>JANRMT010062821.1:29493636-29536347 GCA_026402145.1 Polypterus bichir lapradei | reverse complement strand
TATATATATATATATATACAGTAACCACATGGGGGCATCACTGAGCCCCAAACCTCAGACACAGTAATGCCCAAAAGGCTTTTGGGTTTAAATAAAAAAATATTGACTAAACCAAATCACCTCTCTAAGAGTCACCCTTCCAAAGATCAGCCACAATACAAATAAATTAATTTCTTCCTCCTTCTTTTTTCCAAGAGTGTTGTCCACTGTCTCTCCGACTCTCTGATGTGAGGGCTTCCAGTGCCACAGTGTATCTTCTTGGAAGCACTTCTGGGTCATAGACAAAGCAGCACCCTCTACCAGCACCCAGGGACCCCAACAGGGTTGCACTTCCAGACTCCAACACCCAAGCACCCCTGTGGATGTCCAAACTGGGACTTCACAAGAGGACCACTGCCATCTGCTCCTGGCCTCCGCTGGTCCAACGATTATATTATTCTGGGTATTTACAAAGTCTTTTTCTCATCCAGCCAGCCAGCTTGTCTATCCTTTCATCCTGGTCTCCCTGTCTCCCGTCCGTTACTTTTGATCCTGGCCAGGATGCCTCCCGGGCACTTACTATATATATATATATATATATATATATATATATATATATATATATATAATATATATATATATATATATATATGCAGAGAGGAGAGAAGGGAGAACGTTATTGCATTGTGCCACATCATGCCCCGGAGGAGAATTACAATCACCAAAGCTCTTAAGCTGTTCCCGAAGCATACACATGTGACTAATATATATCTGTCACAAATAATACTCATGCTATTTTGGGAGACAGTTGAGATTGGGAAGGACAGGCTGTGACAAGTAGAAAATATTACAATGTGCACTATTTTGAGCACTGAGAAGGTATAGTACATTAAGATATATTAAAAGTGCCTAGTCTAATAGGAATAGTTATCATAATTTATCTGTCAACCTAAAACATTTGCCCATAGCCAGAACAAACATTTATTAATATTATGTTTGTGCATTAATTTGTATATTTGTTAGTCATGTATAGGTTGCATAGTATTGTTACTATTCTTTCATTGTAAATATCTGTATGTACTCTAAGCATCTCTTCTGACCTATTTACATTTCTAAAGTGGGGCATTGGAAGTTCAGTTACTCGGTGAGCAAATTGTGTTATTATACTTCAATACCTTAGTCTCTCTGCCTGCAGTCCTCTGACAGGCACACACTCGAGTTCCTTACCAGCGGTGTTTCTGGCATTATCATTCTGGAGGAGGCATACCATATTTTTGGTTTATATAGCAAGATGTGCAAGTTCACAAACGTTTCACTTTAAAAAGAGTCAGTTTAACAGTGGGATGCTGTACTTTGTCTGTCTCAGTTGGCACCATATCATTGTGGTACCCTCTGACATTGTCGTTATCTGATGAAATACAGCCATATAGGTTTAAAAACTATAAAAAAAATGTGTGAGCTGTGCAACCACCCACTGCATAGGAAAATATATTGGCCATGAACTTTGCAAACTGAAATGGCAACATCTGATGTTTTGAATCAAAGGCTTTAAGGTGAAAAAGGAGAAGGCACAATAACATGTAAAGAATACACTGGCTACACGCACGCTGCCCAACTTGAACTGCACACTGTACCATGAAGCCAGCTCTTTGGTGGCCAGCACAAGGCCAACAAACAACTAATAGAACAAGTTTATACATGCATACCTGTTCTTTCTGTACCAGAAATCTGCACTTCTTTGGAACAGACTCTTTCTTTTCCACTAAGTTGAAAGAATTCACACAGATGCTTCCTTGGGGCTTTTTCAAACTTACTGTGGTCCTCCTCATCACTGGTGGAGATCAAAAAATAAATGAATACCAAAACATAACCCAATGAATTGTAATTGAATGCCACACAAAGTTCATTATCAAAAACTCAATAACCCATGGTCATTTGTTTGCTGTCTCTCATTCTAAAAACTTGTATAGTTTGACTATTCCAATGAGCTGGTTTAAATACTGGTGTACTTACTCAAAATGGTGATGAATATCTTAAAACAAAGATGGTGCCACAGCAGATTGACGATCGGTAAAGCATCGACTGTTACAAGCTTAATACATAAAGTATTAGCCAAACAAAATTAAAATGATAAACCTCACACGACAAAGATCAAGTAAAAAATTAAACTGTCCATTAGAAAAATATATTGAATGAGAAAAAAATTGTGAACAAACTGCAAGTGAACACCAGTTTTACGATGCTATGTTTTTTTCAGGTGAGCAAAAGGCATGTGTTCCTTCATATGATATGCTGTGGGTCCCTTGAATTCAATTGATTCTGAGTAATAAGTTGCAGCACTTGCATTTGTCTTCATTTATTTCTTGAAGTCTGTGCTCTTTTAGTATCTTTCATATAATTTTAGTAGCCTACCTCCCTTTTCAATTTTACATGCAATTTTTCTAAAATTAAAGTTCTATAGCATTGTATGACATTTTAAGACAAGGATATCCTATTGCGGGGCAGCACAGTGGCGCAGTGGGTAGCGCTGCTGCCTCGCAGTTAGGAGACCCAGGTTCGCTTCCTGGAGTTTGCATGTTCTCCCTGTGTCTGCGTGGGTTTGCCCTGGTTTGCGATTCTAAATTGTCCCTAGTGTGTGCTTGGTGTGTGGGTGTGTGTCTGCTCTGCAGTGGGCTGGCACCCTGCCTGGGGTTTGTTTCCTGCCTTGCATCTTGTTGGCTGGGATTGGCTCCAGCAGACCCCCTTGACCCTGTCGTTAGGATATTATGGGTTGGATAACGGATGGGTGGATATGCTATTGCGGGTTTTGCAGTTGATATTGGTGACTGAGTAGTTTAGCTTGAAGTGCTTTGAAAAGGTGTAGTGTAATTGCTTGACATAACTATTCATGCACATTGAAGATTATGAAGGGAGATCCTCTAACCTGAACTGAAGACTACTCAAGGAATGTAAGGTAGAGATTCTAGGTGATTACATATTTTTGCAGACTGAATAGGTGTTGTAGCATCTTGTGGATCCAGTGAACTCAGAAAGTACTCAAAGTGAAAACATGCTTTCAGAAAGGCCTGCAAATGTATTGAAACTCCAAATCTGAAATCTCTACTTTATATAAGCATTTCCAACCTTTGCCATGGCACTCCAGATTGTGGTCACGTGCATCCTGTTTGCTTTAATTATCCTTGAGATGTGTCTAGAATCCACCTGTGGCAAACTGAATTAATAGGACATCATTTACAAAAGTACAACTGTATTTGTTGTGGCGTACAGCTAAGGCCCTTGCCTGGACGGGACACCTCCACGCTAGAAGGACCAGGGGAGGGAGCATATCCAGAGCATTACCTACCCTGGAGTGCTAGGTGGCAGCCCACCTGGGTTGCAGCGGTGCCTTGGACTCCTGCAGTGCTCAATGGAAGCTGGAGTTTGAAACAGCCCTGTTGGGATCCGTGGGTTAGGGTGGCAGGAGCATCCCCTGCAGGCCATACTGTGTATATAAGGTCCCACAAGTAGCACTTCATGTCAGGACAAAAACCAAGCCAGGAAGTCTGTGAAACTCTCTTTAGAAATCGGCAATAAAACTTCTAAAGCTAGAAAGAAACATGAACTGTTAGACAGATAGGCATTAAGGGCATATCATTTTCTATGTATGTTATGTACGTAGGACATTACCTGGCCGGGACGCCAATGGAATGGAAGAACTGGGGGACAGAGCCTTAGTGAGACTATACCTCCCCTGGGACACTAGATAGCAGCCTTCCTGGATGGCTGTGGCACCAAGGATTCCCACAGGGCATGGAGAAGGGGATTAACAGTGTTAAGAGTGCCACCATGTGGGCCACAGGTGGAGGCTCTGTCCTGATAGGGTCTCCACAGACACCTGGAGAGGGCGTTGGTGCAGCACCTCCCTGTCCCTTTCTTGTCTTTTAATTGCAGGATGGAACCGTGGTCCAGACAATGTCAACTCCCTGTCTTGGAGAGCAGCCCTCGTGGCACAGGACGCTTCACCCCACAGGGCTCAACTGAGGGATGGGCAGTGTGATAGGCGACCATGGCCATTACCTGGCCGGGATGCCAACGGAATGGAAGGACCAGGTGAGAGAGCATTGACGAGGCAATACCTCTCCTGAGACGCTAGAGGGTAGCCCTTCTGGGTAGCTGTGGCACCACTGGATTCCCATAGGTCATGCTGGGAGCTGGAGTTTGGTACAGCCCTGTTTGTGTTCCGTGGGGGCTGCCAGGGGGATCTTCAGAGCCGTAGAGTGAACTTCCACCACACCTGGGAGTGATTCCAGGTAATACTGATGAGCCACCTGGAGCACTCCCAGGACCTGAATAAAAGGAGCCACCTCACTCCATTCTGGGAGTCAGAGTTGGGAGGAAGTGGACGAAGCTTGTCTGAGGGGGAGTGGAGGCGGAAGGATGGAACGAGAGAGGAACAAAAGAGAAGAAAAGTAAAGGACTGAGATTTATATTATGTTTTGGTACTGTGCTGCAGGGAGAGAGAAAACACTCCCCAGCTGTAAATAAACTGTGTGTGTTGGACTGGAACTTGTGCCTGTCTGTCTGTGTCAGGTTAGGGTGGCTATATGTGCCCCGGTGGTCCACGCTAGATACTTAACACTTTTTTTAACAGAAACAAGTTGATTCCAGTTTTTCATTTTTTGTGTGTATTATGAACCTTTTTCATTATTTTTGCGTGAACTGCATACTTTGAATTTTACTAAAATCTTTAAAATGAAGATACAGTGATCCCTTGCTATATTGCGCTTCGACTTTCGCGGCTTCACTCCATCGCGGATTTTAATATGTAAGCATATCTAAATATATATGACGGATTTTTTGCTGGTTCGCGGATTTCTGCGGACAGTGGGTCTTTTAATTTATGGTACATGCTTCCTCAGTTTGTTTGCCCAGTTGATTTCATACAAGGGACGCTATTGGCGGATGGCTGAGAAGCTACCCAATCAGAGCACGTATTACGTATTAAATAAAACTCCTCAATGATATACGATGTGCTTCCCGAGCAGTGATTGATTGTTTGCTTTTCTCTGTCTCTCTCACTCTCTCTGACATTCTCTGCGCCTGACGGAGGGGATGTGAGCAGAGGGGCTGTTTGCACAGAGGCTGTTTGCCTAGAGGATACGGACGCTACACTAAAAAATGCTGAAAGACTACCTTCACATTGCTCTCTTCTTTGCTGCTGCTTTATCGCGGGGTGCATACTTAAAAGCCCAACAGCACGTACTGATTTTTTGGTTGTTTGCTTTTCTGTCACGCGTTCTCTCTCTCTCTGACATTCTCTGCTCCTGACTGCGCTCTTTTGAAGAGAAGATATGTTTGCATCCTTTTAATTGTGAGAAAGAACTGTCATCTCTGTCTTGTCATGGAGTACAGTTTAAACTTTTGACTAAAGGGTGTTATTTCATGTCTAGAGGGCTCTAATAATGTTAACAGTGTGGGAGAGTTTATAAGGGCTTAAAATATATAAAAATAACCATACAAACATATGGTTTCTACTTCGCGGATTTTCACCTATCGAGGGGGGGTTCTGGAACGCAACCCCCGCGATCGAGGAGGGATTACTGTACTTGGATTGTGGGGGTTTTTTGTACAACGAGTCATTCTACTGCTGGAATATCTGTCTGGTAGCAGCATTTGAACTATTTTTGAGAACAATGCAGTTACAATTCTATGCCATCATGCCACCTTGGTTCTAACTAAATTCAGGTCGAAAATGTGATGAACTTCACTATGGTAGGCTGATTAGTATTGTGTAAACATGCAAAGAAAAATAGAGTTGCAATTTGTAACTTCACATTTCTGACTTCATTCTGCTGGTGTGCATTTCTGTTTGAAATTTTGGGATGTTGCAGTTGAGCTGTTGCTTGATCTGTAAAAGCAAAAACAGAGTAGTTTAATTTTTTTAATACATACAGTATCAAAAGCAAAGCAAACATATTGAAACAGTATCGCCATATGCAAAATAAAATGCAACCAAAAAATGCAATTTCTATCTGACCAGATTATTTATTCCATATACTAACAGAAAATGAAAAGTCTACTTTGAATCAAAAATCTGTAGATTTTGGTTAGAAATTTCTCTCTGAATGTCCCACTGAAAGCCACTATTGGAAAGGATATTCACTAGAGATATTCACCTCCAAAGAGGACTGTTTCATTTATGTTAGGTAGAATGCCCAGAGGGGACTGGGCGGTCTCATGGTCTGGAATCCCTACACATTTTATTTTTTTTTCTCCAGCCGTCTGGAGTTTTTATTTTGTTTTTTCTGTCCCCCCTGGCCATTGGACCTTACTCTTATTCGATGTTAATTAATGCTGATTTATTTTGTTTTCATATTGTGTTTTTTATTTTTCTATTCTTTATTATGTAAAGCACTTTGAGCTACTGTTTGTATGAATATGTGCTATATAAATAAATGTTGTTGTTGTTGTTGTAGAGATTCCCACTGGGATGCTTGTATTTTCCATTCTGTGTGTTCACAGTTATAACAAATCCTGTGTAACCAGGATTAACAAACACGGTCCAGAAGATCAACTGAAAGGGAGCAAGCTACTGCTCTAGGCATACAATACACACACTTAGAAAGTTCACTCTGAAGTGTTTTAAATTTTTCAGAAGAATGATATACGATAGTCAAAGTGCAGAATTCCATTAAAAATGCAATTGACTGGACTGAAGAAAAACTAACAGTCTCAGATCACCTTTATGACTGAATTTATGACTGTTTTTATTTAATAAAGCTAAAGCGCAGTCAACATTGAAATTGCTTTTTCACACACTTATAAGACTTTGGATTATAGAAAAATAGGCTAAGCATACAGTATATTTGACTAAGCTAAGAATATATTTGACTATATACCTTTAAGAGGAGCACTGATTAATAATGATAATGATGAGCACTAAGGATTAAGACCGGAAAATAACACTGGAGATATGTGAAACATATCTGATTATATATACATAAATGTATTTTTTATACTTATTACATATATTGTCATACTTATATGTATAATTTTATATGATACCTTTGATGCTCCTTTTGAGGACTTAACTTTACACTTGTTACGTTTTTTTTTAAAAAGGGAACCTACTGGATTTAGCCACCACAATAGTAAAGTCCTTAGACCTGGCAGCACCAGAGTTAACATCCTGAAATATTATTCCAGAGGATTTGGTGGATGGTTAGCAATAAGGTGGCAAAATGCCAAAAGGTGTTCGCTATTAGTTTGATGGGTAATGGGCACGGATGGGCATAATCTAAAGTAAGGTAGGCTTAACTGAAGGGTGTTCAGGCAATAATGGCAAAATGCCATTGGGTGTTGTCTATTAGCATAAGCAGGAGTGTTTAAGTTTTGTATAATGATGTTTCCGTGCCCAAGAATAGTGACTTTTTCTGCACACCAAACATGGCTTTGTTATCTTTTAAGTCGGACTGAAACCAGAACACTTTGGACTCTGTGTGAATTCTGAAACAGATCTCTGCTGTGAAAGTAAATTATGAAACATTCATTGTGGATCAATTAGGTGCCAAGCAGAATGTAAGCCTTATTTTAGGGACATGGAGTCAGATAATGCATTGCGATGTCTCAGTGCCTTGAACTAGGTTATAGAACTCATTGCATATAGCCCAGAACTCAGAGATGACAATGTTTTGCAGCTTTCGAGGCATACCTTTTGTAGCTTTTTAGCAGTGAGCCTAAACTATAGCCCACATAGTCTGATTATAGGTGACAAATGAACATCTTGAGGGGAGACTCCCATAATGGCTTGATTGCCTCATTGAGTAGACCCTCTTAGTTCCCTGTGCTTGAGTATCCTCTGTGGATATCATTCGTTTCAATGGAATGTCGACCATTTTTGTTGTTAACCACCCTTTATAGGTTCAACTGGCCATGACTGTGGCCTCATTACTGCCAGTCTTCAATGCAGGTTATGCTCAATCTTTATAATGCATGGGTTAGACCTTAGCAGGAGTACAGTGTACAGTTTTGGTCTCCAGGTTACAAAAACATTATTATGGGAATTAGTACAGTGTATCGAGACTTATTTTAAAATGAGTTCAACAAGAGCATGGATACACAGCTGGAAGCTTGTAAAGGGTAAATTCCACGCAAACCTTACAAAGTTTTTCTTTACACAGAGAACCATAGAAGACACATAGAATACGCTACCAAGTAGTGTGGTAGACAGTAGGACTTGGCGTTCTTTTAAAACTAGACTTGATAGTTTTTTAGAAGAATTAAGTGACTGGTGAGCTTTGTTGGGCTGAACGACCTGTTTTTGTCTTGATTGTTCTAAAAATTAATCACTAGGTACACTTTATTATGGGTTTGCTCCGGGTATGTGCATAGATGCTGCCGAAATGCACTTCTGCTCCTTGAGCCCTTGTAATGTATAATGTAGGCTCAGAAAAGAGATGGATATATGCTGAGGATGAAGTAATCTCTCATAGTCTGACAGCCACCTATGTAAAGAAAAATGTGAATTTCAACTTGCCTTGCCAAAGGCATTAAATTTAATATAGACATAATTGCCTGCCCCCTCCTTTTTATGCTACATTTTCCCTAGGCCTATTTGTCTGATTTGTTTTCTAATTGAGGGTTTTTAATAAATGAGTTCACAAATGAGCCATTCAGCAAATGCAGCTTTGAATATTTACAATATTATTTTTTATTTATTTTATATTAATCATAAATTAAGATTTCACCTCTTGTTTCATATTTTTCAAGTAATAAGCCTTTGGGGAAAACATTTGTCAACTAAAGTGTTAGTGTATTGCAGATAATGAATCAAATGCTTTATATTCTGGCATTGGCTAGCAACACTATTCAGTTAGATTAGAAAAACTCATAAAAATGACACATTTAATAATTCTACAGAACGTCATTATTCATTCATAATTTTCAGGCTGTAAGCTATGCAACTACTGATATTTTAGTGCCAAAGCTCTTCTGACATTTTGTACATGGTAAAGCTTCCTTGATTGGCTCCAGACCCCAATATCGTGAGTTGGGCAAGGGTAGTGAAGACAGATGGATAGAGTTTCAAAATAATGTAATGCAGCATGCCCCCCTAATTAAAATAAAATATCACTATTTAAAAAAATGTATTCAAAGTTTTCAATACGTAAAAACCAGATGCAGGCAATGGTTTATGTTTGGTTGGTCTCACCCATTTTGTGTCTCTGTTCACATTAAGTTATTTAATATGAAACTCGACACTTGCGTTTTGCATTGTAGTCACAACCAAGACTAGAAAACTGGATGATGATATCTGTGGTAGTAGTTGTAGAGCTATTTCTCATTTATCTAAGTAGTGACAATGTTGGATATCAGCCTTGATTATTACAAGTATATTATCTGAGTGATTTAAAATGTCACTTTGATGACTATCAGCTTGTGGATCACATGACTTGCACTTGGGGACGACTGGTGGTCAGTAGGTCACACTGCAATTTTATCCCATTCTTCTTTGCAAAACTTCTTAGCTCTGTCGGGTTGCATGGGGATTGTGGGTCCAGCCACTAATTCTCAAAAGATTGAGATCTGGACTCTGACTCAGTCACTCCAGGATATTACCCCTGTTGCTTTTAAAAATTTGCTGTGTAGCTTTGGCTTCACAACAATGTGGGGCTATATTTTCCCTCACTAGCTTCTTGCAGGGCAGTTTATAGTTCCTCACAGAGGTGTCCTGATGAGTATGATTAACTGTGCCCTGTCCGTCCTCAGTAATATAAATACAATTTCGAGAAATGGCATGTACCTGCATCATTTCAGGTGCACATGAAGGGGTGTAGGACGATGTCAGTGGCCACTTGGTGACGCGTCTTAGGAGGATTTTAGATAGCATTATTGGCAGCTTTCTTTGAAGGGCCCTCGGAGAGATAAATCATCCACCGCTCGTCCGTCTCTTCACAGGTGCTTGCTTGCTGCCGTGGAGGCGGCAAGATGGGGAAGTGCAATAAAGTTTTAAAAACTGTATTTTTTATTTTTTTGCTCATTTTTGTTGCAGTTGATCAGCCATAGGAAGCCCTGTGCAGGAGTCAGGAGGTGTATGTGAACGTGTACTAGCTCCGTCTTGTCAACAGGTGAGCATGCATGCACAAAGTTAACTCCCTGGTTTAAAGGGGCACGGGACATGTAACAGGGGAATCGGAGTCCAGTTCCCTTGTCAGCTGACTGCTAAAAGAACTTATGAAACCCTGTCAGGAAAGTAAAAGTAGGGGGGCAAGAAAGGATAAGCTGGGTGAAGGGCAAGACATCCAGGGGTGCTTGGGGGCATGAGCCTGTTAGCGATTGAATGTGCTGGGAGTGAAGCACCCAAATGGAACAATGATTGGGTGGGTGCAATTTTCACAGGCTTTATGCTTGGGTTTATTGACTTGATGGAAAACATTTCTTCTCACAAGGCCAGATTTATTTCCCTGTATTTTGCTGCATTTATTTTACACTCTACCCTCACAAGATTTGACTGCAAAGAAGCATCCCCACAGCATGATGCTGCCACCACCATGCTTCATTTTGGGGATGGTGTGTTTTTGATAATGCTCAGTGTTTGGCTTACTCCAAATAGAACATTTACTGTGACAGCCAAAAAGCTAAAGTGGGGTCTCATCAGGCCACAGAACCTTCTTTCAGCTGACTTCAGAGTTTCCCATATGCCTTCTGGCAACTACTGGCCATGATGTCACAAGTAGTTTTTTTTTTTTAACAGTAGCTTTCTCTTTGGCACTCTCCTATAAAGCTGCAAATGAATATTTAATGATTTGAATATTTTCATGTCTCCACCCCCTAACTTGTGCTTTTCAATCACCTTTTCATGGAGTTACTTGGAGTGTCCTTTTGTCTTCATTGCCTAGGAAAGGCCAGGATAATGACTCCGTACAAGTTGGACCTTTCAGATATGGTGCATTTAAACTAAAATCAATTTAAACCCCTTAACTACAGACAGATCATCTACATTGAGCTAATTATGTGACTTCAAAACCAATTGGTTGCATCAGTGATGACTTAGGTGTATCATATTAAAGAGGGTAAATACTTAAGTCAGTTAATTATTTTGTGTTTTATATTTGTAATTAATTTAGATCACTTTGTAGAGATGTTTTCACTTTGATGTTTAAGAGTCTTTTTCGGCTCATCAATGTCAAAAAAGACATATTAAATTCACTGTGATTCAAAATCACTACATAATAAAATGTGAAAAATTCCAAGGGGGTGAATATTTTATATAGACACTGTAGTTGTGCTTTAAAGTGGGTGGTAACATAAAGCTTGTTATGCTCTGTTTTTCAGATTAGCGATCAGTCCTTGGATCACATCCATAATCAACAATTTCATTCTCAATAAATACTATCCTGTTGGTCAAATATAGCAAATCCTTGCTATCCATGGATTCTGGTCACACAGATTTATTTATCTTGTTCTTCTTTCAGCTGCTCCCTTTAGAGGGTGCACAGAGGATCATCTTTTTTTCCATATGTTCCTGTCCTTTCACCACATCCATAAACCTCCTCTTACCCTTCCTCTTTTCCTCTTACCCAGCAGCTCCGTCCTTAGTATTCTTTTCCCAATATATCCAGCATCTCTCCTCTGCACATGATCTGTCTGTAGTTAAGGGATTTAAATTGATTTTAGTTTAAATGCACCATATCTGAAAGGTCCAACTTGTACAGAGTCATTATCCTGGCCTTTCCTAGGCAATGAAGACAAAAGGACACTCCAAGTATCCAAACCAATGCAATCTTGCCTCTCTGACTTTCTCCCCCAACTATCCAAACTGAGCCGACCCTCTAATGTACTCATTTATAATCCTGTCCATGCTCATCACACCCAATGCAAATCTTAACATATTTAACTCTGCTACCTCCATCTCTGTCTCCTGTTTTTCTGCTCAGTACCACCATCTCCAACACATATAACATAGCTGGTCTCACTACGGTCCTGTAGACCTTCCCTTTCACTCTTGCTGGTATCCATCTGTCACAAATCATTCCTGACACTCTTCTCCACTCACTCCACCCTGCCTGCACTCTCTTCTTCACCTGTCTTCCACACTCCTCATTACTCTGTACTGTTGATCCCAAGTATTTAAACTCACCCACTTTTGCCAACTCTATTCCTTGCATCCTCATCATTTCATTGACCTCCCTCTCATTTACACACATGTATTCTGTCTTGTTCCTACCGACCATCATTCCTCTTCTCTCTACAGTATACCTCCACCTCTCTAGGGTCTCCTCTACCTGCTCCCTAGTCTCGCTACAGATCACAATGTCATCCGCAAACATAATAGTCCATGGGGACTCCTGTCTAATCTCGTTTGTCAACCTGTCCATTACCATTGCAAATAAGAAAAGGCTCAGAGCTGATCCATGATGTAACTTCACCTCTACCTTGAGTGCATTCATCAGTCCTACCGCAGACCTCACCACTGTCACACTTTCCTCGTACATATCCTGTACCACTCTTACATACTTCTCTGCTACTCCCGACTTCCTCATACAATACCACAGCTCCTCTCGAGGCACCCTGTCATATGCTTTCTCCAGGTCCACAAAGACACAATGCAACTCCTTCTGGCCTTCTCTAAACTTCTCCATCAACATCCTTAGAGCAAAAATTGCATCTGTGGTGCTCTTTCTTGGCATGAAATCATACTCTTCGTAACTCTTCACTGCCACCCAGTGCCTGTCTTACCTCCGCCTTGAACTCAACCTTACAGTGTTATTTTTTCAACTTACACCAATTGATCCTTGGCTCAGTCTTCACTTTCCTCCTCTTCTTGATATCCAATGTCATCTTACAGACCACCATCCTATGCTGCCTAACTACGCTTTTTCCTGCCTCCACTTTGCAGCCTCCAATCTCCTTCAGAATGACCCTCCTGCATAGGATATAATATACCTGTGTGCATCTTCCACAACTCTTGTATGTCACCTTGTATTCATCCCTCTTCTTAAAATACATATTCACCACAGCCATGTCCTTCCTTTGAGCAAAATCCATTACCATCTGACTTGCATTCCCCTCCTTGACACCATACCTACCCATCACCTCCTCATCTCCTCTATTCCTTTCACCAACATGTCCATTGAAATCCACTCCAATCGCCACTCTATCTCCCTTGGGTACACTCTCCACCACTTCATCCAACTAACTCCAGAAATCTTCTTCCTCATCAATTGTACACCAAACTTGCAGGGCATATGCAGTAACAACATTTATCATCACACCTTCAATTTTCAGCTTCATAATCATTACTCTGTCTGACACTCTCATCACCTCCAAAACATTCTTGGCATGCTGTTCTTTCAGGATAGCCCTTACCCAATTTCTCCTCCCATCCACACCATGGCAGAACAATTTGAACCTGCCTCAGATTCACCTGGCCTTACTCCCCTTCCATCAGGTATTTTGCACACACAATATAACAACCTTCCTTCTCTGCATCATATCAATTAACTCTATCCTCTTACCAGTTAACTATCCTACCCTCAGTTCCACTGTCTTTACCTTCCTCTTATCCCCATGTCTTTCCCCTCTTCTTCTCCTTCTTCAGCCCAATTTCTGCCAGCACCCTGTTAGCTTATGTACTGGTGGCAACTGTTGTTAACCTAGGCCTTGACCGATTTGGCATGGAAATCTGTATTGTTCTCCACATATTGATCTGGCAAAATTTTACACCAGATGCCCTTCCTGATATAACACTCCCTATTTATCTGGGCTTGGGACCGGCATGAAGAAACACACTGGTGCATCCAGAATTTCATTTTTTGTCTACCCCTGCCTATTCGCAGTTATGTGGAGTCGAAAAAATAATTCTCTTAGGCCAATTGTCCAGTAGCATAACATGAAAATGAGCAATAACAATTCTATGATGTCCTTAGATGTCCGGGGCTGGATCAAGGTGTGTTTACCTAACTCTGAGTGACGTGGGTAAATCATTGAACCACATTTGCTAAGGAGACTGGAACTTGCTGTTGTTCCCCATGCAAGAGGAATTCCCAGTAAGTGTGGGTCATAAGCTTGCACTTATTAAGTCCCTTTTCTTTGTGCACACCACCTGTCTCTATTAATGATTGTATGGTTTAGTGAGATCTTCAGATCGGTCCTGCTTCTGTCAATTACAACCTCATGAGGGGTGACTAGAAGATGATCAGACTTAAGTAAGTAAAAGTCCCAACAAAGCTTCCATAGATGAAGCAGTGGAAGGATCATAACGAAGCTGCAATTGATAAGGACAACATTCCACAAGATTATTGTGAGGTTAAAAATACTGGGACACAAGAACACAATACCAATGAACAAAAAGAGAAAATAAAAGAACCAAACAAAAAAATGTAATCATTTTTGACCGATTCCGCCACTTGTCCACAAAAAGGATTGAGATTTTTTTCTACTAAGTGATACCAAATATTGGTGAGGTGGCTATATTTAACCTGGAGGTAATTGGCTTGACCCCAGGGTTGACCTGTGGTCATGAGAAACTCTGTAAAAAAACAAACAGGAATAGATCATGCAACATGCCGATGACGGTCACCTACATTTCAAGGTCACATGACACATCAAAGACAACAACTAAAGAAAATCAAAAAATAACCAAAAAATAGAACATGCTGCAAGAACAGAAAGGCTGGGGCATCCGCCCAACCCTATCTACTCCTGCCTGTCTTTCTCACAAGGCACCATCCCACTGGAGAATAACTTCATTTTTCCCATAGGGTCAATGCTTTAGAATTTGTAGTTTTTGTATGTGTGGGGTTTTTCAGGAACGTAACCCTGGCAGATAGGAAGAATTGACTGAAGTTCTTCAAAAAAATAAATACATAACTAAGTGAGTAAATAAATAAATAAATATACACATATGATTGACCTAAAGCATAATCCTAACTTAAAACATAAACTAACTGTAGTTTTTTTATGCCTGACCAGCAGGAGTATTATCCAGCAAATTATTATCCATTAAACTTACATCCAGTCAACCGTTTGATTTGTGGCTAAGACTCCATTATGTTAGCATTGACATCAACACTCAGTCTACACTACTAATTCAGAGCCACTGATTATCAAAACACAACATGAAGTTAAATGTACGGTCTGATTGTTACTTGTTCTGTCTGGTACCATATTTATTGATACTCCTTCTTGACGTTGGTTTTAGTAATCTGTGTCTGCTGTAAAATTGTTTGTTTTTTTCTGCACCAGTGTGACTAGCAATAAATAATTGTAATTGTACCATAAGGTATAATAAGATTAAATTGAACAGAATTGAAAACTAAAAGCCATAGTAGACCAAAAAAGCTTTTTAGATAAACCTATAATAAGTACTGCAGAGCAATAGCTAAGCATAAAAAATGTGGAAATTCAGAAATGAGATGAATTGTAGTTTAAAACAGGAAATGTCAAATGTTTGATCTTTGTCTAAGGGTCATTATCCTTACAGCAGGACCATTAATGTTCTTATAACATCCACTGAAGCAGCACATTTCTACATGTGTTGCCTATAAAAATAATTGACTTGCTTTTACTTTCCATTTCACTGGAGGTATAAGGACAAATGTGTGAATTCTGCATGTAGCCCTCTTGGGGGTTTACTTGTTTACCTGAGATGTATTGTGTTGTTAGCTTGGAGATGCAGCAGTGGCATCAGTGGGGAGCCTGTAACACATGAAAGTACTTCAGTATTAACCATTTCACATCAGCACAGGCACTGATGAGAATCAATGTTATCAGGGGAACAGGCCATGCACACAATAGTTTGCTGTATTGTTTTAATGAATCCTTTATGTATAATTCAGAAGACTAGGAATATTGGTCAAAGGGTTGAGGTCCTAATCATTATTCTCTACTAGGGAATATCTCTGATTTTCTTGAAGCTGCTTAGCCTAGACAAGGTATTTTGGAGTACCTTTAAACATTAGAAGTAGCATGGTATGAAAGCATCATGCCACTGTTAGTATATCTTTACCTTAAATGCCTCACCAGGACACTACAGTCACGTTCATAATTATTTGGATAATGACACAATTTTCATAATTTTGGCTCTGTACACCACCACAATGGATTTGAAACAAAACAATCAAGATGTGATTGAAGTATAGACATTCAGCTTTAATTCAAGGGGTTTAACAAAAATATTGTATAAGATGTTTAGAAAGACAAACATTTTTATACATGGACCCCTATATTTAGGGGCTCAGAAGTATTTGGATAAACTAAGATAATCATAAATATAATGATCATTTTCAATTGGGTTCAAAATCCTTTAAAGTCAATGACTGGCTGAAGTCTGGAACCACCCAAGTGATGCTTTGGCAATCCTTTACTGCAGTTGTCTTCAGTTGCTTTGTTGTTGGAGTTTCTGCCATCAGTAAGTGAAATTCTGCAATCATCCAGCACAGTTGTCTTCTGTGGTTTTTTGGACCTTCTGGTGTTGCAGAGTTGATCAGTGTGTTCCTTCTTTTTAAGAAGTTGATTTGACCACTCCTTGTGTTTCTGCTATCTCTCTAAAGGGTTTGTTTTATTTTCTCAGCCTAATGAGGACTGTTTTTATTTGCATAGACAGCTCTTTGGACCTCGTACCGAGAGTTTACAGTGACAGCTTCCAAATGCAAATTTCACAATTGGAATCAATTCCAGACCTTTTACCTGCTTAACAGTTAATGAAATAATGAGGGAAGTGCTCCCAGCTGGCTATGGAACAGCTTGTCAGTCAAATGTCCATATACCTTTGAGCCCCTGAAAAAATGGGGTATGCATAAAAATCTCTGTTATTCCTAAACGGGTCATACAATATTTTTGGTAAACCCCTTAAATTAAAGTTGAAAGTCTGCACTTCAGTCATATAATGATTGGTTTATCTCAAATCCATTGTGGTGGCATACAGAGCCAAAATTAGGAAAATTGTGCCACTGTCCAAAAACTCATGGACCTGACTGTATGTGCTACTCATTGCTAATGTTTAGCACATTTTAATAAAATATCAATATGTTAATTATTGTATCATCATATCTCAAAGATATAATCTCCTATATCTTCATAGAATTTAAATCTTTTGATCCTTTGGAACGTGACTGATTCTAATGGAAAGAATGGTCAGGAGTTGTATTACCTTTGTTCTTTAGTGAATACTAGGGGACTTTGCCCCCTGCTCGCTTTGCTCGCCAACCCCCTGGCCTGCACTACGTGCCAGCCACTTCATATCTCTGCCGCTCGCGTATGTGTATTTCACTTTCACCAAACAACAAATCAAAAAATTCTCGTGGATACGCCTCTTCATTGAGAAGAAACACTACTTTTCCCTGATGGCAACACGAATTAGATGATCTACAAGTCTCCAACTTAAAGTTTAAATCTGAACAATATATTCAATCTCTTTTCGCTGTTCCGTTATTTCACTGAGTAATAATTTCCGTTTGTTTGCTCTAATGCAATCTTTACTATCATTGTTTGAGTCTTTCGAATTTTAGTACTTTCATTGTCTCTAACCTGCTCTGCATGTGTATCGCGCCAACGTTTTTGAACCTCTTTACAGCATTCTACTTTGACATATAGTCTTTGTCTTTTATTTCCGGCTCTGGGCATGGTGAAATCTCTTGGCAAAGTCTCATCTTGAGGGACATGAAAATATCTCTCTGAAAAAGTCACGTCTCGTCCCAGACTAAAAAGTCTCGTCTCGTCCCAGGACTTTTTTTATATAATAGATAGAAATATTTTTTTTCTGCTGTCTACTTTGGAAACCTTTCACAAAGAGTAGGTAGAGTAGTTTGGCCAGCATATGTATTATTTATATTTGTCCCATCAATCAATCAGTGGAACCCACTTAATTCTATAAAGGCCTGGAGCCTATCCCTTGAGAACTAGGCACAAGGCAGGAAATAGTTATAGACAGGGCGTCAGAACAGTGCAGAGAACCAAACACTCGTGCTGGGTTACATTTGAAACTACCAATGAACCTAACCTGTATGTCTGTGGGGGTAATAATTAATTAATTTTTAATTATAATTAATTACATTTATATAGTGGTTTTCTTGCTACACAAAGCGCTTCACATAGACAGAAGGAAAACACTTCAACCACCACAAATATGCAGCATAAACCTGGATGATGTGACAGCCGCCATTATTGCACCAGTACACTCACCGCACATTAGCTATTAGGTGGTGAAGGGGTGAGATAGAAAGCCAGTTAGAGTCAGGGGATGATTAGGGGCCCAAAATGTACAAGGCTATGATGGGCAATTTAGCCAGGACATTGGGATACAACTTACTCTAATCAAGAGATGCCCAGGGATCTTTAATGACCACAGAGTCAGTTTAACATCTCGTCAGAAGGACAGTGTCATATTTACAGAACAGTGTCCCCACAGACCATAGGCTAAGCGCCCACTGCGGGCCTCACCCATATCTCTTACAGCAGCAACCCTAGCTTTTTCTTAGATGGTCTTCCATAGCTGGCCCTGATCACACATACAGTAGCTACAGGTAAATGACCTGTTCTGAAGAACGGGTGCTATGACTGCTGTATGTGGAAAGAAAATCCACAAAGACATAGTGAGAACATAAAAACTCCACACAGACGACATCCTGGTACAGGGTTTGAACACGGGATCCAATAAAACAGCAGCACTAGTCAACTCTTTACCATGCCATCCTTCATTTTATCAGATGACCTGATTTGCTTGTATATTAAATACAATATTTCATTATTATTTTGTTTTTAATTTTCAAGTAAGCATCAGGTCTGCTGTACCCTGTGAGAACTTTTATTATTATAGGCATGGCTTACAGACACATAAATAATAATAATTTATAAAATAATATAACATATGCTATGACAATTACATACTTGAATGGGCAGAAGTTGACGATGTCTAAGGTAAATAATTATTGCCCTTTGTTTTAAATAACAGCATATAAGCCGATGCTTCATGATGGTCTTTTGAATTGAAAGCTATGAAAACCCTCAATAAATGTAAAGCGTTTAACATAAATCTAGAGTTTCACTTACCACGCTCGACAAAGTTAAAAGCATTTCTGTTGATCTTTGCTATTCTAAGAATGCAATACACTTTTTTGTTATTCTACCAATATTATATTACAGCGGCTGTCATGAATAATTAATATACTGTATGCACTTGACTGAACATTGTGTAGCCTTTTCAAAGTCTGCAATGTGAAAATACCCACAGAGACAGTAATGTCATGCCTGTCATTCCCTCAGGATAGAATTAATGAGATAAGACAGCTTGGATCATTATTACTATTTTTTGTGAACAAGCAAGCAGCTGAAATGTTTTGTGAAAATATGTTTTTCAGTATCCTAGATCTGGTGACGGGAGATTTTTTGGGAACTAAATAAATAAATAAAACAGACTTTAGCTTTCTTTTTCTATCACATCTTTTCGACTTCTAAAAGCTAAAACCTGCTTCCTTTTTAGTCTTTTTTGTCTAATTCTAACTTCCTATTAGCTTTTCCTAGTGTGTTTAATGGCGGCGACAGGCTGAGTGGATCATAAAAATCGTCATCAACCCTAAGGCCTTTCAATACAGAAAATCAAGTCCATGCGTTGTGTTCTGGAGTCTCCATCCAGTGCCTGGTGAACTGCCTGACAATGTCTCACAGAGTCCATACCCACAACATGCCCAAGCAATCTTTGTCCAAAGAGATAGCAGTTCTGTTCCAAATTTCTATGTCATTTCTGAGTTAATCTACCTATCATTGAAATGAACCCTACAAATCTGTACAGGAGTATCATTCCAGCTAATTGTTCCCATGATGATTTTGGACAGTATGCAGAGCTTGTGACCGTTGAGCAGTTGAGGAGATGAATGTAGATAAACCAATAAGCTGAAGACTTTGTACTGGGGACCTAGTTCTCACTTCTCACTTCTGGTGGTACACTTGTAGTTCTACAAATGCTGCCCTGATTTATTGGTTAATCTCACATTGGTATCTACAGCTACCAGCTGGCTAAACAGTCTGCAAGATTCTTTAGATTATTATAATATGTTATTGTTTTCAAAATAACTCCCTTTGGTTATAATTATTTTAATCTTTAAGCCTAAATAACCTGCAAACTAAAAAGAGAGAGGTTAGGGTCACGCACTGATACAGTGCACTGCCGCACCCATCACATGACAAACCAGCTAAGGATCCCAGATTAGGACCTGAATACAGCCACACAACAGGTGACACCTCAGCACCACATCAGTTCAGACGGAATGGAACAGTGTGAGGTTTTTTATGGTGGCTGGAGTGCCAATCCTGCCACCAACCCTGAGGTTTTTCCCTGCAGATTGGAGGGCCTACATGCAGGGCTGGATGCAGATTAACGTCATACCCAGGATGGCTGGGCTAGAAAGAGACCCTCCAAAAGAGTGTCTGTAATGATGGACAAATACACACACCAAGAATTTTTAAAGAAAATGTGACATACAAAGTCAAGATAGAAAACAATTTTATAGATTAAGTTGGAGCACAGAGGAGTTAAATGACTTGCTCAGGGCAAACTAAGCGTCTGGAGCTGAATTGGTGACCTTGTATCCTGAAATTTAAACTGAACTATAATTTGCTTTGTTTTCTTTTGGTTATTCTTCTTGCCTTTAAGTAATCTTGAATTTCATATTTACTTTTCTTTTTTGTAAACATGCTTTGCCATGCTTCTAATAAAATGTATACTACTTTTAGAGAAGTGATGCCAGAACAAATACCTGGGGCCTCATGCATAACACCGTGCGTAGAATTCGCACTATAACATGACATAAGCACAAAAGCCAAAATGTGCTTATGCACAGAAAAATCTAGATGCAGGAATCTGTGCGTACTCCAACTTCCACGTTCTTCCGCTCCATAAATCCCGGTCAGCGTGAAAAGTAACTCTCGTGCACGCGCCTTCTGTCCCGCCCCAACTCCTCCCAGAATTATGCCTCTATGAATATGCAAATCAATATAAATCACCCTTAAGCTCAGCCTTCTGTGAAAAGACAATGGGAAAAGCACGGGAGAAAATATAACAATTTCAGCGAATACCAAGTGGAGGCAAAGAAAAACGTACTATTTGTTGGTTTAAACAGTGGAATAATCAACAAAAGGAAATTGATTGAGTGACAGAGTGTCAGAGAAACTCGAAAGCTCAAGTTCACAAAGTCGGACAGTGCGCGAAATAAAAAAGTTGTCACATATCCAAGTCGCCATGAAAAGGCGAGTCGTAGCCTACTGTTTGAGTGTCATATGAAACCTTATTAGGGTACAGAGAAAAAAAATAGGTACACAGTGGGGAAAAAAGCAGGAAATATCAATTTTAATCTTAGAATTTCCACTTTAATCACGTAGTTTATTTTGTCATTAAAGTAGAACATCATAAACTTCATTTTAAAATCAATCAATTTACTAGTTTCTCAAATCCCATCGTAACTAAAGTAACACGTTAAATGCTTTGTTTTGTATTTGATCTTCTTTGTGCTCTATGTGTGTGAATCACTACGTGGTTCTTAAAATGGCTTTCTCTTCCTCCGACAGGACACAGAATCCATTACATTCGTGATATTACAGCTGTCTGAATAATTAAAATACTGAGATGTATATGTGATATCTTTTTCATGATGATAGAAATGAAAGCATGTTATTAAACATGGGAACACGGTGGCGGTACTGTCTCTTTCAAACATACTAATCTCTAATTCCTGTCCTTACTTTTCTTTCTGCAAATACTCAATCGCCACACAATCAGCTCTGTAATAGACGTTAAACCATCTGTAAGCTTACAACGACGATTCTTTAAAACCTTTAAGGAACATTGAAATATCTTCGTAGTACGTGTTTAATTATTCTATCCATCTATCCTTTCAGCATACAGCAATCAATCAGGATTAATCTGTGAACTAGCTAGTGCTGCGGCACCATGTCCTCAAATGTTTAATTATTAACAATACAGATTATTTAAATGAAGTTAGTTTTATCTGTATAATATAATCAACATATTTCATCTTAAAAATGATATCGTCATCATATGTAAATACACGCTTTATAAAGTGGCGCAGGTTGTGCAATATTATAACTGAAGTGCAAGTTTACAGTGGGGCAATTGTACTTATAAGTACAAACAGTTCTACAAGGAGCACTTGATGGACTGATTGACTGTGTTTAAAGTTCTTGGGATGAAACTGTTTCTGAACCGCGAGGTCCGTACAGGAAAGACTCTGAAGCGTTTTGCTTTGGCTGAGGCAGGGTGGGCTTGATTCTGTATACCGATATTTCTCTTTCTGATCAGCTGCTGCTGTGATTCCCCACTCAGATACAGTGATATAAATACTCTGAGTGGTGCAGTGAGAGTAATATGGAAAAAGATGATCCGCTGTGGCAACCCCTAATGGGAGCAGCTGAAAGCAGAAAAAGAAGGTGCAGTGAGAGTAACAACGTTAAAGCAGTTATGGTATTTGGAATACTATGGCTATTCCCTGGACCATTATATTGTTACAGGTTAATTACAATCAGATGCATTACACTAATAAACAATATGCAGTTAGTTTCAATATATTTATAAAGCTGCATCAGGAATGTGCATCTAAGAAAGAAAGGGTAACCACACAGGAACAGTAGCACTGCTTTCACGCTGGGTGCCGCCAGCAAGTGGAGACCTTGCGTACGAAAGGGTATGAGGTACCGTGAAAATGTGCGTGGCTTTACTCCAAGTTTAGGTTTTATACATCGCGATTTGAACGTGGAAACGTTCTTACGCAACATTTCTGTGCGTACGCACCGTTTACGCATGAGGCCCCTGCTCACTGTGAGCCTTGTCTGAATAAGGAAAATGGATAGATGGGCACAAAGAGTGCTTTAAGGTCTGTTTTCATTGCTCCTATTTCACCTTTGGAGGTCATGGTTAGCACTGCTTGTCTCATGGAATTCCATGTTTGGTTATTGTCTTTGCAGAATTTGCAGAATCTTGGTGGGTTTTCCTAATAGATTTCCAAAGACGTGTGTTAGAGTAATTTGGGACTATATTGGTCTAATTTGTGTTAATGAATAGGCTCTATGATAGCCTTGTGCACCATCTACGGGTGGTTCTTACCTTGCAATCAATGCGGTAAGAGAGACTCCAGCCTCTTTGACCCTGAATTGGATTAGCTAGGTTTGAATTTTTTATATTTGTTTTTCACTTTTAAGTATGCATTTAGAGTCTGCTAATAATTCTTAAAATGTATAAGCAAGAATGCTGTATTATGGTGGACCTGAAGTGCTGTGCGCAAAACCAAACTGAATAGACAAAACCAAGTAGGAAAACGCAAAACGAAATTGGAAAAGCAAAAACAAATCAAAAAGCAAAAAAAAAAAAAAAACAAAAACAAACAATATGCAAAATCAAATCAGAACACACAAAAAAATTGAAAATGCAAAATTAGATCAGAAAGCACAAATACGGTCCATGTACTTGTTGGTATTTGAAATTTCATTTTAGAAGCACAAACGAAAATGAAAGGAATTTTCAGATTTTGATTTTTGATTAAAGAATAAAATGAGGAAAAGTAAGGTATTTTTTAATTTTATGGTAACAAATAGCAGTCATAAACTTAGAATTACACATACTTCTCTGGATTTTTTTGTGATTCAAATAATGAAATTGTAATAGCTCAAAAACAACAAAATAGCTGCATTTTTGTTGTCTGAAACCGGAAGTACTTCTTCTTTTGCGCCATTTTTGATGACACGTGTGAACAGTCCTCCTTACAACACATTGATCGATGGCCTTGAAGTTACAATGGCATCAGCAAAAGATGGACCATTATGTTGTTTGTCGGAACAGTAACAGAGTGACACCCTGGGACGAAGACATGACTGCAGAAAAACTGAGTCACATCTTCCAGGTAAAAATATAAGCTTTGCAAAATTTACTTCATTGATGTAGCAGTTCTTTTATGAATGTTATTGTTGTTACTTACCATCCATCCATCCATCCATCCATTTTCCAACCCGCTGAATCCGAACACAGGGTCACGGGGGTCTGCTGGAGCCAATCCCAGCCAACACAGGGCACAAGGCAGGAACCAATCCTGGGCAGGGTGCCAAACTACCGCAGGACACACACAAACACACCCACACCACAAGCACACACTAGGGCCAATTTACCGAGAAATAAGTAAATGCAGTTTTCTCGTTCTCGTTTCGTGCATTTTTCTTTTCTGCTGTACGAAAGAACAAAATGAAAAAAGTTATTGTTTTGCGTTTTTCATCTTTCCCTTTTAAGTTAAAAATCAAATAAGTGTCTCTTTTTCTTTTTTAAATGATATTTTCTGAAATGAAATTTCAAATACAGTAATCCCTCCTCGATCGCAGGGGTTGCGTTCCAGAACCCCCCGCGATAGGTGAAAATCCGCGAAGTAGAAACCATATGTTTGTATGGTTATTTTTATATATTTTAAGCCCTTAGAAACTCTACCACACTGTTTATAAATATTCTCCGCACAGTTATACTAGTAAACCCTCGTTTATCGCGGTTAATCCACTCCAGACAGATAAATGAATTTCCACAAAGTAGGATTCTTTATTTATAAATCTAATATTTTCGCAGTTAGAGCATAGAAAACCTGTTTACGACCTTCTAAATACGTTTTTTTTAACATTATTAGAGCCCTCTAGACATGAAATAACACCCTTTAGTCAAAAGTTTAAACTGTGCTCTATGAGAAGACAGAGATGACAGTTCTTTCTCACAATTAAAAGAATGCAAACATATCTTCCTCTTCAAAGGAGTGCGCGCGTCAGGAGCAGAGAATGTCAGAGAGAGCGCACGCCAGAAAAGTAAACAAGCAAAAATCAATAGGGCTGTTGGGCTTTTAAGTATGGGAAGCAGCGTGATAAAGCAGCCGCAATAAAGGGATCAATGTGAAGGTAGTCTTTCAGCATTTTTTACAGGCGCTTCCGCGTCCGTATCTTCTAAGCAAACAGCCTCTGTGCAAACAGCCCCTCTGCTCACACCCCCTCCGTCAGAAGCAGAGAGAGAGAAGCAAACAATCAAAAATCAATACGGGCTGTTAGAGCTTTACCGCGTGGGAAGCATACCTTATATCATTGAGGAGTTTTATTTAATACGTAATACGTGCTCTGATTGGGTAGCTTCTCAGCCATCCGCCAATAGCATCCCTTGTATGAAATCAACTGGGCAAACAAACTGAGGAAGCATGTACCATAAATTAAAAGACCCATTGTCCTCAGAAATCCGAGAACCAGCGAAAAATCCGTGATATATATTTAGATATGCTTCCATTTAAAATCCACGATGGAGTGAAGCCGCGAAAGTCGAAACGCGATATAGCGAGGGATCACTGTACCAAAAAGTGCAATGACCAGAATTACACATACTTTTCTGGATTTATTTGTGATTCAAATAATGAAAGTGTAATAGATCAAAAACAACAGAACAGACGCTTTTTCGTTGTCTGAAACCGGAAGTACTTCTTCTTCTTCTGTGCGAATTTTGACAATACGTGCGAACAGTCCTCCTCACAACACATCGAACGACGGCCTTAAACTTACACTAGCATCAGCAGAGGATGACCATTACGGTGTTTTTCAGAGCAGTAAAAGAGTGACACTCTGGGACGAGGGTCCGTGTACTTTTTGGTATTTGAAATTTCATTTTAGAAGCAAAAGCAAAAAAATGAAAATGAAAGAAATTTTCAGATTTTGATTTTTGATTAAAGAATAAAATGATGGAAAATAAGGTATTTTTTAATTCTGTGGTAACAAATAGCAGTCATAAATTTAAAATTACACATACTTTTCTGGATTTATTTGTGATTCAAATAATGAAAGTGTAATAGCTCAAAAACAACAAAACAGATGCATTTTCGTTGTCTGAAATTGGAGGTACTTATTCTTCTGCTCGATTTTTGACGACACGTGCGAACAGTCCTCCTCACAACACATCGACCGACGGCCTTGAAGTTACACTGCATGGCATCAACAGAGGATGGACCATTACGTTGTTTTTCGGAACAGTAAAAGAGTGACACTCCAGGACGAGGACATGACTGCAGAAAAACTGAGTAGCATCTTTCCGGTAAAAATACAAGCTTTGCAAATTTTGCTTCATTGATGTAGCAGTTGTTTTATGAACATTATTGTTGTTACTTACTGTGAAACAGCTAACATTTGGTGATTTTATTTACCAACACTAAGTCTGGCAATTTTTAGAGTGTGTGTGTGTGCGCACCCTGTGGTGTGCTGGCACCCTGCCCGAGGTTTGTTTCCTGCCTTGCGCCCTATGTTGGCTGGGATTGGCTCCAGCAAACCCCTGTGACCCTGTAGTTAGGATATAGCGGGTTGGATAGTGGATGGATGGATGGATGAATTGAACTGATAGACTGGATGCAACAACACAGGTCATCATTAACTGATGATGGACACTAATCTGTACTAAACAGTGCATTGCATGTTAACCTCCACATTTCAGTTTCAGGTTATTGTTTGTATAGCGTACTTCACTGAGTGCAGGCGCAGAACACTATGGCATGTTCATGGGTAGATATAGGTACTGTCACACACGTGCGCAGCAGCTAAAGGGCCTGAATGAGAGTAATTCCATGGCAAACCAAGGGGTGGCGGAGTGCACTAACTCTTTCCCTAAATCCTCTGTAGACCAGTTACGGGAAATTCTGCCTGGCCTTGACGGCGTCACATACAGTTCCAGTCTCAATGACGCCACTTTAGGTTCCGGCCCCAGAGATGACGTCACTTCCTCCGGTCTGCTTTTAAATTTTTATTTTTTCCAATAAGACAGTTCTGTTCTGAACTCTGATCGATACACATCTTTGTGACCATTTATTCCATTTAGCATATACGGGTTGCTGCCCCAAACCTTTTTTTGTGTGGCTCATTCTCAATCATGTGACAGTATAAACATTCTCTATTACTAAATACAGAATTAAAACACAAAAGGACATATTTCTTTAAACAGATGGGAAATAGAGTGGTTTAAAACTGATTAACATAAATAGAGATGAACAATATCTGTCCATTATTACATTTTTGAACTACGGCCAGTTGACAGTGGAAGAGAGGAAGACAAAAATTTGAGCCAGCAGCTTCCCTGGAGGAAAAAAAAAAACACTGGGAGTCCAGAGTCTTTTATAACAAACAAAGCCAGACACAATCACAGTACTGGAAACCTAAGCCAACTGGCTGCCTACCCCTCCTGGGCATTTGTACTGAGCTGCCTATTCTGATGACACAATCCATCGATTCCAAAGCTCCCAGTATCTCAGATGACATTTCCAAGGGCAGGAAAACATCTTGGAAGTAAAACGGTGGCACCTGTGATGACAGAGGTCTGTTGTGCTGTGTTTTTAAATTAAATAAATGAATCCATAGGGCTCAGGCTCCTGGCAGGTGCAGGAGCATGTGAAATGTGCACTTGACGCTCCAAGGTTGATCGAGGTACTTGGCTGATCACACAATCACATGCAGATGCAAGTGGATTAGTCAAGTGCTTTGTTCACACCTCTGAGGCGGTGCTTGCAGCACCTGTGTCTGGCCACAGAAAGAAAAGGAGGTCATAGGAATGAAAGGAATGTAGGCAGTGAGATCATTTGAGAGGTGGTGAAGCATTCAGGGGAAGCCCCGTGAAGCACTCCAGGGGTAGGCTCTGCAGACACTGACAGAGGCAGCAGGAACTCTGAGTTGTGCTCTGGGTATCCCGGAAGACACCGATGGGGACAGTAAGTAGGGGAGTGATTTGTGGGCTGCTGTCGCTGGGACCTCACCACGGCTGATTTTGTCTGGCAGTTGGGTGAGTGGAGGGAGAGAAGTTAGAGAGAGCGGCACTGGAGGAGAAGTAAAAGACCAGTTCTGGCTTGTTTTTACCCTTGGTTTTACATCTTATGTATTGGATTATTTATTTGAATTTTTTAAACCTTTACATTTGACTTGTTTTATTTTTATTTATTTTATTTTGACCATTTTGCTTTTGAAATGAAAGCACTGAAGCACACTGCACCACCTTTTGCTTACTGTGTGTGTTCTCGATTACCTGGCTCATCCTCGGACATATTATCAATGGTTCCGGGTTCAAGCTGCCAGGGACTGTGGGGCCATCTTGGACCGTCAAAACACCAAATGCCACATTAAGATACTGAGAAGAGAAAATGGACAGGGGATGGTTAATAATGGCTTACACTAACTGTTTTACATATATTTTTGTATAAACAGAGATGCAACATTCATTGCTCTCAGAAGTTCTATTCAGGTTATATTATACTAAAGTGATGGAAAATAATGGAAAACAATATATTTATGCCAAGATATAACACACTGGTGAAGCCTCATTGGGAGTACTGTTTTATTCTCCAAGCTACGAAAATGACATAGACACACGGGAAACAGTCCAGAGAGGAGTGACTAGGCTGATTCCAGGACTGCAGGGGATGAGTTCTGAGGAAAGAGTAAAAAAGCTTCAGATTAGGCAAAAGGAGATTAAAAAGTGAGATGTTTGATTTTTTTTAAATTATAAAGGGAATTGGTACAGTGGGTCAAGACTGTTACTTTAAAGTGAATTCAGCAAGAACATGGGGACACAGTTGGAAACTTGTTAAGAGTACATGTTGCACAAACATTAGGGGGGTTTTCTTTACACAGAGAACCATAGATACATGGAATAAGATACCAAGTACTCTGGTAGTCCTTATGGATCTTTAAAACTTTATTTGATATTCAATTTGGAAGAATTAAATGGATTGGACTAGCAGGCTTTGTTGGGAAGAATGGTATGTTCTTATCTAAATTTTTCTAATTTTCTAATGTGAGTTATAAAATTGAAACTCAGGGGGGCAAGCATATTGGAATAGTGTAATAAATGGTAGCTATCTAGTGCTGAATCTCTCCATCTTTGAAGGACATGATTTAAATGTGTTGTGACAAATTTAGAGGGCATAGTAGCCACTCAACCTGACACAGACAGATGCAAGAGGCACTTATAAAATCACAATTTTTTTGTATTTTTCTTCACCTCATGGGAAACACTTTCCTCGTTTTCCACAGGCACAACACAGTTCCACTAAGCACAAACACAACACTTTTTCTGCTCTTTTCTACTCCACTCCTCCTCAGCAAGCTTCGTCTCCCTCCTCCCGACTCTGGCTCTCAGAGTAGTGTCTGTTGGCCCCTTTTATAACACCCATAGATGTGCTCCAGGTGCTTGATGATGTATTTCCGGATGCACTTCCGGGTGTGGCAGAAGAACCGCTTGTAAGGGCTCAGTGGTTGCTGCAGCACCCCCTGGTGGTGCCCATGGATCCCAACAGGGCTGCACCAAACTCTAACTCCCATGGAGACCTGCGGGAGTCCTAGTTGCCGCTGCAACCCATGGGGGCTGCCATCTAGCACTCCGAGAGAGGTAATGCTGTGGCCATGCTTGCTCCTCCAGACCTTCCAGCTTGGCGGCATCCCAGCCGGGCAAAGACTCTGGCTGTCCATGACAGTTTATATTCATATTGTATTTGCCTCTCCATGAATATAAAGTATCAGTGTCAGCCTGCCATTATATATTGTCTTTTATATTCTTTTTACCATGTTGTAGTTAACTAGCTAAGATAAAAGGTATTTATTGTTTTTGGCCATATTTTGGTTGACTTTCTTGGAAGCATGTCATTTGCATTAATTTTATAGTTTCCACTTCATACTGATAAAAACAGGACACTTTACACAAATATAACATTAAAATAAACCACACTGAGTGTCAACCTAATTATGAACAAAGAATATCAAAGTGCAGATATTTATTAAATAACTTGAAAAAGGCGTTCAACCGTGTCCCTCGGGGAATCATGTGGGGGTACTCTGGGATTATGGGGTACCGGACCCCCTGATAAGGGCTGTTCGGTCCCTGTACAACCGGTGTCAGAGCTTGGTCCGCATTGCTGGCAGTAAGTCGAACCCGTTTCCAGTGAGAGTTGGACTCCGGCAGGGCTGCCCTTAACTTTTATGGACAGAATTTCTAGGCACAGCCAGGGCATTGAGGGGGTCCGGTTTTTTGGACTGAGGATTGGTTCACTGCTTTTTGCAGATGATGTTGTCCTATTTGCTTCCTCAGGCCGTGATCTTCAGCTCTCTCTGGATTGGTTTGCAGCTGAGTGTGAAGTGGCTGGGATGGGAATCAGCACCTCCAAATCTGAGATCATGGTCCTCAGCTGAAAAAGGGTGGAGTGCCCTCTCAGGATTGGGAGCAAGATCCTGCCCCAAGGGGAGGAGTTCAAGTATCTCAGGGTCTTGTTCACAAGTGAGGGAAGAATGGAGCGTGAGATCGACAGGCAGATCGGTGCAGCGTCCACAGTGATGCGGGCTCTGCATTGGTCTGACATGGTGAAAAAGGAGCTGACCCTTAAGGCAAAGCTCTCAATTTACTAGTCGATCTATGTTCCTGCCCTCACCTATGGTCATGAGCTATGGGTAGTGACTGAAAGAACGAGATCACGAATACAAATGAGTTTCCTCCGCAGGGTGTCTGGGCTTTCCCTTAAAGATAAGGTGAGAAGCTCAGTCATCCAGGAGGAGCTCAGAGTAGAGCCACTGCTCCTCCGCATCGAGAGGAGTCAGATGAGGTGGCTTGGGCATCTGAACAGAATGCCTCCTGGACGCCTCCCTGGTGAGGTGTTCCGGGCACGTCCAACTGGAAGGAGGCCTCAGGGAAGACCCAGGACATGCTGGAGGGACTATGTCTCCCAGCTGGCCTGGGAACACCACGGGATTCCCCCGGAAGAGGTAGAAGAAGTGGCTGGGGAGAAGGGAGTCTGGGCATCTCTGCTCAAGCTGCTGCCCCGTGATGCACTCTCGGATAAGCGGAAGAGGATGGATGGATGGATGGAGATATTTATTAAAATTGTGATTTTATTAACTAAAACATAAGTGAGTAGCAACAAATAGTCAATAGACAAAATGTTTCCTGTACCAAAAAAGATTATTTCCCCTAATTTTGAACCCCTGAACAACCCGTGATCTACATTTCGCGCAGAGCTTCGAACATTTAAAAGCCTGTACAGCACCTGAATATTCAATCTCTTTTCGCTCTTCCATTATTTCCTTGAATAATATTTTCAATTTGTTTGTGCTAATGCGATCTTTACTCTCATTTTTTGAGACTTTCAAATTTTCCTACTTCCATTATCTCTAACCTGCTCTGCATGTGTATCACAGGACTTGCGTCTGAAGGTTGTAAGTATGGCGTGACTTGTCCGTCTCGCGGGAAGTGAAAGTGTCTCTGTCTCTCTTCAAAAAATCACGTCACGTCCGCTGGGAAAAAGTCTTGTCTCGTTGCAAGATTTTTTTTATAATAGAAAGATGATGATGTCTGCACTGTCAATATCTATAGAATCACTGAAATGACTTCATCCATTTTCAATTTGCAGCATATCTCTGCAACATCGGGCATAAGACAGGAGCAAACTCTGAATGAAGTGAATGGAATGCCAGTTCATTGCAGGGTAAAATAATTTCAATGACATTTTAGCAGTGAATAGTAGAAATGATACAGCTATTATATATGAATGCTGTATGCCTTTTTGAAGCAGTTCTTGATAATTACATTATTAGTTTTATAACTTATGATATTATACGCTGATCATTCATTATGGAAACAAAGCAATAATAATAAATTGGTCACTGCTTAGTTTAAGTATCCATTGCAAACCAACTATTAAATGTCTACATTGTGTTAAGTATGCTATTAACAAGAATAAGGTATCAGCAAAATAAAAACGATTCTTGCAATATATACTGTCATCTTTCTTTACTTTATATCTTGTTAAAAAGCATTGAAGTGAGTTTAATAAAATGCAGACTGTTAACAGCTGCTTATAATGAAAGCCTAAGGTTTCATTATAAGTACTTTGAGCTACATTATTTGTATGAAAATGTGCTATATAAATAAATTTTGTTGTTGCTGTTGTAAGGTGTTATAGTAATACCATTACCAGTAATACCATTGATATTTTGTATAATAGGCTCCGAATCAAATAAAAAGAAACTCAAAAATGGCTGGGGCTGTGACGATGCGGGTTCAGCTCCATGCTCCCATTGCTGTTCGGAAGCCCTTGAACCCAACACCGTCGATAGATATAACAGAGATGAGCTGGACAGTGAGGCAACAACAAAGCAAGGGGATGATGTAAAAAGGTGCATAAGTGCTTTTATTTAAAAACAGTCATCACAACAAAAAGTGTTCAAATAAAGTGCAGTGATTCCCAAAAATTCCATTAAATAAATAATCCATAAAAGAAATGTGGAGGTTAAAAAAAAATACAAAAACAATCCTTTAAAACGAGGTTAAAACGTTCATCAGGAAGCAGTCTTTTCAAACATTAAAAGCCCGGTGTCTTCAGCTACCATGGCGGCTCCCCTGCTACACCCATCTGGGCTGCTCATCAAGAGAGTCGCCTGCCTGCAGGAACAGCTGCCCTTCACTCAGGTCCGATAGCCCTCCGCTCCTTGGCTAGGTCGGGCTCCCAGCCGGACCAAGACTTGGTCAATTTTCCCAGCGGCCAAGGCGCTCACGCTGGCACTACACGAGCTCAAAGCCTCATCGACTCCCGCTCCTATCGACGGCCAAGTCAACTCCTCTACCGGTCACTCCAGCTACTTAATCACTCAGTTGAAGCGACTGCTACCTTCAGCCCCACTGAATGTTGGCCAAACACTCCCCTCGTGGGCTCTCTTCTCAGCTGCCTGCTTTCTCCCATGTGAGCCTTCTCTCGCTCGCTCGCTCTTCCGTACTGGTGCTCGCTCTCTCTCTCTCTTACTTCCTGCTTTCTTCAGCAACCTCCATCTCTTTCTCTTTCTCTTTCCATTTTGTACCCTTCTCCATTTTGTACACCATTCTCCTAACTGACTCGTGCTTCTCTATATATGCAGAGAGGACATAGCAGCTGCAGCACATTAGCCACAGGAACAATCACGGATGTGGGCGGTTCCTCACCTGTGCACTAGGTGAGAAATGCCCACATCGCAAATCGCCCTGCGGCTTGCTACGGCCACCACGCCCCCTCGCTAAGCCACGAGCGCGGTGATTATTTATTTAAATAAAACTGCTGGCCTTTGCTGAGCGAGCTGTGGACCCATAACACCACAGGGGCTCCAGAGGAAACCCATTTAATGTCCAGTATTAGCAAAACAAAAAAGGGCAAATACCCAGTGTTGTTTGCTCTCTGTAGAGATTGATAATTTTATCTCCACAACCAACATCGACCTCTGGTGCACTGCTGCTTTATATTCAGTGGGACCAGAAGAGGTGGAAATAGCCATGATGAGACAGAAATGAAGTTAGGTGTCTTCCTGGGGCTCATTCTTCACTCTGTGGATTGAAGTGGAAACTGTGTTAGTAGCTGTGCACTGCCCTTACTCTTCTCCCTGTGTTTCTTTTCACCACAGCCTATGTCACACTCCCCATGCTCATGTAAGATATGACCCTCTCTCCTCCAGCTCATTCCCAGAGGAAACAGCAGACATAGCTGAGGGTTTGTGAAACAATGAGAGGGCATCGGCATTGGTATAAAAGAGACAAGATCACCAGGAATTTGTAAATCTGGAGTTTCAAAAACCAATGGGATTGCTATGTTGCTATTGACTGCCAATCACCAGAGGGGAACATGATCCAGTGTGAACTTGCAATCCAACATATCATGCTAAAGCTCCATAATGGCCCACTTAATAGTAAGGGCCTTGTGTTCAACCACAGCATACTATCAGCTTTTGATTCAGGAACAGGACAGGATGCTCTACGCCATTGAGATTCTGACTTAACTTGGCTTCCAAACCTGTTGCGGAGGAGTTGGTCTGGAGTATGAAAGGAAGAGAGAGGTTAGGTGCAGTCAAATTAAGTACTGCAGTCAGAGTTCGATTTTCATCCTGAAATGCAGCCTCTGCGTCTTGATCCCAAGACACATTGGTGGGGCTACACTCATGTATTCATTCTATCAAAGGTGCAGTCTTTTTGGAGAAGCATGGCATGAACCTCCTGTAGTACTTTGATAATACTAAGAAGGCTTGCACTTACTTCCTTTAGTATGCAGACATGGCCCCCTTTGGATGGCATTTATCTTGGAATGCTGGGGTTTGAGCATACCTTGTCCAACCAGATAACCTAAATATTTCGCTTTGGTTCACATTTTTCTGATTAATGTGTAACAGTACCTGTTGAAAAGTCTGAAATACAGTATTGCCAAACACTTATATAGGTGCTTTCCCAGGTGCTGAAATGGACAATCAATATAGGCAGCACTGCAGGCATCGTGGGGCCTTAACAGTCTGTCCACAGATGCTGAAAGGTCACAAGGCCTTATGTAACCCAAAGGGAACAACAGAATACTGCCAGTGGCCACTATGTTTGCTAAACACTGCCTTTTATTTAGCCTCGAGGGCAGAAGAATTTACCAATAGACCTTAGTCATGTCCAAAGTAGAGGTGGATTTCCAAATTACATATTATTTTTTATTTTTATGTTTAAATAATTCATCCATCCATTCTTCAGCCATTCAGTAATTATACAGCTGAGGGTCAATGTAGAGGAGATGCCTTTCCCAGGAACTTTACTTGAAAAGCAGGATCAAGCCCTGGGTACATTCCAACACACCCACACTCACTCATGCTTTACAAATGTAGTGTCACTAATTAACCTGACAGACACGTCTATGGGTTGTGGGAGAAATCCACAATACCTGGAGAAAACCTGTAAAGACGCAAAAAGAACATGCAAAAGCTCACACAGAAAGTAACCAATTAGCCGTTTAAATCAAGGACACAAGAGTAACCACTGCGCACCCCGCCACTCTCCTTAAATCATACATAGGAAGCGATTCTCTTCCACAGAAAATGTTTGGACCTTAACTGCTTTGTATGATATTACATAAAGAATATAATGGGCTGTCAATCTCTGCTCATTGCAGAAGTGTTTCCATAGAAACTAACAGCACAAATCCTTCAACTTTGCACAAAATATAGAAGCATTACAAAAACTGAGAAATTATTCTTTTGAAAATGGTGCACTTTAAAAATATATACAATAAATTACATAACCCACCTACCCAACCATTGCCTAAATGCACTCAGGGTAATGGGTTCAGTCCTCTACAGAGATAAATCAGATAATGTGCAATTATAATTGAGCTGTGAATATTAAAAGGAATTTCTTGTCATATTTCATTAAAATAGTTTGTTATAATCTCTAGCACATCACAAATCTACACGTGACTAAACAAGTACAGGAAGAAGGTTATTAAATAGATACAGTACATGTATTTTTCAAGTGTCCATCGTTTTTTATCCATCACTTATCTGAATAACATTGTTATGGAAGAGTGCTGTCTAGTAATCACTCCATAGCCTAATATGCATGTAAAAGAGCAATGTTAACAAAAGAATGAGCAAATAAGATCACGAAGGATCAGAATAAAGAGAAAGTGTGCAAATCCCCTGCAATCTACACTCAATGACCCATAATGAAAAAGTGAAAACGTGTTTTCAGAAAGCTTTGCAAATTTGCTAAAAATCAAAAGTTGAAATCTTTCATTCATATACGCATTCTTCAGACCCTCACTTCAGTATTTTGTAGAAGCCCCTTTGGTGGTAATTACAGCTTTGAGTCTTCTTGGGACTCAAGTGTCTACAGACTTTGCACACCTGGATTTGGGTGGTTTTCCCCACTCTTCCAGGCAGATCCTCTCAATCTCTATTAGATAGGATGGTGTTATTGAGGGAAGTACTGCATGTCCACAAGAAGAAATGTTGAAGTGTGCCAACCTGGTCATCGCTATTTAATCAATGACAAATAATAAACAAAACATTTGAACAGTGGTGCCAGAAAGGAACAGAAAAAGAGTTTCCACAAAATCAAGAATCTCTCTCAGGCTTGTCATGCTTGCTTATTTACTTGGTTAGGAAATATGCACTGCTGTGACAATTCCTCCTGGAGACAATTCCTCCTGGGGCACTGGAAGGGGCACAGTCAAATGCCTTCACCGGGCATCTTCTCAGCACTGTGGAGGGAACAGAAAAGGACATAATTAGAGCCTGCACCCCTTCTGGACCTGGGGTGGTCATACATACCTCAGTAATACATTGACACGCATGTGTGACAATGGCCACAGTCTGAAACTGCCATCATCAGGTCTCTCTACAGGTGTTCTGCAGGGTTTACACAATTTGGACTGCCACAGGAAAGAGTATAAATACTAATATAATTTCAGTTTTGGATTTTTAATAAATTTTCAAACCTTTCTGAAAACATTTTTTCACTGTTATTATTCGTTATTTAGCAAGGGTTAATGGAAAAAAATGGCAAATGTATCCATTTAAAATTAAATCTACAACACAACAAAGTGTGCAGACATTGAAGGAGTCCGAATACTTTCTGAATCTACTGTATACACCAGATTTCTCTCATAACTCTCCCCTTTCTGTCTCTCATCCTCTTTCTCCCTAAGTATCCTTGGCTTCCTTCAACTCTGCCAGTAAGCTTTCGTACAGCTCAACTCCTGACTCTCAACTGAATATGAAACTGGTAAGGAGATGCCTTTAAACTTCACTGCTATTTAATTCTAAGCCAGGATCCTTCCAAAGGTCTGAGTCAAGTCTATAATAACTATAGGCCATCAAGTCAAACAACCTTGTGGTGACCTTAAAACCATTGTACATTTTGAGCTATGCTTTACCATTGAAATAACAGGCCAGCATTTTCATGGCGAACTGTGCTCTGTCCCTTTAGAGCAGCAGAGTCCAACATACTGTACATCTGTGGGTTATAACTTCTTCTGTGCATAATGGCATTCAAGACCCACAACAAAGACACTCATATGCAGCTATCCAGTCCTCTATCATTAACAGGCAGATACCAGCTTACCAGAATGCCACTTGCGCACTCATTGTGGGTCCATATTATTACATTGATCAAGACATTGTTCGCAGTGCATAGCATGCACAAGAATTCCATCCACATCTCTCTCTCGCTCTTTCTAAGTGGGCCTTGCTGTCTGAACAGATTCAGAATTAATCACAATTTAAAGTGTGTCACACACTTGCACTTGACGAAGTGCACTAACCTGTCTTGTTCCTGTTCTGCAGATCACTTGACCAGAAACCTGCCTAAAACTCCTTCAGTTCCTGCACTTTCTTCCCAACCACACCTCTTACTGACCTCACTTCCTTTTTTGAACTCCATGGATCCGCCTCTTCCTTCCCTGCAACTATAAAAGCCAAACACCTTCCTGCACCTTTTTGGATGCTGCACCAGCTATCGATCTCATTGTCTGTCATGTACAATATACGGGGTGGATCCCCAACTCTTTTTTTATGCCTTGTTCTTGTGTTTTAACAAGTGTTCATTCAAAATGTAAAGAGAAAATACCTGTTAAATGTTAATAATGGCACTTAAGGCAGAAAGTACAGTCATGAGTCATTCAGGCCTCTACCAGATTTAATTCATGCATTTATTTCTAGTAGGATTGACTACTGCAATGTGGTGTTCACTGGCTGTTCAAACTGTTCTTTATACAGCCTCCAGTTAATCCAAAATGCTGCTGCAAGAATTATTACAAGAACAAGAAAATACAAACACATAACTCCAGTTCTTAAATCCTTACACTGGCTCCCGGTTAAGTTTAGGGCAGATTTCAAAATCCTCCTTTTAACATATAAAGCATTAAATGGCCAAGGTCCGGCTTACTTGTCTGAACTTATCATGACTTACGAACCAGAGCGCAAATTAAGATCTCAAGATGCCGGTCTACTTATGATTCCAAGGATTAATAAAATAACAGTGGGAGGTCGAGCTTTTAGTTACAGGGCCCCTAAACTGTGGAATGATCTGCCTGCTACTATAAGAGATGCCCCATCGGTCTCAGCTTTTAAATCCCAACTGAAGACTCACTACTTCAGTTTAGTATATCCTGACTAGAGCTGCTGATTAACTGTACATACTGCATCTCTGTTGTCAGTCATTAGCACTAAAACATAAGTAACATGATAGTTATAATTTGATACTAACCCTCACCTATTCTGTTTCTCTTCTCGGTACTCAAATGTGGCACTTGCTGCCATGGCAAAACCTGCCAAGTTGTTTGCCTGCCTATGATAAAGTCATCCCTGATGGAGGATCGCAGGAATCGTGGGTTAGAGGGGTCCTTTCATTGGATTGGCTGGCCCAGTACTGTTTCAGCTCTGGAATGGCCAAATGGGGGAGGCAGCTTGATGGCTGAGGTCTCCAGGACTCTAAACAAATCCAAATCATATTATGTGATGTCATCCACTGTTAAATTCTGCTACGTACTTCTAAGGTTTTTATTTTTATACTGTATTGAGGATTTGTTCTGTTCTGTGTATTGTATTGTATTGTATTGACCCCCTTCTTTTTGACACCCACTGCACACCCAACCTACCTGGAAAGGGGTCTCATTTTGAACTGCCTTTCCCAAGGTTTCTTCCATTTTTTTCCTACTGGGGTTTTTTTTTGGGAGTTTTTCCTTGTCTTCTTAGAGAGTCAAGGCTGAGGAGCTGTCAAGAGGCAGGGCCTGTTAAAGCCCATTGCGGCACTCCTTGTGTGATTTTGGGGTATATAAAAATAAATTGTATTGTATTGTACCAGACACATCCATCTGGACCATGCAGTTTGAGCCACTCTTCTTTTTAAAATCCATCAACATGACTAAGTAACTGGTGAAGGGGCAATTTCAGCTTCTCACTTGGATTAATGTCTAGCCTCGGTTTGGCACTTTAGGACACTGACTGGTTTGCTTTAAAATCCTTTCAATCTAGGCTTGAATCTTGAGAGCCAACTGTCCTATCTCCATTTGGAGTAGAGGAGTCCAACACATTCTAAGATGAGATACCCCAATGGCATGAGTAATTTTCCCTGACTGAATGAGAATTATGCCACATACGTGTCAATAATGGCGCTTTGTGGTAGTACCATAAAAGTATTTTTCCATCCCATAAGATCATCCAGTCTTCTCCATCTTGGCGTCCAGTCTCCCACATACCTTCTGGCTGATTGTAGTCAAGTTTTTGTTTCTCTTTTTCAAGCAACTCCACACTTGACTAGTTACTGTTATGCTGTAATCACCATCTTTTAATATGCTTTGGGAGATTTTTCAAAAGTTATGTATTTTCATGAAAAAGTGGACAATTTTAGTAGGTTTGGAAGGCTTTTGTTTCACATGCCTTCTGGTGCTCTATTAGCTGAAGTTGAAAGCCATTGGGGGAGTACAAGTACAGTTTCACTTAACACTGCAAATGTCAAGGGTACTTAAAAATAACATTCTATCTGGCTAAAAAAGTAACTAAGACCATAATAATATACCTGCAGTATCAAAATGATGGTGCCATTTTTGCCCACTCCAAAGAATAACTTTAAAGTACTTTGGAAAATCAAGATCTTCTTTCAAGACTTTTCTAGCAAGACAATTGAGCCCCTTGCAATCACCATCTTAAAAAAAAAACTCTGGATGTTGTCTACTTTCCATACCTCATTAATTAACTGATGGAAAAGGCGACCCTCAAGGAAGAATTTTGATGCTACATTGGCTATGTCAGCATCTTCTTCGGGAAACTGAGCAATTGTGTCTCTCAGACCCATGGATTGGGATGACATCAAAGATGACCAATACAAATGCCATGATTCTGCAGAACCTGTTTCCTCGAATTGACTACTGCATCAGTAAATGTGACTTTCATCTAGACGGAAAAGTTCTGCATTTCTAGCTGAGCCAAGGTCAGTGGATAGAAGAAGCTGATTAACGATACCTTCAAGGTTCACATAACGAAAAGGTGGGATCAGCTTCATTAGCTGGCAGACCGTACCCTTTGAAAGTCCTGTGTGGTGTTGCAGGATTTATTTTAGAGCAGTTCATTTTGAGACTGACAGCTTCTCTAATACAGTGGACAAAAGACAGCAAGGAAGAAAGGAATTGGAAGACAAAAAAGAGTTGGGAACGCTTCTCCCAAATGGAACCTTCTTCCCTTACTATGTTAAAGACTATGGTGGGAGGATATTAGTAAGTATACACACATTACCTTTAAGATGATGTTTTTTGTTTAAGATTACTACAGGAGAAAAGAAAGATTCATAGATGCATGACCATTTAGCATAGTAGGTGGCATAGTAGAGTAAAGGTTAACGCCGTGTCCATTAAAGTTCCTAAATTTGAATCCTTGCCTGGGGTGTCATTTATAAAACTTTGCATGGATTTGAGCATGAAAGAATGCATATGCCAAAAAACAGAAAAAATGAGTACACCAAAAAAACCTGATCTATAAACCCTTTTACATGCCTCATTTGTATTCAATTTTACACTTTATAAATTACGTAAATCTTGTAAATGAGAATGCGCCTTAAGCCACCCTGAAACAACCATATGTGGACTATGCTAATCAACCTTATACTTATGTAATAACAACGCTTCAGACATTTATTGACTGGTAGACCAGCCTCTCTCCTGATGCATAAAGATCCCACCAACCAACATTTGAGGAGTTCTATAGTGGGCTGCACAACTGAACACACAAGAGCATAGGAGGTTGGGGAGCCAGCATGTAATGACATGATTGCTGTTACAAAAAATAGTGTAAACCATATAAACCATTACCAATGCAGCAGCCATCATCAACAAGTCTCCTGCCAATTCTACTCTTCCTCAAAATAAATGAATCATGGGTTGACCCAGGGCCACAATGTCATGATGTTTGTTAATCTCATCAATGATTTTTGCATTATTGAAATATCATGCTTATGGTTAACAACAGCAGCTTCATTCTCATTAAGTGCCCTTATTGTAATATGAGTGCAGTCAATTGCCCCGATTATGTTAGGAGATCCAGACATTGTTGAAAGTTGCTGTTTTATGTTGGCCTGTCCATCCACACTATACAGAAAATGAGTTGTAAGTTAATGGATGCTTGTAGGCGCTATTGTCCCGTGAAACCCAACAGACAGGTGCAAACACTGGTTTAAAAGCACCCAGAAGTATTTTAATATTCATCAATAAAGTGTCCAAAAGCACCTCCACCAACATAAATAATAAATCAATAATTAATAAATCACAAATAACCAATCCTCCACTCCCAGCAGCTCTATCACACCCCCTCCCAACTCCGGCTCCACTTGCTGGGTTTCCCATAGTCCTTTAAATAGTCCATGACCCAGAAGTGCTCCTGTCCTTCAGTCCATGTGATTCACTAGCACTTCTAGGTCAGTTGAAGATTCATATTTTTCTTCAGCCTAGAAGTACTCCCAAGTCACGGGGACGGAAGAACAGAAGTACTTCCGGGCTGAAGAAAAATATGAATCTTCAACTGACCCGGAAGTACTAGTAACTTGGGAGTACTTCCAGGCTATAGGGAAAATAGAAATCCCTGTGTCTCCCTGCAGCGTCACCCAATGGTACCCACGGCACCCAGCAGGGCTGTGACGTCGAACTCCATCTCCCACGATGCCCTGTGGGAATCTGGGGCACCTCCATGCTGCAGGGAGGACTCCATCTACCGGCCTGGATGTGTTGGCCGGGATAAGCTGCCGGCCATCTCTCACAGAGTGTAGCACCTCATCCATCACTTTATGGCTTCTAACACAGCAAGCATGATGGAGCTGAATTCCTGACTTGTCAGCCATTCCCCTCTGGTACAGTAGGTCCGATGCCTGTTGCCAGAAATCTGGATATGAACAGGTGTAGCCCAATTTTTACACTGTCTGCTATTCTGATACCCTGCCCAACTCAGCACATACTTCTACGAGAATGGCTCTTGGGAGCCTAAATTGGCTCATAACCTAGTTATCGTCATGGGCCAAAAAATCCTGCCAGCCCCTAAAAGCTCTTCCCCTTTGTATACAATCTTTTACTGTACGTAGTCTTCAAGTAGCACCAAATACGTTATATTTTGTTAAACCATTAGGCTATAAAACACGTTTAGTGCATGATATTTATAACTTTCTGTATGCAGGGAGTGAATCACATCTGTGTTTTTACTTAATGTAATCAGTGACATAAAGGAATTGCACTGGTCTCTAATCATGAGAAGTGATAATTAAGCCCTCTCTGCACTTGGATCCTTTCTTAAGCCTGATGCTACCATGACACCATCTGATCTCAGGGATCCTAAATTGAATTATATGGGACTAATAATGGACAAACGGACGATGATTTGATACAAGGTGTTTTTACTGTATTTCACTTTATTTGGTCTTTGAGCCTTTTTTTTCCACTCTAGGGTAGAATTGAGAGATGCCTCTGCATTACAACTGGTATCGTTGGTAAGATAGTTAAGACTTTTATGCAAAGTCAGCATGTGGAAGATAGAGGCTTATTGATTACCCAGAAATATGGGATAGGCATTGTAAATTTAACTGGGCTAAAACAGTTTTATTGTGTCTTACCTGCAGTGAAGAGGATGTCAAGGAAAAATAGAACTACTGTGGGTATGTGTCACACCCAAAGAAAACTGTTTGACCTGTAACAAAATTAAACTGTGAATTTAAACAACCACTAAGACCTATGAAAATCTCCTTGTGGCATCTGTGCTGAGTGTCTATTACAGCCTTCGGGCGATGCCCCCCACAATACAGAAATCCCAACTAATTTCAGTGTGTGTTTTAAAGCGGACTTGCATAACTTGGAAAGACTGCAAGACAGGACTTTAGATAGATAGATAGATAGATAGATAGATAGATAGATAGATAGATAG
>JANRMT010062821.1:29443532-29493626 GCA_026402145.1 Polypterus bichir lapradei | reverse complement strand
TAGATAGATAGATAGATAGATAGATAGATAGATAGATAGATAGATAGATAGATAGATAGAACCTTATTTGTCCCTGGCAGGGTGTGGAATCTTTAAATAAATAAATACATAAAGAGGTAGATAGGTAAGTAAGTAAATAAATAAATATACACACACAATTTGGCCTGAACACACACCAGAATGACTTTAAAGCAAGAAAATGAAAAAAAAAAAAAAGTTCTGACTTGGCTGTCACAGTACCACTGAGGCATTATGCAGGCATATTTTTGTTGGTATAAAGGAGCCCTTGTAGTGTTCCTTCACACACTTCAGCTGAATAATTTGTTGGCTGAAAGTATTCAGTGTTAGTGACTCAGAGAGAGGATGTGCAGCATTGTTCATAATGGCAGTCAGTTTTGCTTTTAACTCTTTCCTGTGATATTTCCTCCTGGGGGTCCAGAGTGCATCGTATAACTGAGCTTGCCCTTTTAATTATTGTTTTGATTCAGTGGGCCGCTCTTGAAGTGATGTCACCAGCCCAGCACATCACAGTGTAGAAAATCGCACTGGCCATCACAGAGTTATAGAAGATATAAAGGATGTCACTTCCCACATTAATGGAATGCAGTCTCCTAAGGAAGAAGAGCCTGCTATGCCCTTTCTTATACAGTTCATCTTTGTTCCGAGACCAGTCCAACTTGCCATTAATGTGGAGCCCCAAGTACTTGTAGGAGTGGACCACCTCTACATTCAGTCCTTGAATAGTGACTGGCCTTAGAGGGTCTTTGGTGTGGTAAAAGTCAATAACCAGTTCCTTGGTTTTGCTGATGATAAGATACAGACAATTCTGTTTGCACCAAGAAGCAAACTTTTCTACCTGATTCCTCTCCTCTGTCTCATCCCCTTTATCAAAACACCCCATAAGTGCAGAATCATCTGAGTATTTCTGCAAATGACATGACCTGATGTTATATTTATAATTTGATGTGTAAAGAATAAAGAGATAAGGAGACAGGACAGTTCCTTGTGCTGCTCCAGTGTTGCTCACATCTGCACCTAAAATGGACTCTAAATGTGACCTGGAAGAAAAGGTGAAGAAAACTATTTATGGTAAGGAACATAATTTAGGTGTTGTTTTAACAGAAATAACTGCTCTGAGACTTTCTCACAAATGTTTCCATGAGTCTACTACAAGAAAAAGGCAAAGCAAGCACGGGTTGAGGCAAATAATGTACCATTTTCAGTTGTGACACATTTTTGCTGTATTTTATGTGAGATACTGTCTTGCTATGTCTGTCTCATATTACAGTCTGTCAACCAGTCTAATGATCAGTAATTTGAAAGAGGCTGAATGTGACCATTATCTACAATGGGAAAACTCAGTTTCTAGACTTTCATAGACTTTCAGTGGTTCTGATTTCTGTTTCAGACCAACTTTTAATTAAAAGGTTTTTCCACATTTTAACGTGAACTCTTATTCCTACGGAGTTTTCTTGATTATTGTTTCTCACTTCTATAGATTTTACAGTGCCTCATAATGCAAGTGGTATACAGTGTAGAGAAGTTTAATGAGCAGCTGTCTGAGCAGTTTGTGAACTGCTTACTATTTTTAATATGCTCAAAATCTGACAAGCAGTATAAATGTTCATTAATTTTATTTTTGAAATCAAAACCAACTGTGTTTTCTGTTGTTTGTAAAGGGAAGTATGGAGTTAAATCAAGCAATATTTTTTTAACAGGCAAAACTTAGACTGTTATTGATAATGAGAAATGGAGTGTAGGCACCGGCTGCATAGAATTTATGAGCCTAGGTGCAGCATCTCATCCAGTGCAATATAAACAAACCCACCAAGACCGACCTGTCACTCTACGTCTCCCACAAAATGTCTCATGTCTTTTTATGGCAGCAGCATGAATAATAAACTCAGCAGGCAACAATTTTAATGAATGCAGTGGTGTCAAAGAAAAGTTCAATGTAATATCATCAAAATCCACTTGTGAAAAGAAGCTTTCAATTCAATTTGACCACAAGTCCACACAAATCCACCGCAATTGGCACGTAGGAGCTCCAATACTGCATAATTTACTAATGATCTTCATTGAAAAAGTCAGGCAGTGGGAGAGATCTTTGCTTCATGGTGGGACACCAGAAATATAAAGAGAATGAAGAGTTCAATATGGCGACTGTCTGCACAAATCAACTTTCAATTTCTCTGCTTGTTGTTCAGACATGGCGATAGACCATTTATTCAACATACTGTAGATATGTCTGCTATCTAAAGAATTAGCCAAGGGAACATAATTCATTCAGGAATGGCTTCTAAATGTTCTTGTCTTAATCCTGGTCTCTCAGCCAGTTAGATGGGTCAGTTCATAGTTATAAAGTTTCTTGAGCACATGCATTTTCATTTCTAAGCACCTCTCTTGCACCCATTTTATTCCCGCCACAAAGATTCTATGTGAATAAAGCACAGATGCACAGATGAAGAGTTTGGGCAATCTCAGTGGATGTTAATATGATGCATAACCATCAACCTAAACTTCATGACATGCCAGGAACACCACTTCATGTCAATAGTATTGCCCGACAGTAGTGGCATCTTTCAGCAGGAGAATGCACCCTGCCATGCTCCACGAATTGCAGTATAGATAGTGTGGGGTACAGCCCGAACACAGACAGGTAGACATGCTGGTTTCACCACACACACGTTTATTTACAAGTATTAAGTACAATAAAGTGCACGAACCCAGTGCCTTAGCACCAATCACCCCTTTAAGTCCTGGCAGCACAACAATGCCTTTTCAGTCTTCAGAACGCCTCCACTCCTCTCCTCCGAGCTCCGTCCACTTCCACCCAACTCTCGCCCTCGAATGGAGGGAGGTGGCCCCTTTTACGCACCCCCGAATGGGCTCCAGGTGCTTCCTGAGGAGCCTCCGCCGACACACTCCCGTGTGGCGGAAGCACCAGCTGTGTAGCCGGAAGCCCTCTTGGTGTCCCTGATCCTCTTCCCCCCAAGCACTTCCTGGTGTGGCGGAAGTGCTGAGGTCCAGGGCTCCCAAGGCATTGAGGTGCCCCCTTGCGGTGACCACGGGCCCCTACAGGGTTGGGCTTCCAAGCCCTCTACCTGTGGCCCCCAACACAACCAGGGTGGTCACCCCCTCGTGGTCTGGAGGTGGCACAAGCCCTCCTCCGGTCCTCCTGGGCGTCCCAGCTGGGTACCACCCCCAGCCGCGTGCCACAATAGATAGATAGAGAGACAGATAGATAGATACTTTATTAACCCCAAGGGGAAATTCATATATTTCCACAGGAAAATATTACTGTTCAAAGGTTGATCTTTGATGGCTCCTGACACTTAAAAGACATTCACATTTATGTTTCATTTAAGAATCAACTTTGTCACAGATGTTTCTCCTAAAAATCCTCAGGAAAAATCAGCTTTACACAAAAAGGAGACATGAGGTGCAACTGAGGTAAAAGGAGTCAAAATTGAGGATTTCGTTTGAAAAGCATGGTGTATTTTGTAAGATCTCCTACTAATCTTGCTTTAGTCTCTCATGTTTTTACTTATTATTGGACAGATGTTTTTATCCAAGGTGTCTTAAAACATCTGAGATACGATCGGTTACATTTCTTTTGTTTATCAATTGGAGCTCAGGCAAATTAAGTGACTTGCTCATGGTAACACAGTGGTGTCAGAAGTGGGATTTAAGCTCACATCATCAGGGTTTGAAATCTAAAGTCTTAACCACTACGCTACATTGGTAGCGTTTTCTTCTAGAATGAGTAGGACCAAATTTGACCACAGCAATATAAATTAGAACAACTAATAATATTATTCAGAAGCAAGGATCACAGTTTGGCAATCCTAGTAAAGTGTTTTTTACCACAAACAACTGTCACATACCTTTCAATATACTGTATATTACAGAGTACAGACTGCAAATTTATTTAAATGGTAAAAAAAATGTCAAGACACTACTTTGAAAATCTGAGCCCATCATACTACTTTGCTGAGATCTCCCTGCTGAAACTCAAGAGGAGACACTTGTGAGAACACCGGGGTATTTTTTCTCAGGAGAAAACTCAGAGAAACATTAGACAAAAGAAAACGTCTCCATTTTATTTCTTCTTGATCTTATTGTTGTCTCGGAGAAACCAAAAAGATATTAAGGAGATCGCTTGTTTGATTTTTTGATTTATGTAAATTCCTTTTGTACCCACAGCATACAGTAGATTGTGTTGCATGTTAAGATCTTTTGCTCATTTTGTTAAACATAACACTGAGCATTGTTTTATAATGCAGGTACGTAAGGGAGATCCTTTTAATGACTGTCTACAGTGAAATGACAAAATGAGGCCCCTATGCTTTCTACGTACATTAGGAACAACCAATTTAAGAGAAAGCACATTTTCAAAAGTGTCCACTCAGAAGCATATTATAGACCAGGGCTCTTCATGTTTTGTAATGGAGAGAGGCATTAGCTGAAGTTTTTTTCCAACCCCAGATGCCAATCCTTGCTGATAAAAGTACTTGTTATTTAATTCTATGACTTTTATTCTCACACATCTGGTCATTCCTGTATTGTAGATTTTGCTTTTCCCAGAATATCATCCTGATGATTTGTGGCTTCAAGAAGGTTAGTCCTTCACTTTTTTTCCCTTCATTGCTTTCCATTGTCACAGATGGCCGGGGTTCTTGTCTGTCCGGGATGCCTCTTCATTCTATGCCTGGTCAGGACAGTACCTCCCTCGGAACACTAGATGTCAGCCCCCCCTGGGTTGCATCGTGGCCACAGGCATGGGATTTTGGAACTCAAGCCTGTTGGGGTCTGTGGCCACCACCAGAGGGTGCTGCAGTGGTTCCTGAGCCCATGCGGGTGGTTCTTCCACCACACCTGGAAGTGCAGCCGGAAATGGATCATCAAACACCTGGAGCACTTCCAGGTGGGCTATAAAAGGAGCAAGCAGCCAGCACTCCGGGAGCCAGAGTCGGGAGGAGAGAGACTAAGCTTGCTGGAGAGGAGAGGAGGAAAAGAAGAAGAAAAGGAAAAGAGAAAATATTGTTTGTGTTGTGTTTGGGACTGTGTTGTTGTGCTTGTGGGAACGGGAAAGACGTTTTCCACAAGGGGGGAAAAGAAAATAAAAGCCCTGTGTACTTTGAACTTGTGTCCTACATCTGTCTGTGTCAGGGCTGGCCTTTACACCATATCCATCCATCCATCCATCCATCCTCTTCCGCTTATCCGAGATCGGGTCGCGGGGGCAGCAGCTTGAGCAGAGATGCTCAGACTTCCCTCTCCCTGGCCACTTCTTCTAGCTCTTCCGGGGGAATCTCGAGGCATTCCCAGGCCAGCCGGGAGAAATAGTCCCTCCAGCGTGTCCTGGGTCTTCCCTGGGGCCTCCTCCTGGTTAGACGTGCCCGGAGCACCTCAACAGGGAGGCGTCCAGGAGGCATCCTGATCAGATGCCCGAGCCACCTCATCTGACTCATCCTGCGGAGGAGCAGCGACTCTACTCTGAGCCCCTCCCGGATGACTGAGCTTCTCACCCTATCCTTAAGGGAAAGCCCGGACACCCTGCAGAGCAAACTCATTTCAGCCGCTTGTATTCGCAGTCACTACCCATAGTTCATGACCATAGGTGAGAGTAGGAACATAGATCGACTGGTAAATTGAGAGCTTTGCATTACAGCTCAGCTCCTTTTTCACCATGTCAGACCGATGCAGACTGCGGACTCCGCACTGATCCGCCTGTCGATCTCATGCTCCATTCTTCCCTCACTCGTGATCAAGACCCCGAGATACTTAAACTCCTCCACTTGGGACAGGATCTCGCTCCCAACCCTGAGAGGGCACTCCACCCTTTTCTGGCTGAGGACCATGGTCTTGGATTTGGAGGTGCTGATTCCCATTCCAACCCACTTCACACTCAGCTGCGCACCGATCTAGAGACAGCTGAAGATCACGGCCTGATGAAGCAAACAGGACAACATCATCTGCAAAAAGCAGTAACCCAATCCTGAGTCCACCAAACCAGACCCCCTCAACGCCCTGGCTGTGCCTAGAAATTCTGTCCATAAAAGTTAGGAACAGAATTGGTGAAAATGGGCAGCCCCGGCGGAGTCCAACTCTCACTGGAAACTGGTTTGACTTACTGCTGGCAATGCGGACCAAGCTCTGACACCCTTATCAGGGGGTCCGGTACCCCATACTCCCAGAGCACCCCCCATAGGATTCCACGAGGGATACGGTCGAACACCTTTTCCAAGTCCACAAAACACATGTAGACTGGTTGGGCAAACTCCCATGTACCCTCCAGGACCCTGCTAAGGGTGTAGAACTGGTCCACTGTTGCGCAACTAGGACAAAAACCACACTGTTCCTCCTGAATCCGAGGTTTGACTATCTGATGGACCCTCCTCTCCAGGACCCCCGAATAGACTTTTCCAGGGAGGCTGAGGAGTGTGATCCCTCTGTAGTTGGAACACACCCTCCGGTCCCCCTTCTTGAAGAGGGGGACCACCACCCTGGTCTGCCAATCCAGAGGCACTGTCCCAGATGTCCATGCAATGTTGCAGAGGTGTGTCAACCAGGACAGTCCTACAACATCCAGAGCCTTGAGGAGCTCCGGGTGTATCTCATCCACCCCGGGGCCCTGCCACCAAGGAGTTTTTTGACCATCTCAGTGACCTCAGTCCCAGAGATGGGGGAGCCCACCTTTGAGTCCCCAGGCTCTGCTTCCTCATTGGAAGGCATGTTAGTGGGATTGAGGAGGTCTTCAAAGTACTCCCCCTCCTTTACACCATATATTTTATTGAAACAGATGCTTCATGATCAGCATACACACAAATAATTTGGACTAGGTTAGCTACTGAGTCCCTGATTCTTTTATGATTTGCATGTCATTATTAACTGGCAACTGGTCAAGGAAATTAGAAGAAAACAAAATTAATGCCACTGTTTAACAATAAAAGCAAAGGCTTAGAATCTTCACAAGTGAGTTGAGTAAAATGAAAACCCATAATCTTGCTACAGCAGTGATTGCTGCAGTAGTAATTATTGACCTCTATTAAAAAAATGGGTTGGAACAAAAACCTGAAGCCAGTGCAGCCCTCTGGGACTGAACATTAAAATCCCTGGGTTTAAATGATCTCCAGTAAAACTAGTGTGAATGTCATTAGTCCTTTTTGCTTTTTGTTATGTGTTTTGTCTTTCACTAGCTTTCCCTAAATGTCATCAAAAAATTGGATGTGTCAGGCAAATGACTTTCATTGCATAAAGATATAATTTTAGCAGTAATATCTCATTGGTCAATAAGCACAAAAACAAAATCTCCATAAAATGACTTTCTTTGTACACCAAAATATTCTAGAACTAGAATAACATGCTAATGTTTCATAGCATTTTGCAATGCTAATAACTGTGGCACCTTTCATTCAGATTAATTTAATCATTTTTGAGTTATTGTGTCCATGCCCTGACACACATACACACACATACACACACTCACACAAACGCTTTACTTCACATGTGGTCAAATCAAGGAATAACCTAAAACATGTAAATCCTGTGACAGGTTACAACCAACACAAAGACAGTCACAGATTCAAAACAAAGGGTTTAGTTTTTCCAGCACCTCCCAGAGGTTTCTTGAAACATACAAATACAGTTCCACACAGATGTTTCTTCCTTCCTTACTTTCTTCTCTCTCTTTTTTCTATTCTCCTCCATCCAGTGAGTGTTGCCTTCCATACTCCTGACTCTGACTCTCCTGGAGGAGGTTGGATGGCTTTCTTTTACGCCAGATCCAGGAGTCCTTACAGTGCCAGGGAAGTCCGAAAAAAGTAATGATCTTGAATCCCTGCAGCACCCCCTTGTGGCACCTATGGGACAGAGCAGGGCTGACTCTCGTCACTACAACTCCCACCATGCCTTGCAGGGTTCCACACAGTTACTGTGGTCTTAGGATGCATCAGTCTATCTTGTCCTCCCATCCATGTAAGGGTTCCCTACTTATTCTGGACAGAATGCCAGATAATCGTGCCTGGCACTTACAATCCATTGAATACTCAAAGTCAAGATCTTGACCTTGTCATAATAACATATATATCTTTGGTACTTGTTGCTATAGGGACATTAACAACAACACAGGAAATTTAGAAATGAAAAGAAACCATTCAGCCTATCAAGATATTTTAGCTAAGAGCTAATTTGTTCTAATATTACATCCAAATGCAGCCAAGGTTTCCTTTTCAGCTACAGACTCAGATTCCTGCAACACTTGATGTGAAGGGCCATTATTTTTTACCATTGCCCATATAATTCACAATTTAACTAAAGAATTCTGCCAGGTCACCATCACTGATGTCTTTGAGAACAGTTTTGACCTGATTAAACCCCCGAAAAACCTTCCTTGTCTGAAACTAACAAGGTGTAAGTCTGTTAATCCGTATCTGGGCATGACAGGCCACTAAGTCTATGCATGCACTTCGTTGCTTTTCTCTGTACACAATCTAGTGCTGCTAAGTCATTTTTGTAGCTCCTGAATGGATTACAGTTTACTCAAATGCATCACTTGCAAGAGATCACCCTCTCAAGCTTTGATGAGTGAAAGTGACAAGTTTTAAATTCAAGCTGTATTTCATGTAGCGTTTGGATGAATATTATGGACAAAATTAAATAAGTAAATAAACAACAGAAAACATATTTATTCACTGTACACTCACATTTTACACCATTTTTTCTTTATTTATTTCACATTTTACAGTAGTTTCATTAATTTATATATTTAATTTTGTTAGAAATATTCCTCCATAGGTGGGATTACATCAGGGATCAGCTCTGAGCCCTTTCTTATTAGCAGTGATGATGGACAGGTTGACAGACGAGATTAGACAGGCGTCCCCGTGGACTATGATGTTTGCTGATGACATTGTGATCTGTAGTGATGGTAGGGAGCAGGTTGAGGAGACCCTGGAGAGGTGGAGATATGCTCTAGAGAGGAGAGGAATGAAGGTCAGGCGGAACAAGACAGAATACATATGTGTAAATGAGAGGGAGGTCGGTAGTATGGTGATGATGCAAGGAGTAGAGTTGGCGAAGGTGGATGAGTTTAAATACTTGGGATCAACAGTACAGAGTAATGGGGATTGTGGAAGAGGGGTGAAAAAGAGAGTGCAGGCAGGGTGGAATAGGTGGAGAAGAGTGTCAGGAGTGATTTGTGACAGACGGGTATCAGCAAGAGTGAAAAGGAAGGTCTACAGGACGGTAGTGAGACCAGCTATGTTATATGGGTTGGAGACGGTGGCACTGACCAGAAAGCAGGAGACAGAGCTGGAGGTAGCAGAGTTAAAGATGCTAAGATTTGCATTGGGTGTGACGAGGATGGATAGGATTAGAAATGAGTATATTAGAGGGTCGGCTCAAGTTGGATGGTTGGGAGAGAAAGTCAGAGAGGCAAGATTGTGCTGGTTTGGACATGTGCAGAGGAGAGATGCTGGGTATATTGGGAGAAGGATGCTAAGGATAGAGCTGCCAAGGAAGAGGAAAAGACGAAGGCCTAAGCGAAGGTTTGTGGATATGGTGAGAGAGGACATGCAGGTGATGGGTGTAACAGAACAAGATGCAGAGGACAGAAAGATATGGAAGAAGATGATCCGCTGTGGCAACCCCTAACAGGAGTAGCCGAAAGAAGAAGAAGAAGAAGAAGTTAGAAATATTCCTCCATAATGGAGAACCTATCACATCCTTGTATTAGGTGACAGGAAGGAGAGGAAACACTTTTTATGAACAGTTTAAAATAAAATATTATCTTTTTTAGTTTGTACATTCAAACACGTGTGTCTGGTTGGCTTACATTTATAATAATAATAATTCTTTAAATTTATATAGCACATCTGTCGCTACTCAAATCACTTTTCTTAGTGTGTGGGAAGCCACTTCAACCACTACTTATGTGTAGCATCCACCTGGATGATGCAATGGCAGCCATTTTTGCACCAGTCAGTCAGTCATTGTCCAACCCACTATATCCTAACACAGAGTCACGGGAGCCAATCCTAGCCAACACAGGGCACAAGGCAGGAATAAACCCTGGGCAGGGCGCCAGCCCACCACAGGGCACACACAGACACACCAAGCACATACTAGGGACAATTTCAGATCGCCAATGCACCTAACCTGCATGTCTTTGGACTGTGGAAACCCATGCAGACACAGGGAGAACATTCAAACTCCATGCAGGGAGGACCCGGGAAGCGAACCCGGGTCTCCTTACTGCAAGGCAGCAGTGCTACCACTGCGCCACCATGCCACCCTTTTTACACCAGTATGCTCACCATATGTTAAGTGGTTATATGTTAAGCTGTTAAGTGGTGAAGTGGTGAGAGAGAGGCAATTAGTGATGGGGATGATTGGGGGCCAGAATAACTAGGCCATGGGGTGCAATTTAGCCTGGACATCGGGATATACCATGCTGTTTATGAAGGATGCCCAGAGATCTTTTATGACCACAGGGGATTAGGATCTCAGTTTTACATCTCTTCTGAAGTATGGCGCCATTTTTACAACACAGTGTCTGCGTCACTGCACTGGGGCATTGGGGTTCACATTCAGACCACAGGGTAACGCCTCCCTGCTGACCTTACCAACACCTCTTCCAGCAGCATCCCAAGCTTTTCATACCTAACTTCAGGTGGATTTATGTATCCACTGTATAATCATATTCAAATTACAAAAAAAGTCAAAGGCTCAGGCAGATCTGGCTAAGTATTAATCCCATCTTGCATCTTTTCCTTCTGCCACCATCAATGCTACGGTAAAGTTCTATCAGACTAGAATTGATAGCACCACAGACACACGCTCTCTGTTCTCTACTTTCACCTCCCTTCTCAGCCTTCCTCCACCTCCTCCCCCAGCCTCCTTGTCTACTGATAACTTTGCCAACTTTTTTCAGGATAGGGTGGCCGATCATCAGCAGTTGGTTCTCACCCTCACTACCCCCCGTTATGCCTCCTTCAAAGCATCACCCAACATTCTCCACATTCTCTCCACTCTCTGCCACGGATGTTTCCAACCTTCTTTCCAATCACCCCACTACCTGTCCACTTGACCCTATCCCCTCATATCTCCTTCATGCCATCGCCACCTCACTCATTCCTGTAATTACATGCATCATTAACACCTCACCCAGCTCAGGTACAATTCTTACCATCTTCAAACATGCTCTGATAGCCCCACCCCTCAAAAAAAAAAACAACACTTAATCCCCCCCAAATTAACAATTGCAGGCCTGTCCCTCTCCTTTCCATTCTTTCCAAAAAACTAAAACATGCTGTTTCTAACCAAGTCTCTTCCTTCCTTGTAAAGAATGGATTGCTCAATACCAACCAGTCTGACTTCAAAAGGAACCACTCAACTGAGACGGCTCTACTGACTCTGGTTAATCAGCTACAACTTCCTAGAGCTACCAACATATCATCAGTCCTGATCCTTCTAGACCTCTCCGCTGCCTTCAGCACAGTCAGCCATGACATGCTTCTTGCTACCCTCACTGGGACTGCTCCCAAATGAGATGAGTCCTACATCTTGAGCAGATCCTACTGCATGTCCTGGCGAGAAAAGTTGTCAAAGGCACACCAGATATGCATGGGGTACTCCAAGGATTGGTGTTCAGTCCTCTACTTTTCACTCTGTACACCACCCAGCTGGGCTCCATCATCCAATCCCATGGTTTCTCTTATCAGTGCTATGCCGATGACACACAGCTGTACCTGTCATTCCCTCCACAGGACAATACAATATCAGCTAGAGACTCTACATGTCTTATTGATATTTCAAACTGGATGAAGTACCAACATTGACAGCTCAAAAACCGAGCTTCTTGTGATGCCAGCCATGCATTCCGCATCCCCATCTCTGTAGACCTTGGCTCACTGTCACTAACACCAAAAAGGTCATTTCTCAACCTTGTGGTGGTGATTGGGGTGGTGGCTCTTTTTCTGACCACATTTCTACTGTTTTTCATTCGTGCAGGTTCGCTCTGTACAACATCTGCAAGCCCTTATCTGATAGAGTATGCAGCATAACTTCTGGTGCAGGCATTAGTCTTGTCATGTCTGAACTACTGCAGTTCGCTTTGACATGAGCACCCGCACGTGCTATTAAGCTGCTGCCGATGATCAAGAGTGCAGCGGCCCATCTTGTATTTAACCAGCTGAGACAGGCACATGTCACTCCTCTCTTCAGGTCACTACTCTGGCTCCCTGAAGCAGCACACATTAAGTTCAAATCTCTGATGCTTGCCTACACAATATATGGAGACACTGTGGAGATGCTGTGCTCCTTCTCACACACTCAGGTCTGCTAGGGAAGAGAGTCTGATAAGACCGCCTTCTAATGGCATCATGTCTCAGTCCAGACTCTTTTCCTTTGTAATTCCTAGATGGTGGAACGAGCTACCTACCTCCGTCCATACTGCTGACTCCCTCAACACATTCAAGAAGAAATTGAAAACCCATTTGCTCTATGAACATGTCTAATTGACTGAAGAAGAAGAAGAAAAAAAAACTTTGTTCTGTGATATTTTATATTGCTGGTTAATTTATTGTTAGATTAAGTTTAATTGCTTTATTGATTACAATCTATGATTTTTCACTTGTGGTATTCATCTTTTGTTACCAGTCCTGTTACACTACCTAAACAAACAGGCCTTATCCTAATATTACTCAATTATGCTTACCTGTTTTGTAAGTTGCTTTGGATAAAAGCGTCTGCCAACCAAATAAACATACATGTAAATCCATAAGTATATTATATATAGCTAGAGGTATTTCTTTTATCTATCAATATCTACAGTATATCTCAGGCAGGTTTCAAAATTTTAAGTTTTAGAGATCATCAAATCACTTCACTTATGTGCTGTGAAAAGAAGTCCTGACGACTACACCAGATCAACGAACTGCTTTCCTTTTAGTATTAATAATTACATTTTTTTTTTAATATTGAGCACTGGGGGAAAACAGGATATTATACACATAAATTTACACATTACCTCTCCTGTATAAACGCTAATAACAAATGCTATCCTAAATTACAAGAGCATTGTGATGGCTATTGCATGTTTTTAGTTCTATATTTGAAATTCTTTTCAATATTTATCACTGTATTAATAGATTCCTATGGGGAGTTTTACCCTGAACTTATTTTTAATTTGTTGTGCGATGGTTTTCAAAAGGAGCAGTGTAGTATTTCACAGTATACCGTACATTAAAGGATTTGTGTCTACTGAAAATGACCTGATTTCAGTCTGCATTTTATTAAAATATTAATAAATAATGACTAATTGGCCTCAATGCAAGTTTTTGCTGAAGATTTCTTTTTCAGCTAATGTAAGAGGCCATAAGGTCTTAGATTTAATAGGCTAAAACAGTAACATTACTTTTTTAATGATACACATTTCTTAAAAGAAAAATTATGAGAAAGACTAATTTGATTTTTGCCGTTGAAGTAATCTGTTTTACTGAATGAATTTTATTGATGTTAACCTTGTCTTTACAGGTACTTTGAGACTGCACTTACTGAAAAGTGCATGATGACCACATGTGCTGTGATCATTATATTCAGTTGATTTTCCCAAGTAAATTGTGAAACAATATTCAGATGTTTCAGCTTTAGTGTCCACTAGATTGCAAAGCTGCAAACCTTTGAATTTTAGTCTCAAACAAAGACAAATGCAAGGAGGGCATGGACAGTTCTCTCATGCAGAACAATAAACCAAGGAGAGAGGTGAACTGGAATCAAATTAGATCTAACTCCCTTCAACTTTGTACTAGAAAAGTAGTTTAGTATTTGTCAAAGCATTTTTTGTAACAAATGCCATGTTTGCCAATAACCTTGTTCGCTAGATATTTTGTTGGAAATTTGCCATGCGAATTAGATGAACATTTTTTTCCCAGTGCTCAATGATGTTTTATGAGGCCAGCATCACATCACAGAGCTCTAACAGCCATGTACAGAACTTTCATTCATGTATACTGTAAGTATCACTACTACTCTACTTTGCAATCACAGTAATTTCATTGAGGGTGTATATAAGCTAACCTTAAGGAGAATATTATGAAAATACTATGTTGTTCTGCATAGATTCTTTGTACATTGTATTTTTACTGTTGGATTCAGCATGTTATACTCCTCATAGACTGAGTAGCAACAGGGTTAGGGTTAGGGGGTCAGCTTCCCCAAGTATATAATGCTGATGCCTCACATCGCAGGCTACCTGTGTGTGCCAGTATATAGCATGCATCCGCTGGTACTCTGAAGCTTAAATAGGGAAGTGCTAGTACAGAGTACAACAAAGACAACAGTTAATTTAATGTTTAGCCCAAAATCGCACAAGGAATGACTCAATAGGATTTAACAGGCTCTGATTTTTTGACCGGCCCCCTAGCCCTGACTCTTTAAGAAGACAAGAATAAATCCCAAAAGAACCCCCTGTAGAAAAAAAAAAATGGAAGAAAGTTTGGGAAAGGCAATTCAGAAATAGACACCCTTCCAGGTAGGTTGGGCGTGCAATGGGTGTCAAAAAATTGGGTAAAACAGAAGACAAGTAGAAGTAGGAGTAGCACACATCTGTCTTTGAGTCCCATTGGCTAGAGCCACGGCCCTCTTGCTGATCGTGCATCGGGTCCATAATAAGAGTCGGAGATGAAGGCCAAATGCATATGCAATTAACGATATGGTGCCAGTGTAGAGCCTAGTCAAAACAAACCTAATCAGAAAACACACAAGACCCTGTGAAATAAATAGTAATAATAAATGTGGATGAGTGAAGAATTGCAATTCCCAAGCAAAGTAGTGTTTTAGATGCCAAATCAGTCATTCCTGCTTACTTCTACCAAATAATAAAAAAAATATAGGAGCTCACAGGCATAAAGCCAGCAAAATAATAAAAAAAGTATCCACAAAAAGTCAAGTTTAAGTTGCTGTGCTCTCCTCACAACTGGCCATCTCCTTTTGCCGGCTCGCAATTTATCATTGAAGAACTGGAAGGGGCAGGGTCATGTGACGCTGGGGGCATCATCTCGGTGTTGCAGGAGGAAAAGGAGAAGACATGGTTAGTGACAGCACCTGCTCTCGCCCCAAGGTGGTAATACACACCTTAGAGGAGCCCAGAGAAAGATCCACAGACGCATAATGCATGACATAACGAAAAAGGTATTAGTATTTACAAGCAATTTCTGTCTTCTTAACAGAAGTAAAAAGTGCAAAGTATCTGCATAGACAAAAAATGATCTGTTCAGATGCCCTGACTTAGTGCCAAATTGTGCTCCCTTCTCTTATATGGACCCAGTGTATGTCTGCTGGGAGTCCAAGGTTGGTTTGCGCTACACGCTTAACGACACAGGCAATCACTGCAATAAAGATTGGAACTCTGCAGGGTGGTCCAGATCTAATTATGCAGAGCCAGATCGTCTGGATGACTTTGATTTATGCGGTGACAATTCCAGTTCAGCACAAAGACGATTCTTCATGTCGTCAGTTCGCACACTTCTCGATGGTCTGGGATTTTTCGGGTGATTTTCTATGTAATAAACTTAATAAGTTATAGCGTAATGAAAATTGCATAATTAGATCTGGACCACCCTATATGTTTTGTGTTAACTTATTGCTAGTTTGGTATTTGTTTTATTTTATTTGTGGTTGTCATTCCCTCTATGTCTTTTGTTTGAGGCAGGGTAGCTCAGTGGTTAGCACTACTGCCTCACAGCTCAAATTACATTTTTCTCTACAATAATCAGTCCAGTATAGTTGGACGTACAGAGTATAGAGTATAGTTCTCTAGCCCTCTGGGACACTTTAAAGACCTTTGCACAATTATAATCCACTTAAATTTCATCCTTCCCAATTGACTTCAATGTATTTCATGGAGCTTAGTGAATTTTGCCAAACTCACGGCGAAGTGAACTCAACGGGATGTGACAAATTGAACGAGCAGCATATTATGAAGTAGAGCTCAACCACGCACCAGAAGGCCGTGCTACAGAAGCTCTAACATGTCCACTCAAACCCTCTGAAATGCTCTGATTGCTGCACGGACCACGGCCAAATGCAGCCTGAGTGTTGCTGAACTTTATCCCTCATATGGAAATGGCACATTTCATACCCACTTTGCACAGGATCAAAAATACCAAAATAATGACTAGTCTAGTTCAAAGAATTAATCTAAGGCTTTATTAGTAAAATAAAATACAGTAATTGTTGCAAAAATCCATGGCCATTTTGCTGGGAACAGCCACTGTCTTCAGGTTAATGCTCTTAAAATGAACTGATGTTCTTACTCCTTTTGGATGGCTAAATAAACCCAATAGACCTAAATCATAAAATCATAAAATAAATGACAACTAGTTCATTTTGAAACAAGAGAATAAGAGATCAGTGTGACACATTGACTAGTGTGGCTATCTTTGAGGTGCAGAGTTCTGGGTTCAAGTCTTAGCCTGGGCACTGACAATGTAAAGTCTGCACATTCTCTCTGTGTCACTATGGGTTGGCCCAATGCTGCTGGGATAGGCTTTGACTTCACACGTGCCTTAATAGGATTGAGCAGATGGATGAACATTTACAAACCAGCTATAAACACTTGAATATAACAAGTCTAGCAAACAATGGTGTCTGCTAGGATGGAAAAAAACAAAAAAAGGAAGCTCAATGTCTTTCCTTTGTTTTAATTTGCTCTGTGCAGCTGCCTCATAGAGTTTGTAGATTTACAAGAAAGAAGAAATCACAGCTGACAGCTGGAGAAGGAACACACAGTAAGAGCTTAGAAGAGGCAAGTGTAAAAAATTAGACGCACCTGTTAAGTAACTGTATAATGTTTAACTCTGTTGGGATTATACTATGTTAATATTGTGACCTCTCGCAGACCTTGATTCCAAAATATACCAAAGAAACTTAAAATATAAGGGAAGGAAGGAAGGAAGGTTTTATTACAATTGCATAAAGAAGGCTGCCTCGGAGTCAAAAAAACACAACATATGAGGCAGTAAAGCAACAATGAAAAGAGCCTCCCCCCCATCTACACTTTCTGCCTTTCCGCCATCTTGCTCTTCTTGTCTTCTCCTTCCTCCTGCTAAGTGAACTCTCATCCACTCTTAACCCAATTCCAAGTTAACCAAAGCAGTGGCCATGGACCCCTTTCATACCCAGTCCCTGGACCATTTTCTGTGAAGCGTCTCTGGGTCTCATAACCCTACAAAATGTGTGGGTTGTCTGCTCAGGGCTCCCTCTGGCGGCCCCAGGTATCCCTGGGGAATGTGCACTCTTGTATTGGACAATCCACTCTGTTCTTCCACCATATTTACATCCCTGGGCCAGGTTACGCAGGGCCTGCTTAGGGTGTATTTCCACACCTGACCCCTATCACCCTTACAACGTGTGTGATGCACCATCATTGGGAAGTATTTTGTACTGGAAGTAGTAATAAATGTAGTAGCAATGATCGATTTGATGTATTATCTGTCCTTTGAGTCTCTATTCTTGTTTTTTATGTTTCTGCTGCTGTATGCCTTTAAATTACCCCATTAAAATTAATAATGTTTATCTGATCTAATCTAATCTAATCTAATCTAATCTAATCTAATCTAATCTAACCTAATCTAATCTAATCTAATCTAACCTAATCTAATCTAATGTAAAAAGGATCACATTTTTCATTCAAACAGAATCACATTGCAAACTTTAGCACAGCTGTTGAGAATCCTATGTCAAATGCTGTTTAGTCAGGTCCATAAGTATTAGGATTTTCATAATTTTGACTCTGTACACCACCACAATCGATTTGAAACAAAAATATTAAAATGTGCTTGAAGTATGTACTTTCAGTTTTAATTCAAATGGTTTAACAAAAATATTGTATGAGCTGTTTAGAAAAGACAGGCATTTTTATACATGGCCCCTCTATTTCCAAGGGCTCAAAAGTATTTGGACAAAGTAATATAATCATAAACATAATAATCATTTTCAATATTTGGTTGAAAATCCTTTACAACCAATGACTGCCGGAAGTCTGGAACCCATGGCCATCTCCACATGCTGGGTTTCTGCCCTAGTGGTGCTTTGCCAGGCCTTAACTGCAGCTGTCTTCAGTTGCTGCCTGTTCATTGGACTTTCTGCCATCAGTTTTGTCTTCACTTGTTTCATGTCACATACTGAAACAAGTGAAGAAATTTTTCGATGAGAATCAAATGAACATACTGGGCTGGCCTGGAAAGTCTTCAGATCTGAACCCAATTGAAAATTTGTGGTCTATGTGGTGACAACTTTGTGAAATGGACTGCACAACCATGAAGAAGATGATTCTGGCCTTAATTCAAGTTTGGTACATAGACCTCAAAATCCTCCAAGACTGTTCAGAATTGATGGATTCCGTGCCAAATCACATCCACATGCTTCTCAAGAATCGAGGAGGTCATATCACGTATTGATGTAAGTATATGAATATTATTCAGAAAAAAAAATTGAGCAAATCTAATTTTTGTTGTTTTAGAGATTGTTTCAGTTGATTTGCAAAAGGGTGTAGACTTTGGCAATGAATGGTGTACTGTCCCATAGAATGTTCTTGGTTTGGCTAAATGTTGTGAAAGGGTTCATCTTCACCAAGAACATAATTCCACAATCATCCGGCACAGTTTTTTTCTGTGGTTTTCCTGACCTTATGGTGTTGCTAAATTCTTTGGGAGATGGATGTTAAGGATAGAGCTGCCAAGTAAGAGGAAAAGAGGAAGGCCTAAGAGGAGGTTTATGGATGTGGTGAGAGAGGACATGTAGGTGGTGGGTGTAACAGAGCAAGATGCATAAGACAGGAAGATATGGCACAAGATGATCTGCTGTGGCAACCCCTAACGAGAGCAGCTGAAAAAAGAAGAGGAAGTTTCATCTTTTTAAGAATAGACAAAATGGTTGATTTGACCATGCCTGGTTTATCTGCTGTCTCTCGAAAGAGTTTGTTTTATTTTCTCAGTCTAATGATGGACTGTTTTACTGGCATAGACAGCTCATTGCACCTCATTCAGAGTTCACCTTTTACCTGAGGGAATAACTCTCACCTGGCAATGGAACAGCCTGTCAGTCAAATGTCCATATACTTTTCAACTCCTGGAAATGGGGTGGTGGGGCTATTCAGAAAAATGTCTGTCATTCCTAAACGGCTCATATGATATTTTTGGTAAACCCCTTAAATTAAAGTTGAAAGTCTGCACTTCAATCACCCAATGATTGCTTTATTTCAAATCCATTATGGTGGCATGCAGAGCCAAAATTATGAAAATTGTGTCACTCTCAAAATACATATGAACCTGAGTGTAGCTGAGACTGATACTATGACTTACCTAAGGGAAATTTAAACAGAGACAAAGTACTAATGCTATTCAATCTTTTAAATATTCTGTTGATATGCCCTCATTAATATAGCAAAATGAATGGTAAGTGAAACTAATCATGTAAATAAATAACAATTACCATTAACCACTGGCACATACCATCAGTTATTTTCTTCTGTGTGAGAGTCAGTGATCTTTTTTATTTCCTACTTTTTGTTTTAATTAAAATTTTCCTTGAAAGGCACAGGTTAACTTGTTACACAGGGTAAAGGTTTAATACCAGATATACTAATGGAGAATAAGCACTTTTATTCTTTAAGATTAAGAGGATATTTCCTTTATTTTCATGTAAAAAGCTAATGGTTAATTCCTCAAACCCTTTGTTCTTAAATAACATGGCATGTGACATTTCATCAGCTGATGCATGCCTAGCAACCAACAAGAAAGCAACCCTGGAAATTAAAATGCAGGTAAAAACTGAGTGACGGAATCAACAAGCAATGAAAAGAACTTAAAGGAAGTCTTAATGCATGTATTAAGTTTTCAAGGAATGTGCAAAAACGCTTTACCAGCGCCAACCCAACACAGACTGACACGAGAGGCACATATAAAAACAAATAAACTTTTATTGTCTTCACCGTGGGGAACGTCTTTCCCATGTCTCACAGGCATAGCACAGTAACACAAGCACAGAACAGCAACACAAAAGCACAAAGCAAAACACACGTCTCTTCTTCACCACCACTCCCACTCCCACTCCCACTCCCACTCCCACTCCCACTCCCACTCCTCCTCCTCCTCCTCCTCGTAAGCATTGTCGTCCTCCTCCCGACTCTGTCTCTCGGAGTGGTGACTGCGGGCTCCTTTTATAGCCCACCTGGAAGTGCTTCAGGTGATAATTAACCTAATTCAGGCTGCACTCCAGCCCACACGGGCTCGTTAAGCCATGCAGCTCCCCCTGGTGATGGCCACGGAGCCCAACAAGACAGAACTCCAAAGTCCCATACCTGTGGCCCCGATGCAACCCAGGGGGGCTGCCACCAAGTGTTCCGGGGGAAGTAGTGTGTAGCCCATGGCAATTCCTCCAGAACAAGTGTCAAAGACGCGTCCTGGCCAGGCATGGGCCCCGGCCATCCGTCACAGGAAACAAAACACAGCTAAAAAGTTAATTTAGCCTGCAAACACAATCTGTAGGTAATAGGCACAAATCTTGAAGAGTGATATATCACAAAGAGAGAAAGATTTTGACTATCACTAAACAAAAATGAAGTGAGTACAGAACAGTCAATTATTGGTTTCAGATGTGTTTTTAGTAAACGTTTGTCACATTTAATTTAATGTTGAACAGTAGGTAGTGGGTGATACTAAGAGGTATGCTGTCTGGATATAGAGTATGTGTTTCTTAATAGGGCTATCCTAGGTAAATCAGTCAAAGGGGATGGTCCAGACAAAGAACAGTCCATAACTAAATGTTCCAATAAAATGGAAGACGACCTTGTTAGCAATAAGGGATACCAGGACTAGCTCCAAGAGGGAGCAATTTTTCCTATTATGATCCTAGTGGATTAATGACCCAGATATTCTGCTTATGCCCAACCTGAAAAAGTTGCATGGAACTATCATGTGGGCTCACCAATCACAAGGTAAAGAGCTAATAAGGTCAAGTGCAATGCTAGGCACGCTACAGGCAAGAGTGAGATGTAACCAGGTATACTAGACCTTAGTAATAGAAACTGGCTCTAGGGACACGCAATGTGCACACCTTTAGTGGAGAATGATTTGTAACTAGTGTGGGAAATTGAAACATATTGGCTAGAGGGAGATGGATTCATCGACCTCTATACTCACAATGGAACAAATGAATTTGAAGAAGATAATATTTATTATATGTTTTGCCAATGACCTTGCATCTTATTAGTTTCTAAGTTGAATAAGCATGTAATTGTTACTTTTTTCACCTTTATACTTTAATGTAGTAGTACTTAATGATTTTAAGTTACATAAACAGTTCTGCATGTATCTGTTCTCTTACATGCAAAAGCTTAATTAACCATTCATCTTTATGACTGATTTATCTGGCAGGTATGTACTGTATATGTGTAAAGTTTTCTTATTTTATATACTGTATACTTCCTTGTAATGTAAAGGTGGATTTGCCCTGAAGAAGGGAGCATTGCCTCAAAACTAGCTGGCATTATAGATGTACTTCTATTTTCAACAGCTTCTCCCAGGGATTTCCATTTCGGTCTTAACTGCTACTTTCAGATTATATTGGACTGGTGTTATAAATCATACTATCATTAGTCTTTTGGAACTATCAATATATTTCTTTTCTCCCAGCTAAATACTCTTATTACGTCATTCATGAAAATGCTCATCTAATGATTCTTTTTTATAAGACCACTGCGGAACTACACTTATTTCTCACTATAAGTGTTGAAGATATTTCCTTTTTTACTTTCTCGTATTCATAGTACAGAGAAATTATAGGAATCATTAAAATATATGACCTTGAGATTTTGATGAATCTTGCCGTTTTACACCTTACTGAGTCCGAAAATACCATTTTTGAAATTATGTCTGTCTGTGTGTAAACACGATAACTCGAAAACTCTTTCACCTAGGTCAATGAGATTTTGTATGCCTGCTATATATCAAAAAATAAGGAATCCTAACAATTTTTGGGCTGGTACTTTAACTGAATACTTTCATAAATTATCAAGTAAACTATGGTTAAAATTACAGATAGATTATTCAAATTTGTATAGATATTTATAATGACTTATAATTTAAAGGCGGTGAGCTACTTTTTGTTAAGTCAAATGTGGATTCTCAAGATGGTGACTGCTTCCAAAGATTCATTGCTAATTTTAAGGTCACATTGAAAGTGTCTCAATTTTTCTCTTACTGCTATATGAAAACTGTTAAACTTCCTTTAATACTTTCATAAAAGAAGACCTTAACAACATCATAAACTGATGTTGCTTATGTGTGTGAATCAGATCTGTCTACAATCTAGATATCAAAAAACTGAATATCTGCAATATCGATTGGTGTGTGCAAAATTCTAGATAACATGACACTGAAAACAGGTCACTAATCATATTGTAACTCTGACACTCTTCTTGGAATCGCTTCCTTTTTGAATAAGAATGTAGACTCAATTTTTGAGACTCTCGTTAAAGAAATACTGAAAAAAAGAATCAGAGATACCTGTCTGAGGTACAGGGAGCAAGTAGGCATGATCAACGCATATTAGCAAGAATGAGGAAGCTCTTGTATCCCCCAGGGTGCAGAGTATGACTGACAGTTTCAAATAAGACACTATAATTTCCATGTTCGTAATGGATTCCGATTGTTCAGTGTCATACAACTCCTAATTCACATTAGCCTGTCAGAGAACCACAGCAGTTTAAATGTTGCTGGTGTGTGTGTATTATTTTCTTTCACAAGAATCCAGGCAGTGCTAGCCTACAAACTTATTGTTGACGTAACTTAAGTTAGCAAACAGCCCAAAAATATGGCTGGCAGACATTACATAATTTACGTTTAGTTGGAGACTGTCTGTAGTGTCTTCATGGAAGGAGTAAGCAATCTCATGAATAAAATCCATTTTATTCAAACCTGCTGCAGACTCTGGTATGAACACAATTAGTATTGCTTATCTTGCTAGTACAGATAGTGGCTGTCTACTTACATCATGTTAATGCGCCAGCTAAGTTAAATTTGAAATTGAATTGTGGACACAGTCTGGAAAATGATGATGCGATTTGCTGGTCATTTTTCAGAAACACTGTATGTAACTGTAAGCTCTTCTAACTAGTTTGCTTATTTATAGCTGTATAGGAAAAACATAATCATGAAAATGAATACAATAGTGATCTATATAAAACTGTAAGCATTTATGCTTAATTTACATAAATGATTTCAGCAAATGGATGGATGGCTGCTTGGTCTATTTCTTTTAGAAAAGCTATTGCTACTTGTCACATTTAAGATAAAGAGATTTATTGGGCCATTACTATTACTGCCCAGTTAGTGTAGCTCTGCTCCAGGGATCTTTTTAAGTCCTTCCCTCTTTGATCTGGTTATTGATGCATTGAGTCATGGGATAAAAGACCAATCCCCTGGTGCATGCTTTTTTGCTTTTGTGTTGTGTTGCATCAGAAAAGAGTAAGATGGAAGAATGGAGAAAGGCTTTGGAAGATAAAGGGTTGAAGATAAATAGGAAGAAGACAGAATATATGAGGTTTAATGATGATCAGGATTCAGAAGTTAGCCTGCAGGGACAGCAAGTGAAAAGAGTGGATAAATGTAAATATCTAGGATCAGTGGTAACCCAACATAGAAAACTGGATGCACAGATAACCCACAGAGTTCTGTGTGGATAGAACAATTGGAAGAAGATATTGGGAGTATTGCGTGATTAAAGAATTAAGGCGAAAGTTAAAGGTTTTTATAACAGTGGTAAGACCAACAATGAAGTCTGGAACTGAGACCTTGGCAGTAAAGAGAGCGCACGAGAAGCTGTTAGATGCAGCAGAAATGAGAATGTTGTGGAAGTACAAAAAATGGACAGAATAAAAAATAAGGCAATCAGAGGTAGAACAAAGGTGAGAGAGATATTTAAGAGTACAGGAAAGTAGGTTGAAGTGGTATGGACATGTGATGAGGAGAGATGAGGAGAGGCAATGAATATGTGGGCAAAAAGAGTGATGGGAATTGAAGTACAGGGGAAAAGGATGCGAGGGAGACCAAAGAAGAGGTGGATGGATAAAATAATAAAAGATCTAAAGGAAAAACCGAGCTGCTTAGAGAAGGTTGATGAAGCATATCGACCCCACATAGAATTAAGATAAGAGGAAGAAAAAGACCACTACTGTCATGTGTACAGAGCACAGTGAATTTTTTACTTGCACATGCTAATCAACATACAACACATTACTAGCACCATGACTAATGAATTGTGGAAAATCATGTTAGGGGTCCATGGCAGGGCAGTATTTTTAATAAAAGCAATAAGAGAAACTCTGACCCCATGAGTGTAGGTGTGTGAGAGGATAGCCATACAGCTGCTGAGGACTTGATGAAGAAATTTGCTAATTACACAAAGACAGTTGGTGCAGATGTCCTTAACTGAGGTTCAGTAGGTCACTTGACACACCTGCTTTCGCTGGGTATAAAAAGGGTCTGAGAGAGAAGATTAGTGTCATATGTCAGCCAGGGTTTTTCCCCTTGTCTGGGATTTAAGTTCATGTTTAATTTATTTAAATATTACATTTACATTTATGTACATAATGTTCATTCTTTATTTTTGGTTTTGTCTATGATGATATGTAGCCTGTGTTATGTACCATGTGTTTTAGCGGTGGTTCCCCAAGAGGTGGGGTCATGTGCCCGTCGCCATTAGATATTAAACATGAACTTGAGTCCCAGCCAGAGGAGGAACCCTGGCTGAGATATAACAATCTGAAGGGTGAGAGTGAGGAGGAAACTGAAAGAAAATCAAGGAAAACAAAGATGATTGAGAAAAAAGGGTCAAGATCAAAGGTGAACCAGGTTCAGTGCCCTGTGCAGAGTGTGGACAACAGTTTTTTGTGTGGTAGGGTCGCTCCTGCTAAGCATTGTAGAAGAGAAGGAGCAACTGATTTCTCTGGCCATTTTTCCATGGACACTGAAAGATGGTTTTAGAACAAGGGAGTAGAGCTCAGTGGCCCTTATGTACACTGATTGATGGTGTTGGGTACTAAAACTGAAGATAGTTGACCACACTTACCGGCGTCTCCAACACCTGAGCAAACCTGTATATCAGGCATGTCAAACTCACTACCATTGGTGGGCCGCTTCGACTGCCATACGTGTGTCAGCGGGCCGCACTGTAACAAATACTATTATACTATTATACAAAGTTACTGTAGCTTTCTTTCCAATACTGAAAACTTTTAGAAAATGTAACACTTAAAGTTTAAAGAAAAGCAATTTATTTCCATACACTCTCCATACAACAGCGTACAATTAGAGTCTTAGCCTCTTAGCTAGGTCCTTATATTTTTATATTATATTCATTATATTATATTCATTGCTTATATAGGTGTCTTACAGTGTGAGATCTATTTCTTTTGTCCTGACACTTGGCATCTCTTGCTAGTAACCAGTTCGTCAATATCAGGCTTGAAATCTTGTGCAGCTGCAACTTTTATGAGGGATGAAAGGTGCTCGACAGTAAGTCTTGAGTGATGTGGGGTTTTGGTAGCTTTCATTAACGAAAACAATTGCTCACAAAGGTAAGTGCTTCCGAACATAGACAGTACTCTTGATGCCAACTTATGGATCTGTACATACAAGGGTGGCAGGTAAGCATACAAGCCTGGCACACCAACTTTGTTGTATTTTGCCTTCAGAATCTGACTGCAGTTCAATCAATTCCATTTGGATATTCTCAGGCGCATTCTCAGCGTTGTAAGAGAACAGCACAAAGTCCTGTTCGTGTGAACTGAAATCATGAAAACGCTCACTGAATTCATTGCTCAGTAATTCAAGTTGGAAAACAAATCCTCCAAAAATTAAATTTTACTTTACTAAGTTTACTTCAAAGTTTATATTGTAAAATAAGCCGATATGCAAAAAGCCACCTGACTACACTAATTTTACAAACTCAAAATCACAAAAATATGTTAATAAACAACTCACCAAGTTCTCGCGTCCACTTCAGATCTTCAGCTGTAGTCTGCACTAACTGTTCGGTACAATATTAGCACAAAATTACATAAAGCTAGAGCAAAAAAAGTGAAAATATGTGAGCTATTACTACTCGTGATGGTCAGTTCTGCCCAGTGGCCAGTCTCAGCAGCCCAGCCAGTAGTGTAACTTAGTAGGGGCGGCTCTAGGCTCGTGGCGGCCCTGGGCAGAGAAAGAATCGGTCGCCCCTTCGCCCGCCAATGTCAATATGGTATCTTATGTACTGTGGATGGCCACGTCCGTTGCGGACAGTGCATAGCTGCCTCTTGCTCATGAAACGCTTCTATATGCGCGTGTCTGTAACTTGAAAACCAAGTGGCGGCCCATGATATACTCATTACGGCAGAATGTTATAATACTACATGTAGCTTACTGCTCCGACTCTAGCGACATTAGTAAATACAGCGTACTAATTAACAAGAAACACAATGTTTTTCGGCCACATTGCTGTCAGCTGTGTCGTTATTTTCTCTTTCTGTTTTATATTCAATATATATTGGTGTGGCGGCCCCTAGGATTTGGCGGCCCTGTGCAGGTGCACAGTTTGCACATGCCTAAAGCCGCCCCTGCTGCCCACTGCTGCAGCCAAGCACTTCAGTTGTGACGTTATGGCTCATTAACTTTGGTCAAGGCTCGTGGCTATACTAGCAGATGATGTTTCCGGTACCATAATGCCATGGGAAAACGAGCTTTTGTCAGAAGGCAGAAGTAAGAAAAGTCAATAAGTAATGCCAAAGATGCAAAATGATTCGATCACAAACGATAGTAATCATTTTGTACAAGTTCAGTGCTAACTAGGATCTGTAATGCGGGCCTCACAGATTTCTGTTGCGTGCCGCATGCGGCCCGGTGCCGCGTGTTTGACATGCCTGCTGTTTTGAGAGTGGGCTCAAAATCTGATGAAGGAAAAAAATGACAATCCAATGTTTAAATCTTTGATTTGTTGACTACATTTATTTATGGATTTTAACCTCAACAAGGAAACTCTTCTTGTCATGGATTATCTATTTGTTTACTTACTGATGACTGCACTGCACTGTTTGCACATTGCCCGATTGCTGTTAGAATTGCACCAAGCTTGCTTGTTTGTGCCCTCATTGCACTAATCCATCTCAGCACATGACTACTGGTATCTCAGGAAATGGGTAATGGCCAGGCTGCCGGCACTCGGAGCATCATATGAGTTTAACTTGTCTTCCTTCTTGCAACACTGTCTACCAATAGGAAACATACTAACTTGGCAGATTTGTGAAAAATTATTATGAAAGTAAATTTGCTTCATAATGAATTGAATAGTAATAGCAATAACTGTCAATTTCTTTAATAATAAACTGGATGACATAATACTACAGAATGAGCAGTCAGCTTCCTAATCTAGAAGCACCATATCAAGTCATTCTTTGCACCTATTACTTTGGTGAATTTAAAATAATGACACAAAAATAAATCTTTTGTATGATGCATCCTAATATACATTAATTCAAAGAATGAATTCACCCAGTTGAAGATTTTAGAGAGTAAATCTCCTAACACATACCTGCAATGGACTTGAACCCTGCCCAGGGCAGTTCTCATCTTGTGCCAATTGCTGCCAGCATTGAATTAAGCCATGATTCTGAATCTGATGAACAGTAGCAGAAAATGAATGTATGAATCAAAACTCGAAGTAGGGGGCATTTCTAGTTTTGAATCCACTCCAATGCTGGGTACACTTAAACACAGAAATATACAGTACACATTGGTTACTCTAATAATTTAATTAATATTTTTCATTGCAATTAGTCTGTAGCCAGAACCATGTGCATGGGAAAAATGATGATAGCAATTATCTGCTATACAAGAGAACAATAACGAATGCCATAAATTACTGCTAAATGTATGAAACTGCCTTGCTGTCATCAGCATCTAATTAATCTCTAGGTAAAATTAATGTTTTACAGAATATCTTCGTTGTCATAGTGTTTTTAGGCATTGTGTACATAGTTACAATTTACTAGTTCTTCCCATATTAATGTTGCTGTGTTTTCTTGCGCCCAGAAATCCAAACAGGAAATCTATTAAAATACATGGTGCAGTTTGGGAAAAAAACACCGTCTGCTTATTTGATCCTTTTGTGATAGATGCAGGTATTATGTTGTTGTCCTGTAGGTGTTATTGTCATTACAAGCACCTTGTCTAATAAAAGGTTGGTGGGCAGCATTGTGTTTTTGAAGTCATGACTTGGAGCAATACAAAGTTTAGTAAAGGCTTAACTGCTAAAGTGAGGCTGAGTTTGCATACATCTCTCTCACACTCAGAACCACATTTTAGAGACCAGGATAGACTATGGACAATGGACAATGTCTGCAATGGGGGAAGCCAGAAGGTGCTGGAGTTTGGGGAATTGTTGGAGGTGTTTCATGTAAGAAGGGAAGGGAAAAAGAAAGAAGGGACAAAATTGTGGCTGATTACGCCATACCTGTTAACCCTTCGTAAAGCACCAGCTCTGTCAGGCAGCACGCTATTGGATGTCAGAAAAAGGGGCAAGCACAACTGTGCCGGAAACTAGTAATGGAGTCACTAAATTTGACAGGTCCAGCTATTTTCAGTTGTGTAATATGGCATGGTCCAGTGACTAGATCAGCAAACGCAGTAAGCAAGTCTAAAATACCGAACAACTAGAAGCTGATAATGTGATGCAGGTTTTAGGTGTTGATTTTCTAATTGGGCTCGACAATACAGTACAAGCTCTGATATCCTCTTCATCACTTTTTTCTTGCCAATGAAATAACCTAGAGTTCTCAGATGTCTGAATTATCTTCTATCCTTCACACACCAGGCAATGGTCCATCCAATATTTTTTCTATTCATCTGCTGCATCTACAGTAGCGATTTATATAAGCTGTACTGTAAATGGAACAAGGACCTTTTTGACAAGTGGAAACTTTGTGTGTTTCTTTGTTTCAATTGAAACAGACCTTCTCTGGTAGGGGCATCTTGCCAATTGAATCAAATGTGGACTTATAGTGGTTGTCAGATGTATTTGCCATCAGTGTCTGTTTGTACTTTTTCTTGTTTTATAATAATATATTGTAATATGTTTACAAAGAAAGCACTTCCAAAAAAGGAAAAGAGTTGGGGACCGTCCCCGTATAATGTCCGTTAGACAAAAGAAAAAACGAAAAGACTTGAATAGTGATAAAAAAAAATAACAGCAATTGACCTTAGGTAACAGAAAATTAGCCGTTTAATACATGGACAAAATGGATGACACAAATGAGTTGGCAGGAGATGACGACAAAACTGTTAAACGGAAACAATGTCATCAAAGAGGAAGTGATGTAATAGAGGAAGCGATGTCATCGGATGGAGCTGGAAGTATCTTTATCGGATGGAGTCGGAAGTTACATCATTGGCGGGTACCGGAAGTGACGTCTGGGCGGCCATCTTGAAACCTTGAAGTATGGTACGTGTTATTTTTCTTCTTTTTGTCTGATGAGAGAGAGAGAGAGAGAGTCTCGCGATGTTTCACTCACGTTTAGACTTGTTGACTGCCTTCTAAGCACACGTGTGTGACAACATAAATTCAGTTGCAAGGGCTTTTCAAGCTATGGACTGCTTTGGAGGGACCACCTGACTCGGAGGACCAATGAATGCCATAAATAAGGGAGGGCAGAAAGAAAAGGAGGAGGAGAAAAGGTCGGCCATCAAGGAAATATACCACCTGCCGGATGCCATTTGATGAACCTGGGTTCGTCTGTACAGGGGGAAGAAGGGTGATGAAGGGTTGGAGGAGCTGCAAGAATTCGGGAGAGGGCCTGGTGGACCTGTGAAAAGGGACTGTAAGTGATATTTCAGCTGGTCTAAAGTATATCTCAGTGAGTCCCTTGCTAGCATGAACTTCAAGAGATTTACTTTGTTTATTTGGGGTATTATTGGTTTATTTGTTGGGGGATCGGGAAGAAGAGAAGAGGAATGTGCTGCAGTGGAGGGGTGTGAAAGAATCCGATAATTTTTTGTGTGTTTGTGTATAGTAACTTTTACTATAATAACATTATTATTCCCTTGTTCATGTTCACCTCTGTTGGTATGTTCTGCACTTGCTAGTACTGGCAAGTAGGAAGTAGTGTTGGTCACTCTCCATACAGTTCATTTATTATTTCAATAGTTTCCTGCCGCCCTAGAGACCAGCAGCACATATCAAAATCATGTTGTCTCGGGCAGAGGAAGGTTTCTCAAACTAACCTCCTGAACCTTCAAAGTTGTGGGAGAAGGCCTCATTCTTAAATATTACTATAGGCTTTCCCACTGAAGGAACTTTTTTAGGAACCAGGGACTTTTAAAAACTCAGGAACATTTGTAGCATTCCAACCACAGGAACTCCATTTGTAGCCCCTGGTACTTTTTTATCTTCCATGCCAGGGTATGTTCTTTTCATTCAACCAGGAACTATTGTGGGTGTGCATAAGTGATGATTTGTGCTGACTGGTTGGCCACAAACACTGGTGCCATCTTACATGTCTGTTAGACGATTGGACTTAGGTTACGTATCAGTGAAGATGGAGCTCTGAAATTCACACAGCATCACTCGTCATAGTTGTCTCCTTGGTGCACAGTGCCATGCATTGCATCGAAGCAATAATCCCTCCCATGAAGTCATGATCACTTTGAAGCAATACATTGTAAACTGCTGATCATGCCACACTTCACACTGCATCACTCTTCTTTGCATGTCACATATTTGGCATAAAGGTTGCAGTTCCTGTTGCAACACATGAGATGGGCCAGAGACCACAAGTGGCTCAGGGCCTTCATCTTACAGGAACTCTATTGGCCCCTGTGGGCTGAATGTGTCTTATGTGTCCCTCTTACCGCAGTGCCCCTACATCAGCTGTTGCTGAAAAAGGCACCTTTTCATTTGTACCCTAGTTTACTAGAATGTGATACATATTTTAAAATGTTATCTTATAACATACATAGTAAATATTTGATATGTTTTTGTTTTTGGTTTTTATTGGTGGGTCAACCACCTGAGTCAGTATAACTTTAATCTAACAATCACACCAGTAAATGATAAGGCTGTGGTTAAAATATTGCTGTGCTTGTTTGATATAAACATATTTGACTGCATATCTCTAAAACTGGAACCTATTGCCATCTGCTTCATTTATCAGTCCATGGCCGTCATGAGTATTTTCCTGATTGAACAAGACAGCTATCATTTGCAATCTCAAAAGCCTGTTGAGGGGAGCCAAGGTATGGTTAAGCAGCATTGCTGTGAGGGAGCTGTGTGGTGTGGGATTTGACTGGAAATTGAATCTCTCATTGTTGTCTTTGAAACCTGCCTACCAAAAACTGAAAGAAAGGACAAAATGTTCCGTTACATCTCTAACATTTACAGCCATGGGAACATTTCTTTCAGAAAAGTGTACAGTGTCCTTTACCATCAATGATTTCAATGGTTGTCTTAGCTTCTCCAAAATGGCAGCAGAGAGCTGGGTGTCTAAATACACTGTCACCTGTACTTGTGAGCTAAGTCCACAACTGTAGTCCATCATAAAAAGCAAAAAGGTGTACCACAGTTTATCAAAACACAGGTTCAACTTGATGAAAATGTATTAAACACCTATATCTTAAAGGCAAATGGATCCATCGCATACAGCATGAATTGCGCTGACCATCTTATATATAAATGTCTACGCGTGGAAGTGTGTGTGTCTGTCCGGCCTGGAAGTGACAGGTGAAGTCGGGATAAGGGCTCCACCTACGAGGAAGCAGAAAACTAAACGTCTACATGTGAAAGTGTGTGTGTCTGTTTGTCCAGCCCGGAAGTGTGAGGCTACTACAGCATGAAGCTGGCAAGGCGGCCCCAAGTTTCTTCTTCTTCAGAAGAAGAAAGCGACTCTGTTGCCAAAGTAAAACTGCAGAGAAAAGAGAGAAACTCTTATGCAAGTGAGACGAGCACATCAGCAAAACAGTATCCCTTTTACTTTTCCTCCTGCCGCTAATACACAAGGGAGGCGAACACGTCAGCACAACGAAACCTAGGAGAGAGATGCCCAGAGTAGTTCCTTTCAATTACCTGACATCTCTACATTTCAATTTTTTTTTACTGACGATTTCAATAGTTTCTTTTTATGACACAGGCTTACACAGCTAATCTTATATATAAATGTCTATATGTGGAAGTGTGTGTGTCTACCCGGCCAGGAAGTGAGAGGTGGAGTCGGGCTAAGGGCGTTACCTCTGAGGATACGCAAGCACTTTGGCAAAACAAAATATCCGAAGAGAGAGTCACTCACTTATCCGCTATTACAGAAGCGTGGTGAGCACATCGGCAAAACGGTATCCCTCTTACTTCCCGCAGCTAATACACAAGCGAGGCGAGCACGTTAGCAAAACGGAACCGCTGAAGAAGGACAGTCGCTTAGCCGCTAATACACAAGCGTTGCAAGCACGTCAGCAAAATGAATCCTCCTAGGAGTGAGATGCCCACAGTAGTTTCTTTCAATTACCTGATAGCTCTACATTTCAATTTTTTTCTGACAATTTCAATAGTTTCTAGGACCTTACACGGCTAGTTATGTATAAATTACAATATATTGATTAGAAAAAGGAATTAAACTATAAAATTGGAATATATTATTAAAGTGTGTATATTTTATCTTGTTATTAAAAGTGCAATTTACTTTCAGCTAGAAACACATCTTACTGTCATGTATGTCTTTTCTGGAGGAGCACTCTGATTGCAATACAAATTTTTATGCTGTGTTGAACTGGCAATGACAACTTCTTTGCATTAGTTAAAATGGCCCTGTGACACACATCAAGTAATGCTTGATACTTGGTCACAATAACTGGGACTCATGCCTGCAGTTTTCCTTCCAGATGACAGCTGAAGCAATATTACTAGTTTTTATACAGTGAAACTTGTCTGCTGTGCACTTTGCCTTTGGTGTCGTGCTGCTCATTACACTGACTTTTGACAGCATGCATAATTTTTTCTTCAAACTACACAATCCATTTGCTATAATTAAATTTTAGACCTGCTATAGACACACAATTTCAAAAGGGGATCAGGGAGCTGTAATTACACGAGCAGGTTAAGAGACAGCATAGGTTCAACTAGGAGTCGAGGTCAATAATGAGTATGGCTCAGATGGAGACACACTTCAAAACAGAAACAACCCTTTCACACTTCTGATTAGAGAGATGCAGGCCATTAATACAGAAATACATAAAGTATAGCAGCACTCTTTAGGTGACACTGTACTCCAGTTTGATTCCCAGTGCTATACCTTCTGTATATGTTTGACATGATTTTCCCATCTTTGTGTCAGTTCCTTTGAGAATCCAGCTTACTTACAAGGTTTACGGTGTTAGGTGGACTGGGGAATCTGAAGTTTACAAAAGTGGATTTGTACCTGAGTGTGGTTTATATTAACCATCCATGTTTTGTCCATTTCATCCACTCTGCATTATCTTGTATATATATTTGTGTCTCACTACATGATTAAGAAAAATAGAAGAATAATTTGTCCATTTGAGATAGACAAATGATTTGATTACTACCTTAAACTAATAAGAAGTAGCATTCCTCCAGACAGTATAATGATTTGATTATTACTAATAAGGCATGGCATTCGTGCATGCGGTATACATTACATATAGCTCATAGCGTTTAGTGGTGGTTAGAGTATGGCTTCACTGTTGTGGAACAGCAGCTCTTGATGTTTATTGTAAACATAATTTCTCTCACTTTTCATCTCCTGAACCTCATTTGTTTCCATTGAAAGGTTGTGAGAAGCCTATCTTGGATATATTGGCTGCTAGGCAGGAGTCAGTCCTGGACAAGCAGGCATACAGTGCCTAAAACAAATATTCACCCTATTGAAAGTTTTTATATTTTATTTGTTTTACAATAAATTTGTTTTGAATCATAGTGGATTTAGCTTTTTTGACACTGGTCAACAGAAATTACTGGTTAAGGTATAAAACATGAAATAATTGATCATAATCAAGTCAATATTTAGCAGATGCACCTTTAGCAGCACTTACAACGTTCAATCTGTGTGGACAGGTCTCTATCAGCTTTGTACACCTGGGGCCTCATGTATAAACGATGTGTACTCACAAAAATGTTGCGTACTCCCGTTTCCACGCTAAAATCGAGATGTATAAAACCTAAAGTTGCCGTAAAGCCACGCACATTTTCACGGCAGCTCAGTCCTTGGCGTACACAAGTTCTCTGCTTGGTGTTGCAAACAGGCGGCACCCAGCCTCAAAGCACTACTTTTGTTCAGTGTGGTTTCCCTTTCTCTTTTAGATCCACATCCCTGATGCGGCTTTATCATGTACACTGAAATTAACCGTATATTGATTATTAGTTTAAGGCATCTGATTGTAATTAACCTGTAACAATATAATGGTCCACGTAATAGCAAAACTATTCCAAATACGATAGCTGCTTTGGCATTGTTACTCTCACTGCACCTTCTTCTTCTTCTTTCAGCTGCTCCCGTTAGGTGTTGCCACAGAGGATCATCTTTTTCCATATTACTCTCACTGCACCACTCAGAGTATTTATATCACTGTATCTGAGTGTGGAATCACAGCTGTACAGCAGCTTGATCAGAAAGAGAATTATCAGTATACAGCATCAAGCACACACTGCCTCAGCCATGCTGTCTTTTGAACTGCTCTCATATGGCAGACGCTTTAGAGCCTTTCCTGTACGAACCTCGTGGCTCAGAAACAGTTTCATCCCAAGAACTATAAACACAATCAATCAGTTCATCAAGTGCTCCTTGTAGAACTGTTTGTACTTATAAGTACAATTACCTCACTGTAAACTTGCCATACAGTTATAATATTGCACAACCTGAGCCACTTTATAAAAAGCGTATTTACACATGAAAATATGTTTATTACATTATACAGATAAAATGTTAACATCATTGTGAGGACACGGTGTCGCAGCGCTAGCAAGGAGCTGGCGCCCCGTTGTTCCTGCCTCGCTCTGTATTCTTGCTGGGGCTGGCAAGACACAGGATGGATAGAATAATTAAACATGTACTACGAAGATATTTCAATGTTCCTTAAAAGTTTTAAAGAATCTGAGTTATAAGCTTACAGATGGCTTAACGTCTATTACTGAGCTGATTGTGTGGCGATTGGGTACTTGGAGGAAGAAAAGGAAGGTCAGGAATTCTGGGTTCATACGTTTGAAAGAGACAGTACTGCTGCAATAAATTATTTCATCGAAGGTCACGCACAGTGCAGCAAGCATCTTGCGGGAGGCAGGAACAATCCCTGGATGGGGCGCCAGCTCGTCACAATCACTGCGCCACCATGTTCCCATTTTTAATAACATGCTTTAATTCCTATTATCATTAAAATGATATCAAATATACATCTCAGTATTGTAATTATTCAGAGAGCTGTAATATCACGAATGTAATGGATTCTGTGTCCTGTCAGAGGAAGAGAAAGCCCATTTAAGAAGCATGTAGTGATTCACACACATAGAGCACATAGAAGAACATATACAAAACAAAGCATTTAACGTGCTACTTTAGTTATGATGGGATTTGAGAAACTAATAAATTAAATGATTTTAAGATTAAGTTTATGATGTTCTGCTTTAATGACAAAATGAACTACGTCATTAAAGTGGAAATTTCGAGATTACAGTTGACATTTCCAGCTTTTTTCCCACTGTGTGCCTATTTTTTTTCTTTACTCTGTACTCTAATAAACTTTCATATGACACTCAGACAGTGGGCTACGACTCGCCTTTTCATAGTGACTTTGATATCTAACAACTTCTTTTTTATTTCGGGCACTGTGTGACTTTGTGAACTTGAGCTTTTGAGTTTCTCCAACACTCTATGTTACTCAATCAATTTCCTTTTGTTGTTTATACCAGTGTTTAAACCAACAAATAGTACGTTTTTCCTTGCCTCCACTTGGTATTCGCTGAAATTCTTCTATTTTCCCCCCGAGCTTGGCTATTTATATTGATTTGCATATTCAAAGAGGCGTAATTCTGGGAGGAGTTAGGGAGTGGCAGCAGGTGCATGCACGTGTGTTACTTTTCACGCTGACCAGGATTTATGGAGTGGAAGAACGTGGAAGCTGGTGTTCGCACAGATTTATAAATCTGGATTTTTTTGTGCATACGAACATTTCAGCTTTTGTCCATACGCCATGTTTTAGTGTGAATTCTACGCATGGTATTATGCATGAGGCCCCTAGACACTGCAATTCCTGCTACCACTATGCTGCACGGGGGTTTGGTGGCATATATGTGATAATGTATAATTTTTGGCTTATGAAAGCATGGTGTTTAGCATGATGGGCAAGAACATCAACTTTGGTCTTATCATACCACAGAACTCTATTCCAGCTGACTTCAGAGCCTCCCATGTGCCTTCTGTCAAACTCCAGCTGATATGTAATGTGCACTTTTTTGTTAAGAGTGGCTTTCTCTTTAAGCTGCAACTGGTAAAGAACAAGGTAATAGATGTTGTATGCACAATCTCTCCAATCTCAAGCTGTAGCTTGTAACTCACTCAGAGTTCTCATAAGTCTCTTGGTAGCCTTCCTCATTAGTCTGTAAAGGCCAACTCACTCTCCCTAACTGGGAGCTACACCACCAAGACCCGTGGCCTGGCAAGCTGAGGATGTTAGACCCGACAAACTGTACTTCTTCCAAATAAACTTCCCGAATTGACGATCAAAGATAAGCCAACAGACAAATAATATGTAAAATAATAAAGTGAGTATATATTAATAAAGAAGAAATGAACAGACTCCAAACAAAATATATTTCAAACCCTAACCTGCCCCAACATAACACTCAACTCCAAAAGTGACCAGCTGAATGTAACAATAAAAAGGTGCAGAAAAAATTAATATACAACACGAACCCCGCCTTGACCCCACACTGAACATGAAATCAATGAGACACACAGAAAACACAAAACACATAAAAGTCCAGGAGCTTAAATGGAAAATGAAAAATGTTTGTGAACCTGGTTCAGCTGGAAAAAGTGTTCTACAGCAATTATATACGGATGAAAATTAAGTTTTGCTCTTCTCCCCAAACAATAAGAAACAGGAGTCCAGAAAACCCGGAGTTTTGCGTCATAAAGGTGAAGTTGTCAGGCGTTGAAAGGGGCACGTAGAAAAAAGTGTAAATGATCTGGATTGCTGCTTTCTCCTGGCGCTGTTTTGAATTGGTGGAATAGTATTTAGTAGTATTTTTTTTTTTCTTCTTTTTGTCCTCCTGTTTAAATAGTGAATGACCCGGACGCAGGTGATGGGATTGACAGGACAAATTATCACAAGGGACCATGGTTCCACAGTGTTATCCTTCCCCCTTTGTTTCCGGGGGAGCATATTTACTTAGAAACACAGACCATGTAAACAGGACAATGCTACGAAAGACGGAATTCGGCACAAAATACATTTATCACGACATTATTCATGTAGCACTGCTACAAGTCTTCTTACACGATTACTCAGTTTTTGTAGAGGGCCTGCTCTAGGAAGGTTTACAGCTTTGTCATGCTCTTCCCATTTCATAATGATTGATTTAACCAGATTACAGGAGATATTCAGTGGCTTGAATATTTCCTTGTCTCTCTCCCCTGAATTGTGCTTTCAAACAAATTTTCACAGAGGTATTGGGAATGTTCTTTTGTCTTCATTGTGTAGTTAGGCCATGATCATCTTGCCTAAAGAGGGGTCTTGAGCTGCCTTGAAAGCTTGACTATTGTAAACTTTTTAGTTAGCCAATAAAAGGTGTCATTTTGCTTGACGTGTCATTGCATGTAGTAAATGAAAGATTAAAATACATGAATCCTTGGTTTACAGGTCTCTAACAGTTAAAATGGTAAAAGTCAGTGCCAGTTTTTTTTAACATAGGATAATGACCATTGAAAAGATAAAAAACTGACAAGAATTCTGCAGTAAATAAACCTGGAGGAGTTCCAAGGTCATGGGACCACCCATACCATATGGGAATTCTAAAGTACATAAATCTGATAAAGTAACTCAATGTTAGAACATTAGAACAATCTAGACGAGATCAGGCCATTCAGCCCAACATAGCTTGCCAGTCTTATCCACTTAATTCTTCTAAAAAAATCAAGTCAAGTTTTGAAAGTCCCTAAAGTCTTACTGTCTACCACACTACTTATTAACTTATTCCAAGTGTCTATGGTTCTCTGTGTGAAGAAAAAATTCCTAATGTTTGCGCAAAACGTACCCTTAACTAGTTTCCAACTGTGGCCCTGTGTTCTTGATGATCTCATTTTAAAATAACAGTCTCGATCCACTGTACTAATTCCTTTCATAATTTTAAACACTTCAACCATGTCACCTCTTAATATTATTTTGCCTAAACTGAAAAGGCTCAGGTTTTTGATCTTTCCTCATAATTCACCTCCTGTAGCCCTGGAATCAGCCTAGTTGCTCTCCACTGAACCTTTTCTAGCGCTGCTATGTCCTTTTTGTAGCCTGGAGACCAAAACTGCACACAGTACTCACGATGAGGCCTTACCAGTGCATTATAAAGGTTGAGCATAACCTCCTTGGACTTGTACTCCACACACCGTGCTATATAACCTAACATTCTGTTAGCCTTCTTAATGGCTTCTGAACACTGTCTGGAAGTCGATAGCTTAGAGTCCACTATGACTTCTAAATCCTTCTCATAAGGTGTACTCTCAATTTTCCGACTGCCCATTGTGTATTCAAACCTAACATTTTTACTTCCTATGTGTAATACTTTACATTTATTGACCTTAATTTCATCTGCCACAAATCTGCCCAAGTCTGTACGCTGTCCAAGTCCTTCTGTAATGATATAACAGATTCCAAATTATCTGACAATCCACCTATCTTGGCATCATTTGCAAACATAACCAGTTTGTTACTTATATTCCTATCTAAATTATTTTTATGTATTAAAAATAGCAGCAGCCCCAGCACTGGCACTGACCCCTGTGGAACACCACTCTTAACATGTAATAAGATTCTGAGCCAATTCATTAGCCAATGTCAGCTACCAATGATAAAAAGTCCTAGAAGATTCAATGCTACTCCATAATACATATAAAGAAACTGAGCATCACGTTGATGTCATTGGGCCAGATATGATATGCAAATCAAGACCTTTTAGGATGTGAGGAAACGTTTTTCCTCCTACTTTCTGTTCATGGCAAAATTGTAACAGTGTGAAATGATCAAATTGTTTTATGGGCATCTTGTTCAGTGTAAAAGCAACCTTGGAAAAATCATTACTGTATACACTGAAGCACACGCATGTATTAACCACAGACTAATTGACAGTCGATATTTAACATGATTTCCACCTTTCTGAAATGCGTTAGGAAAACTTAGAAAAAGTGCAAACTCCACACAAAAATAAATTGGCCTTCATGAGCTAAGCACTACCTTCCAGATTCTTGACCTGTGGAGCCTTTGTGTTACAAAGATGCATCTCATAAGCCATAAAGAGAGAACTCCCATAGATGGGTCAGTGTCTAAGCTGCAATTGTGTGCTTCTGTGTGTGACACTATGCTGGCATCCACACACCTTCGTTCCCTGCATCTACACAAGTCTGAACTGTTACATTTGCCCCCTCACAGAGTGATTGCAGTTCACAGAACCACTTGTTTCAGTCCAGAAAGCCATTTTTGTGTGCTGCCCTCTAGTCACAAACCCGGGATCCTCAGGTTACAAAGACACCATTCATCTGTGAACCACAAAACACAAATTCCCTCAGCTCTATGGATGGGACAGCTTCTTAGTTGCAATGACATGATTTTCTATGTGTGATGACAGACTGGTTCCTGCCCTGCCATGCTCCTACACAAATCAGGACTGTTATGGGGTCCTGATCCTATTAGATGGCAGCCATTGCATAGTTGCATTGCCTACAAGAGAAACATACCTAAAATTATGACAAAGGTTGCATAAAGCCTAAATATGATGTACTGTATGGAAGGCACCACTATTATCTTCTAACATTACCCATATACAATATATCATACATATGCTGCTTTACTATTCTTTCAAACAGTCGAATGCTATGACTTCTAAAAATATCGCTCCTGCATTCTTGGCAACAGTGTACTGAATCCTTTGGACAAAGGCAAATTAGTATTCAAATCAGCTCTGTCCTGTGCTATCATTATGTGAATCGGCTCCTTTGCCTCAATGCACTTGCTGATGTCTCAGCTAGACAGTCGTTTCTATTTTTAAACTAGATGCAGGAAAGAGACTGCTATCATGTGGTGATCAAAATGAATTAACCTAAAGCTGATTATGTGGAAAAACAAGTCATTTTTCATCTTTTATTGTTGAAGCCCTAAATGTAGCCAGTCACATTTTATTACCATAGTACAGTTTATGTAAGATAGAAAAGAAATACTGATAACAACATGACTTTGCCTGCTGCAGATCCATTATATTTTTTTCCATTCTCAACAGCAGCCTGATCTTTGGCTCACTCAATTCAGCAATCTTTAAAAAAAATCACTTTTGTCATTTTGGTAGATCTCCAGCGTCTGACCTTGACTTTCCATTATAGATAGAGACATGCTTTACCTCTCCTGGTGTTTAGAGCACTCTGATTCTAATTTGTTCTGGACTTTCTTTTAATACTTGTACAGCACTTTTAAAACTGTCGTAAAGAGTGCAACAAATAAAATATAAATTGGCTGACTTAGTTTAATGTTCTAAGATCATTTTTGGGAATGTCTTCTTCCTCAAAAGAAGGCTCTATATACTGTAAATTATTATCAGCTGCTGAAAGGAAGAATGAAAAAGCTTTCATTAAAATTGAGGTTTTTGCAATTAACAGTTTGGAAGTTTTAATGAGTGCTGAAATGACATGCAATATGTATTAAAAAGAACCACAAAAACTCAGGAAAAATAATATAATTGACCAAGCATTATTGTAAATATTTGTTTTAAATGCTCTTTTATTCTATAAATGTGTTGGATAAGAGCATCTGTCTCCTCTCTGTTTGGATCTTAATGTGAAAACGCAAGTCTGAAATCCAAATATCATATTTAATTAATTTTACTGCCCACCAGTATATTATTCAAAGGAAACGTCCTGTCATAGACACCCAGGGACGTTGCCCCTCCAGGATGCCGGAAGAAGCAGGGGACCGGAAATGGGACAATATTTTCCCTTCAGCGCAGAAGTGCGGCCTCTCTGGAACGCATGGGGGTCACGGAGCTGCGAAGCTCAACCCTGTACAAAGACGAATTCACCGCCAGGGGGCACCCGGATGTGGTTGGAACCCTGGAGGGCAGCTCTTCCGCCACACCAGGAAGTGCTGCCGGAAGAAATCCCAGGTGCACCCAGAGTGCTTCCAGGTGCTCTCCTGACACTTCCGCCACACCAGGAAGTGACGTCAGACTGAGCACCTGGAGCCCATCCGGGTCATTATAAAAGGGGCCGCCTCCCTCCAGAACCTGAGCTGGAGATGGGAGGAAGGAGACGAAGCTTGTGAGGAGGGGAGTGGAGGTCATAGAGAAGGGAAAGAGAAAGAGACTGAGACTGATGGCATTTTGGTATTGTGTAATAAATAAAACGTGTGCATTTTGGACATTCTGGTGTCTGTCTGTCTGTGTCCGGTGGCATGCTTTTTCACAGTCCAAAACAAGATCAATAATAATTGCCAGTACACTTTTCAAACAAAATTTAAAATGATGCATATTCAATGTAATTCATATTTGTAACAGGAACATTTATTCAAATGCTTTATTATGTTAACTTTCCTCAGTAACTTTCCTCAGTTTCCTAAATTGATGGAGCTGAAATTCAAATGTTTTCCTTTTGTTAGGCTGCTGGGATCATCAACGTTCAGATGAAGCACAGCAACAGATGGAAATTGGCCAGAATGGATGACTGACTGTGACGGACCTATTTTTATTCCTAATGCACAGGGCCTGTGAAAAAATTATTGCATAATATTTAAAAGGTAGGGGTAACACCTAACTGCGGCAGATATGGGGTCATTTCCTGAGGGTGGGACTGGACTGCGTGTCTGTCTAGGGGGGTTGCCAACCAGGATCCTGATCTGTTTTTGTTGTGTGGTGGGTGCGGCAACGTGCTGTACCAATGTATGCTCCCCAATCTGACCTGACCTGACCTGAGAGGTGTATGACACACATGCAATGAGAAAAAATATAGGATCAATTAAGACAGGTAGACTGTTTTGTTTTTAGCTATTGGAGAAAGACAAGAAAAAGTAAAAGAAGAAAATGACTTGAGGGGCATGTTTGAGATAAAGACACAATTTTCCTTGATTTCCCTCTTTGCATCACAGTTTAAAATTACAAATCAAACTGTTCAAACGTGATTAACTTGCGCAATGACGACTGTCATTAAAATGTTTTTTGCATACATATGAGTCGCATCATGTAGAAATTATAACACTTTGGGACACACAGTAGCAATGGCAGGTATATTAAAGCAGTCATATTTAGTACTTTGTTGCATATTCCTTGCATGCAGTGACTGATAGAAGTCTGCGATTCATAGACATCACCAGGTGCTGAGTATCTTCTCTGGTAATGTTCTGCCATGCATCTAATGTAGCCATCTTCAGCTCCTGCTTGTTTTGTGGGCTTGTCCCCTTAAGTTTTCTCTTCAGCATATGGAAGCCATGTTCAGTTGGATTTAAATCCTGTGACTGGTTTGGCCATTCACGATTTTTCCATTTTTTAGCTTTAAAAAATCCTGTGTTGCCTTAGTAGTATGTTTGGGATCATTATCTTGTTGTATGAAGAAGTGCTGTCCAATGAGTTTTGGGGCATTTACTGGAAATTGAGCAGAAAAGATGTTTCTATATATTTCAGAATTCATCATGCAACTCCTGTCAGCAGTTCCATCATCAATGAAAACAAGTGTGCCAGTACCTGTGGCAGCCATACATGTCCAAGCCATAACACCCCCACCACCATGTTTGACAGATGAGGTGGTCTGATTTGGATCATGGGCAGTTCCTTTATCGTTGCCACTTCTTGCTCTTATCATTACTCTAATACAGGTTCATCTTTGACTCGTCTTTACACAAGACCTTTTTTACTGAATTCTGCAGGCTATTTTAAATACTTTTTCGCAAACTGTAATTTGGCTATTCTGTTTTTGTGGCTAACTAGTGGTTTGTATTTTGCAGTATAGCTTCTGTATTTCTGTTTATTTAGTCTTCTATGGATAATCGGCTCTGACACATACACATCTGCCAGCTGAAGACTGTGTCTGATGTGTGGGACAGGCGTTTGGAGCAATTTCTTTATCATCATGAGGATTCTTCCATCATCAGCAGTAGAAGTCTTCCTTGCCCTACCAGTCTCTTTGCAATTTCTGAACTCACCAGTGAGCATCTTGTTTTTTCTTCTTAATGATATTCCATACAGTTGATTTTGATAATCTATAATGGGTTTTATTCTTGTGTTTCAGCCTCATAATGGCTTCTTTGACTTTCAATGTCACAACTCTTGTCCTCATGTTGAACAATGGCAAATACAGACTCTAAAGGGCCTCGGTATCTTATGCTTGCACTAATAAAGCAATAAAACACACCTGAGTAATCACAAACACTTGTGATGCCAATTGTCCCAAACATTATGGTGCTTTGTATAAAAAGTGTTGTAATTTCTGCATGGAGTGACCAAAATGTATTAAAATAATGTGTACTTAAATCATGTCTGATTGTTAGATTTGTAATTTAAACTGTGAAGCAGAGGGCTAAATCAAGGAAAAATGTGTCTTTGTACCAAACATTATGTACTTTTAAAAATAAAGGTGTCAGAGTGGTTCTTCAGAGTGATGCCATAGGGAAGGGGTCCCTAACTCTGGTCCTGGAGGGCTGCAGTGGCATGCAGGTTTTCATTCTAACTGCTTTCTTAATTAGGACCTGTTTTTGCTGCTAATTTACTTCTTTTGAATTAATTTTATTTGACTTACTCTTGAAGACTCAGACCCCTTGAATGTTTCTTTTTCCTTATTTAACAGCCTAAGACATGCTGTGTATTGGAGATCCTAAATTGTCCCATGTATGTGCTTGGTGTGTGGGTGTGTGTACGTGTTTGACCTGCGGTGGTCTGGCACCCTGCCCAGGGATTTGTTCCTGCCTTGTGCCCTGTGCTGGCTAGGATTGGCTCCAGCAGACCCCCCGTGACCCTGTATTAGGATATAGCGGGTTGGAGAATGACTGACTGACTGACAATAATGAGATACAAAATGATCCAAAATATGGCCAGCAAATTGTGTTAATTATACAATACCTAAAAAATAAAGAAAGATGAAGGTCTCAGGAATGTTGATCTGCTCAGGTCTCCAAAACATTTTAGCAGTGCTCTTAGAATAGAGAAAATCAATAATTTTGGAAATGTATGCTGTTGTACACTGAGAGCAGCAACAAGGCATGAGATTAAAGAACAAGTTTAATTAACAACAAGAATCACCGCCTAATAAAACAACTGGTTGGAGTGAAATTAGTTGGAGTTTGAGGCCCTGACTTAGTTGGTCTTCTGTAGGGTTATTCACTTCACATTTCATTACTATTTGGGTTTCACTTAAGGAAAAAATAATGAAGCAATACGAGGAACGATGAAGAAATTCTGGGGAACAAATCTTAAAAAAACAAATCAATTAAAATGAAAGGAAAAGAAGTTAATTAACAGCAAAAACTGGTCACCAAACAAGAAAAGGGTTAGAATGAAAATCTGCAGCCACTGCGGCCATCTGGGACTGGAAGTTGGAGACCAATGCAATAGGGGAACCATTTTTGATTCCCAAAAGACCTGTTCAGAAGAAGGTTCCAGAAAGAACCTTAATTTATTTAGATGCCTAACAGGCCCCATATAGCAAATAATCATGAATAGATGGCAAAAGATCTGAGAAATACCAGTGGCTCCTCATTATAAAAAGACTTTTGCTGCATATGTTCAATAACACAGACTAAGTCAAGGTTTTCTTAATCTGTTAATGTCTTGCTAGGTAGCCTACAATACAGTTTTTTTGTACATATTAGGAACCAACTCATATGCAAAGAAACTGTCCCAGAATGAAATGGTGCTTTATAAAGCAATAGTTCTATGAGGAACCACACAACCCAGTAAAGAACCATAAAATGCCCTTAATGAACCAGCGTTTTTAAGAGAGTGGAGGGCACTGCAATTCTTGTAACTGCCATTTGGTATTTTACAGCCTATGCTTTTGCTTTTGGTTTGAATTACCATTGTTTTTAGATTAAAAGTTCACCTGAATTGTGTACATAAATATGTATGTCACCAATACCGTAGGAATAAACATCTAAGGTATGTAGTCACAAGGCAATCCCAAAGTCTATTGCCACTGGAGATGCTCCACCCATCATCATATTATCTTCACCAATCTAAAATATAAGTATCCCAAAATACTGAAACGTTCCCATCTCAGCTTCCTAAACTTAAAGCCGGTTAGAGAATGATTAGACCTAAGATGCTGGAAGGGTAAGATAACAAAGACATTGATGAAGAGTAGGATCAGGTTGTGGCATAATGCGGTGCTTGAAAATCAAGTATAAGAAATGTGAATTCCTTCTGTGTAGTTTATTTTGCTTTATTTTACTGTATATACACACACAGAATTCTTTTTTTCTCCTAGACCAGGCTTAAAACCCATAGAAAGTGTGCATCAGTTCTATAATGGCAATTTCTGCAGGCACCTTGTCATGAAGTGTCGCAGCTGAATGACTGAAGCCAACGTGAACTCAAGCAGATACTCTTCATCACTGAAGCTCATGCCAAATGTACTCTGTGGAATTCCCTGAAATCACAACTCCCATCCATGATAATCCATGTACTGAACATCAAGGTCTATGCAGTATTTTTATACCTGACCTTAAAGGTAACAGAATGTTAATTGCTTAATTATCACAATGATTACACTCTTGCTGAAGCACCTGCTTTCAAATTAATGTATTTCCCTTTTGACAGTTATGTACTGTATGTAGAACACTGTGGACCTGTGTGTGGAGGAAAAGAACAAAATACTGCAAGTATTACAATTAGATTTTGCCAAATATTGCAATTTATTGCTCTTTTAATTATTTGCCTGATATAAAAATTGAAACAAAGTCTATATGGGCAAAATGCTTTAGTTCTTCATACTATTAATTCCAATTATTGATTGCAGAAACACAACATAAGTATAGTCTACTGTACACTGTAAGATTGGGTCGTTTTGTCTGTATGTGATTTTCATGTGACAATCCTTGTAGAAGACAAAAATCAGTGTGCCGCCTAACTGAACCAATTCAGTTGGGGGTTCAAAAATTGTAATGGCTAAAAAGTTCTAATGTTAAAATATACATTAAATAAAAAATAATATGATATTTACCAATAAAATATCAATGTGATTGTTATGCTAGAAATCCCCTGACTCCATGTCTTCTAATTTCTGGAAAATTGCTTTCTCAAGCCCTGGTTCTTTTTGAACTCTCTGAATTATGAATTAATGAGGAATCTGACTGTCTGCTGTATTAGAACTATTTTACCTTGAAATGTCCGTATTCTTCTCCAGAAAAATCTCAGAACATGTGGATTAGCACACACAAGAAAGTGTTTCACTGTACTCTGTACATGTGACAATAATAACCGTATCAAACTAGTGGTAGGTAGCTGGTGGTTAGTGACAGGGAGATCTCCTAATTAAGTGTCTCTACTTAGAATTGTAGTTTCTGTCCCAGTGGATGGGCTGCTGACCTCTCTTGTGGCTGCTTTGGTATCTTCCTTTTTTGTAATCTCCCTTCACACAGCTTTTTTCGTGCAGTTACAGGATTCTGGTGGGAAGAACTGTCTTGTATTTGAATTTAAATTTCAGGCTTGACTCAAGAAGCAAGAGAAGGTGCTGTTTTTAGTTGCACAAATTAAGGTATTCTAATATTCCAGCATGGTGTTAAGTGAACAGTTATAGACTGTTGCCTTAAACAACAAACCTTTACTGCTCTTTGTCATGCTATGTCTGAGATATGGGACCACAAGTAATTGTCATTTTACCCAAGAAGACACATTTGTTAAATCATTGAAAAAATTAAACTAGGGGAAAAAGATTTGCAAGGACTGGAATATAAAGAGCCTTGTAGTCAATAAACATATATCGTTAACCAGAAAATCTAACTGTGCGTGCGACAAAACAAAAACTTAAACTCAGAATCAAAGAAAGTATAAATTGTGTCAAAGGATATAACAATTATTAAACTTTCTTTCTCTAGAATAATAAGTGTTCAGAAGTATTAATTGTTTTATAATCTGACTCTAAAAGCACAAATGCTGCATGTTGTGTTTACGAATATCTTCTATAGAATAAAATACCGAGGTCTCTGCTTGTGTGTCCAGTCCCTCAGAGCAATCTAACTGGTCAGTTTGGCATTGATGATGCAATCGATGGAGGAGGTGTGAGACACACAAGGAGGAGAGGAGGAGTAAAGGCATAGGAGGCACGTTGAGAGTCACCTTCAAAGATGGAAATGACAAAAGTGGACGGAAGGTGAGCAAGGTGCCTCAAAATGACTGATTGTGAGAAGCAGGCTTTAATGGGGCACAATCGAGAAAAGGAGCAACAGTCAAGAGAGGTTCAGACATACGAAAATACCAAGGAAAGGCTCTGAAGGTACATGATTAGCAAGAGATATAAAAAGTTTATTTTATCACCTGTCTTTGATAGGTCATGTGGTTAGTCTTAAAGAATGTGTGTGTGATGATGTCACTAATAACATGCTGTCACTAATAACGATATAGCTGTACTCGTCAGACTATAGTTTCAAACACTGGCACCTATAAATATAAATATTCAAAATGATGTCATGATGATGCAAACAAAATAAATATTAACAAAAATGAAAGGAAACCAGTAATTTAAATAATTTCAACAAAAATAACTTCAGTGAATATCCATGAAAACACTACAACATTAGAACATTTGTGACAAGAACAGGCCATCCAGCCCAATAAGCTAAGGAATCTCAATACCTAGATTTTCTAAAATTACATCAAATTGATATTTGAAAGTGCCTAAAGTCCTACACTCCAATGAACTATGTAGTAGTTTATTTCATGTGTCTGTTTTTTTTTTGTGTGTAAAGAAAGACTTTAAATTTTGTACAAAATCTGCCCTTATCATGTTTCCAACCCTTGTTCTTCTTGAAGAACTCACTTTAAAGTAACCGCTACTATACTAATTACCTTTATAATTTAAAAACTTCAGTCATTATCACCTTTAAATCTCCTTTTGATTAAATCCCAGCTGGATCAAGCTGTCCTTATAGCTCATACCTCTCATTCTCAGACTCGACCTAGATGCTCTCCTCTTGCTGCGTTCACATGCTCTTGGACAGACAGTAAATCCAAGTTGTTCAGTCAGAAATACCACATGAACACTCAATGAACTCAGAATTACAACTCGGACATTTTGGGCAAAACATTCCTGCCTGAAGTGATCCAAGCTGTGATGCAATGCTGACCTTTCACCTTAGTCAAATGTTTAAAATAAAACATAAAACCTGGTAAGCCTGAAATGCCATTTTTTTGGTTGAAATGCGTTTGAAGTGAAAAGATACATACATACTCAATACACTTATATTGATTTCCTCAAAAAGTGCAATTTATATTTAATTACCTGTATTCGGCCCCCAAGTAACAAATCAACAGTGATCTCACATTTTTCTGAATAGTCCGACAAGAAACCAACATGAACTCACTGAAGTGGGAAGGTCAAACATCACAACTTGGAGCTTCAATTAGTCTGAGAGCATATGAACACAGCATCTGAACATTAAAAAAAATTGTGTATAGAAGAGCAACCAGGTGCTTCCGAAGACTAAAGAGCCTGTTCTAGTTTAGTAGGCAAAGGGAATGAAAAGCCCATTAGTACTGAGAACAGAAGGTTGTTAAATTGTCTAATCCAGATCTTCAAAAGACATGGAAAAACTTCATCCATCAGAATTCTTTCAGTTTAAAGGTGAATTGCGTACTTAAGGACCTTAATAGAAATTAAGAGCAGTGCATTAAAATAGAAGCCAGGAAGAACTTCTCATATGCAAAAGGCCCTGGGTATCTGAAAATATTTCCTCATCATGTAGTGGAAGTGGAAAGCCTGACATCCACTGTATTGAAAATCCTGTGGATGAAGTACTGGAACAATAAAGCTATTAGATAACTAAATAAACTTGATGGACTACATGGTGTCATTATTTGCCATCTTCTGTTGGTTTATGGTACCGCTTGTATCTCCTACTCCAACATCACAATATGAATGTCAAAAAAATAAAACACGCACATTTAAAATAAAGACCAAACAAAAGAGTTGAATAGAAGAAGCTATATCACCTTCTCTTATTAGAAACCAGTAATGGCGCACTGCACAATAACATGCAGTGAAATCACTTGACTCTTTCTCTGTACGTTTAGCATTCGTTTGCTCAGAGGTTGATGCTCTTGCTGCTTCCTGAGCAGCTCTTCTTTTCTCCACCCTAGCGTTCGACTTCTTCTCCTCTTTTGTTGGCATCTTTTTGCGTTAAAATTGATTAAGTCAGTGTTTGTGTTGCAATTACTTAATACGTTTTCTTTAATTTTTCACTTAAGCTGGCACTTAATCTTCAATACGAGTGACTGCGAAGGTGGTAGGGATGTGAATGGCACCGGTGCGCATGCACCGCCCTGCTGGCCGCTGCCGAGAGTTGATTCTACAACAAAATAAAAATAAAAAGAGGAATAACTTTGGAGGTCAATCATCACCCCAAAAGCAGATAGTAGATGTCACGTAGTGTATGTGTACTAAATTTCAGATCGCTAGGTCAAACGGTTTGCGAGCTACATGTGATTTAAAACCCTGGACAGACAAACAAACAGCCACAGTAAATTATCTATACTAATAAAAGGCAAAGCCCTCACTCACTCACTCACTCACTCACTCACTCACTCACTCACTCACTCACTCACTCA
>JANRMT010062821.1:29411143-29441824 GCA_026402145.1 Polypterus bichir lapradei | reverse complement strand
TATATATATATATATATATATATATATATATATATATATATATACATGGTATATATATATGATATTCTGGAACTAAATGTGTCATTTTGAGATATTACTGTGACTGAATAGAAAAATATAAAATGCTGATGAAAATAAATAGGACACATTTATAAAAACAAACAGACCAATCACAAATGTTCACATACAGTCAGACGTAACGTCTATACTATCTCACACATCAGCAGTTTTCTTTCTACTCTCTTTACGGTTGTTCCCAGGTAGACAGAAGCCTTATGCTATAAATCAAAGGACACATTTTTCTATGTATGTTAATTTAAAGATTTATTAAACAGGCAACATGACATAGTGGCTGTGAGCCGTGACAATTCATCAGTGCTAGGAACAGAATGTAATGAAGATCAAATTATTTTTAACCTTGAGTATTCAAACCCAGTTGCTGAATGGTTTATTTTTTCCTTTGTTATTAATGCCACTAAGTACTTCTTTTCATTTGAGCATCATTCAGCTCCAGCTGTGTTACCATGTGAGTCATCATTGCTGTATTGTTCTCAGTCTCAGGAGCAGGGAGGTCTAAGGAGCCAATATAATATTTTGCACATAATATTATCAAGGTTAAAATTAGAGCTGCAGTAGGCAGCAGCTTTGCAAGATGTTGAAAGAAATGCCCCAGAAATTAGGACAAAATGATCTTGACCTTAAAAGTAAAAAACAAACAAATTAATGGGAGTATTTTGTCATTGATGTTCTTATTTTAAAGCAGAAAGCCGCACTTCCACCTCTGAATATGTAGTCAATGACTGACTGTAGAAATAATTAAACAAAGAATTTGCCAATAAATACAGCAATTGAATTTAAGACCTTTGGACTGTTTACACAGTGGATTGCTCATCACTATGGTTTCATTTAAGCCAATGTGATCAATAGTGTTGTCAGACTATTCCACTGGTATCTCTGATGAAACAGTTTATTTTGTTAGCTTGCTTGAGTTAAACAAAGAGTAAAATGCTTGTGGATTAGTGAAAAGAAGAGGAGAGACTGAATTGAAAAAATGAATCATATGATAAATGTAACCTTGGGATGGCTTACTTGTCTATGCTAAAAAATAAATACGTATACAGATCGCAGTATAAGTAAACAATTCTAAATGGAGTTGTACATGCAGTGTAGCTGGTGTGGCAATCAGAATGAGGAGTTTGTCTTTTCTTTAATAGTGTGTGCCCTTCTCATATTGTAAACAGGGCCCTTTTGTCGATTGTGACCCCTTAAAGCCTGCTTCTCACACTCAGTCATTTCAAGGCACCCTGCTCACCTTCTGTCCACTTTTATCATTCCCGTCTTTGAAGGTGACTCTCAGCGTGCCTCCTATGCCTTTACTCATCCTTGTGTGTCTCACACCTCCTCCATCGATTGCATCATCAAAGCCAAACTGAGCAGTTAGATTGCTCCAAGGGACTGGACACACAAGCAGAGACCTTGTGACCAAGAGGAACCTCAATAATAAAACCTGTAATCCGCTGGTCCTCCCATTCAGCACTTCTCCGTTCCACAGGTCATTATTTCCCAAAATTTCCCAATTTTGCATACTGATTCTTTCACAGGAGGCTTTTTCTTAACCCTCCTTTGATTTCCTTTGTGAAATAAGCAGACTTGACACACTCAAAAAAGGTTTGGGGCAGCCACCCATATAATTTCTCTGGCTGCAAAAGGTTTTGGTAAATAGCATGGATCTGCGTGGGTTGGAGTCCAAAACTGAATTGGGTAGTTAAAAGGTCTTTAAAGGAAGTGATGTCATTTAGGTCGGAACTGGAAGTGATGTCTTTATTGGGGCCTGTAACCGGAAGTGACATCTTTCTTGGGGCCGGAACTGGAAGTGATGTCGTCAAGGCTGAATCAGGCAGAATTTCCCATATTTGTTTAGTGGTTTAGTGTACCCTGCCACCCCCCTGGCCTGGCATAGAATTACCTTCATTAGGTACATTCAACGTCCTCCTAAGTGGACATGTGTGACACCTTCCATCAACCATCTAACCTATGCAAACTTCTCATCCACATTTCACTTCACAGAGGAAAGCCAGATTTATCAGCAGGCACTTCCAACTCTAACAAGAGCCCCTATGGCACTTGCAGAAATATCACCAGCAATGCCATTCTATCTTGTCCTTTTGATAAATTCAATATTAAATAGCAAGCCTCTTGCCAGTGGCACTTGGGGTCCCAATCCAGGTAGTCTGTCATGTGGTGGGTGTGGCAACGCGCTGTCAGTGCATGCCCCCAACCTCTGGCCAGTGTAAGATTCGTATTTACTACTTTTCTTGTAGGAAGTGTCCACCCTCCTACATAGGTGAAGCCAGGTGACAGCCAGTTGACCATTTCAAGGAACACATTCGGGCCATTAACATCAAAGATTTTACAACACCTACTGTAGAACACTTCACATCCTTTGATCACATCCACACTGTTTTCTTTCACAGAGCTTCAAAGACACTTTTCAAAAAAGATCAGAAGAAGCTAAGGTCATTCTCAGCCTGGAGTCACACATTTCTCCAGGTCCTAATGACCAAGTAACTTTTTAAACTATATATCCATCTTCTCTAATGGCAGCTTTTTCTTACCTACTCTCACCTTTTCTTCTTTCATTTGCCCTGGTGTTATTCTTGCCTACCCATTCTGTATAAGTTACCTGCTTTTTCCTTTTCAGTTGCACACCTAATAAAGGTTATACAACTGAAATGCTGTGTTTGTGAAAAGCTACACTTCTTTCCTTTTCAGCATGGAAATAACCCTTAACCTCTTTTGCCATTGCAATTCTAAATAACAGAAATAATATTGTACGTTGGAAGTGAGAAGAGGTTGCAGATATACTGTATAATACTTTAACATGGTGCTCACCTTGAGATGCAAAATCGATCCACCTCTCAATATTCTAAATCCAGTTTTTTACATTACTGGGGTGCTCAAGAGCATCAAATTCAAGTTAGGAATTAGCAGTGAATGGAATACCTGCAAAATCACAGGGCACATTTAAACACAAATGACAAAAAAACAAATTTTTATTGGGTAATTAACCTAACATCACTGAGGAAACTACGGATCCAGAGAAAATCCAGATCACCTGCTGCACTGGAAGTTAATATATAAATATAAAATGTTTGAATCCAGAACCAATCCATGTTTTTGTCAACACAGATGGTCATTAATGGTGAATCTCCTGATGGTGAATGCAAAGACACATACCCTGTGTGTGAAATTAATGACACAAAGTTATGGATACCCATTTGGAAAAATTACTTTGGATTAATTAGATTTTTCCTCAAAACCCTTCAGAGGTGATACTATGATGTTAAATATTGAGTGTTGTTCTGCTAGGATAAAAAATTGTAATTTTGGAACTGCAGGAATTATATTAAAAACAATAAGCTGCATTGTGACTCTAAGTTTTTAATTTTGGTGAGAAAACTACAATTAACTGACTTTTAAAGGTAATTTATGACCTAATCATATATGTGAATCCTTGCTTGCCAGCATGTTATGACCTACTACATCCTTTCTTGCTTACTTAGCAAACTAAATTTGCATAACCTTTGAGACTGAAGGAAAGGCTGACATTGATGGGTGGCTGGACTGGAGAACTGAGCTGAGGATAAATAGGATCAGTCACTGAATTAGGAGAGTCACCCCGCACCATGATGGCACATTGGTCCATGAGGTGGGACTGGAAACCAAAGGGCTGGCATAAGTTTGGTCTCTCTGTCTCTCTCTCTCTCACTCTCCATCATCCTATCATCTAAGATTATGCTGAAGATGCTGAGGGCAACATCCTAAATACTACTTCACTTTGAAATTTCTATACTTTGTCTTCAAATCTACAGTTATTGAAGTAAGAAAGTAAATAACATTGCAGCTAGTGTGGGGAGATTGTCACTGTCACCCCCTTTCTCTCATACGGTTTAGCAGGGTGATGGAGAAGTTCCCACAAGAAGAGGACCTCACAGTGAGAGTAAACACATTGTTGGTCAATTAGTGGTTTCAGCCAAGATATACTACTCTCCAAGTGTCCCAGAAACACATCTGTGTTGTTTGAACTGAAGCTAGTGAGTCCCTAGGTGGAGTACTATGGAGTGTTTGGCAGTGTAGGTATCACTCATAGGTACTGATGTGAATAGGAATACTTTAAAAAATAATACTATGGACAAAATAGTGTTTTAAAAAGTACCAGGATCATCCTTGTTTGTGTCCTTTCTAATACGTTATTGATCTTTTCATGCTGTCACTGAGCTCAAATGAAAACAAAATACCAAATATAACACTATGTAACAAACTTTTATTTTTATTTTGTTCCTGGGTACAAAGTGTGTTTTCCTAACCCGTTATGCCTAAAAAAAATAGAAAATAGCTGTTCCACAAAAACTTTGCTTTTGTGATCAGGACAATGATATTTTGAAATTTGTCTGTTTTCGAGAAAATTCTCGATTCGCATTCAATACTGAGTAGACTTCTAGAATATTCTTGAACTATTAGAATTGTCCAGAAGTTTCTAGAATTTTCCAGAATTATCTAGAACTTTCAAGACACTTTTAGAACTTTCTAGAACATTCTCGGACTGTCCAATAGTAGTCATACAATTATAAAAGCACAGGTGACTCGAACCAACATTTCTGTTTATGTTATTTTTTTGATTTGATTTAGATGGCATCAAGAGGTTGCTTGCACCCAGCAGATGCATTTTGCTACGTCTGTGGACAATTTATAAAGACAAGAGCGAGAAAGTATTCAGTGAAAGCATGTCGTAAGATGTGCGAGGCCTACAAGGCATACTTCGGCATGTCTGTCGGGGATCAAGACAAACCCTGGGCACCTCATTTCACATGCGAATATTGCAAGAAAACTCTTGAAAGTTGGTACAGGGGAGAAAAGAGAGCCATGAAGTTTGCTATCCCGCGAATTTGGCGGCAACTGACTGACCACTCAAGCAACTGCTACTTCTTCATGGTGGATCCTACCAATTCGCCAAGCTGCTGAACAGGATGGAGAAAACGGCTTGGAACAGTTTCATTGCAGTGGTTCATGGCTTCCTGGGTAATCACAAGGCTGAAAACTATGTGCAGTTGGTTCGGACTCTCATAAAGAATTATGCTAAAATGGGATGCAGAATGTCTCTCAAAGTCCATATCCTTGACGCTCATCTTGACAAATTCAAGGAGAACATGGGAGCTTACTCAGAGGAGCAAGGCAAGCACTTTCATCAGGATATACTGGACTTTGAACGTTGTTACCAAGGACAGTATAACGAAAACATGATGGGGGACTACATTTGGGGGCTTCTTCGAGAAAGCGATTTGCAGTACAGTCGCAAATCTAGAAAACCTACTAATTTCTGAACCTTTTTGAGTGGTTTTGACTGTCTTTGTCTAGTTACCATGCAAGTGTTGTTCTTTATCAGACCGCATAAACGAAAAGATAAAAATTCCCTTGTTTTGTCACTATAAATACGAAATTTTCTGGGCTGTGGTCATAAAATCAAAGTTTGTGCTGAATGTGGTCGTTTTTCCATAGGCTATAGACATAAGCAGTTAAAATATAACTCTTGGAAGCCAGGAACAAAAATTGTGTTACATAGTGTAATAGGTTCATGCAATTAAAAGGGCAAAGAGACAATATAGTTAAACAAAAGGGAAAACAGGAACCTGCTGCCTCCCTGGATCATCTAAATAAATCCTGTAATTCTATCTAGTGTAAGAGACGGCCGGCAGCTCAACCTGGCCGGGGCGCCCCAGATATGGAAGGATGGGGGAAGGCTGCCTTTTTAGGACACTGCCTCCCCCAAGACGCTAGATGGCAGCTTCACTGGAGTATAGTAGTGCCCTGTATTCACACAGGACATCCCGGGATTTGAAGTTCGGTATCTCAGCCCTGTTGGGTGATGTGGGTGTTGCCAGGGGGTGCTGTGAAAGAACCTGGGGAGTCATACTTTCCTCATAGCCCGGAAGTACTAGTGAGTCATTAGGATGGAAATCCAGAAGCATGAAGAAAACCTGAATTCTCCATCTGACCCAGAAGTTCTGACAAGTCACGTGGACAAAGAACAGAAGCATTTCCGGGTCAGACCAAATATAAAGGACTGCTGTGAACACAGCAGGCGAGTCAGAGTCAGTTGGATGGTCGATGAAGATTGCTGGGAGGTGTGGGTGAGATAGAGAGAAAGAAAGAATTATTGTATTACTTGCCTGTTTATCGTGGCTGTGGTGCTTGGAGTGCACTGTTATAAGAAAAGAAACAGTAAGGAATCCTTCTTGGTACTTTTACCTTGTGTCCAGCGTGTCTGTCTGTTGGTTTTAAGGAGCAACAGTGACTCCTAGCATCCACAATAGTCATTAGATTGGCTTCCCACTTATCCAGCTAACTACCTTGCAAGTCACTCTTAGTATTACCTTCAGCTCTCTTTCTCTCTCTCCTCCCTATTTCATGGCAGCTAAACCATTGACATTGACACAAAAAATATGGTCATTCATGAGTTAAAAGTCAGTCACTTTGGGGATCTGAACAAAGGGCTCTTAGCAGGGAGGAGTTGTGAGTGGCAGTCAAGCAGACCTTGACCAATCTGGCAAGCTGAAATAGCACTAAGCTCCACCTCCCTTCCCAGCTCTTCTGGTCCCGCCACTGCCTAAATGATGAGCACCAGTCACACTCTTGCCAATTTGACCAGTGAAAGAAAAAGAGATGCATGTGTCAGCACAAGCCTTAACTGTGCTTTGAGAAAAAAGTTACAAATGAACTGGGAGAGTCTGTGTCACCCCTTTTTTTGACTATTTTTTTTGGGCTTTGTTAAAATTTATGTACTGACATATGAGGTGGTAGCAGCTTTGAGAGACACAGAAATCAGGAGACGTTGACACATCAAGAATTTCAAGACAAGTGTCAGAGGCAAAAAAATTAATTGTTAAGCAAAATGTGATTAGAATGTGAATCATAATCAGAAAACACTGCATGAAAGTTTCATAGCCAAAAAGTAAAAAGGAGCATGTAACTAGAGGCAAAAATGTGAATTGTAAACTATAGTCATAAGGCGAGGCAAAAAATATTCATAACCAGGACTTCAAAAACAACCAAGAATAAGAGCAAAGGTTTCTTGGGAGAATCCAATTATGGGCAGCCGGTAAGGGTACAAATTTTGTATTCTTGACTCAGAAATGTTATGTTCTGCACACTTCTGGTTGATCTTGCCTAACAAAAGTCCACAAATACTCCTCAAGAAAAGCATGTAGGATGTTACTTAATTTCAGCATTTTTAAAAAGTATCCACCTTAATAAAAGTATACAGTAACCGTCTGTGTGTCTGTCTATGTGTCCATCTGGTTGCTATTTCTTTGTCATTCCAAAAGAGGCCATTTTAGCAATATAAATGCATTTCTCATTTCAATAGATGGTGCATCACAATCATTAACACTGCTTTTACAAATCCTATACCAAATGGCATGTAACAAAGACATATACATTGCATGGTACACTGAAAGCATTAACGTTGAGGTCTATTTGATTACTTAGATTTCAGCCTGTCTCAAACAGGTAGCACAACTAGTCAAGCACATAAATTCATATGACCACAAGGTTTCTTGAATCTCTAAAACCCCTAAAAGAAGGTCAGAATAATTTTTAGAAGTGAAGGAGAATTTATAAAAAATCAAAAACAAAAAGTCTGATCATGGCACTGCACACACACACACACACACACAAACATGAGGAGTGTCTCATGGGTTCTGATGAAGGGAAACACATGGGGATGACTAATGATATGACATAGCATCTAACCTTCATTGAAATTCTACCTGTAGAGCGAAGGAGAACCCGTTGAATGACACGTGACATCACTTCTTCAAGGCCTTCATTGGACCCTCACCTTCTCTCTCATTCTAAGACCATCTTCCCAGGAGGACAGTGTTATGTTTGCAATATGTACATTTTATGACAGTGTGTTCTTGTTTGCCGTAAAGTGTTTGGGGTTAGAGGGTGAGTGTCTGGTGGGATTGGTGGTTCGGAAATAAACGCATTTCTGAGACAAGCTGCACCTGTACGCTCTCGTATTGTATGCAACAATTTGGCGACAAAGATGGCTGAATTTTCACATCCACCACCTTCTCCCTTTTTTCCCTGCCTGGAGAGCCTCTAGTGCCTTGGTCCCGCAGGCTGGAGTCTTTTGAAACTTACCTCCTGGCTCTTGATTTGCAAAATGTAAGTGATGCGCGCAAAAGAGCTTTGCTACTACACTGTCTGGGAATGGAGGGACAGCACGTGTTTAAGACTTTGGGGAACGCAGCCACATACTCAGCTGCTGTGACTTTCCTGGAGACGCACATCTCCTGCTCGCAAAGTGTTATCCTCCACTGAATCCTATTTCGTAAATGGCGACACCAGACAGGTGAATCTGTTCACCAATACAAGGCCAACTTAAGGGGCTTAGCCAGTTTATGCAAGTTCAGAGACATGCAAGATGAATTTATTAAGGATCAGTTGGCTGAGCAAAGTAAAAATATAAAAGTCCGCGAAAAGCTCTTGCTAGAATCAGATGATTTAAGTCTATCACGGGCAATCTACATTGCATTTCAGATCGAGTCTGCCGCAGAGTTCGCCGCCAAACTCGACACATCTTCTGCTTCCTCAGCAGTGACAGGAGACGCGGCTCAAGCACTGCAATGCACAGAAGACTCGGACAACTGCAACGAGGATCCCAGCGTGCAGCTTACGTGACATCTTCCTCCAAGACCCCAACGTTTCTGCGGAAATTGTGGCTCTAAATCACACTCTACAAGAGCGCAGAGTTGCCCTGCCAGGGGTAAGATGCCAGCGCTGCAATAAAGCCAATCACTTCGCGAAAGTTTGCCGTTCTGCTGTCAGTACACTATGGTTCTAACTTTCTTCCTCAATTGACATTCCATGTCTCCTACCCTGGTGCCAACCTCTTAGGCCTGGATCTTTTTAACAGCCTTGGTTTTGCCCTTGTTGACACTAGGTGATCTGTAATTTTTAATGTCTGCTCCCCTTGGCAACAGAAGTGGCCATCACTTTTTGATGGACTTGGCTGTCTCTCTGCCTTTCATCATCAGCCTTTGCTAGATCCCACTGTGCCTCCTGTCATCCAGTCACCACGCCGCATCCCACTGGCTTTTCGTGACTGGGTATCTGCTGAACTGCTGGAGGCTGGAATCATAGAACCTATTAATGCTGCCCCATGGATTTCCAATTTGGTTGTTGCAAGAAAAAAGTCAGGTGAACTATGAATCTGTGTCGATCTAAGAGCAGTAAACAAAGCAGTCATTCCTGACAAATACCCTCTGCCAACATCAGAGGAGCTAACTGCACAATTTTATGGATTTCGTTTCTTTACAAAGTTAGATCTCCGTCAAGGATATCTGCAGGTGCCACTCCACCCCAGCAGTCGAGGCCTGACTGCATTTGTCACTCACATTGGGGTTTTCCAATATACTACAATGCCATTTGGACTCAGTTCAGGCCCTGCATTTAGAAGATAATGTCAGCCATCTTGGCAGGGATTCCAGGGGTTGTCATTTATCTTGATGATATAGTTGTGCATGGTTCCACAACCTCTACCCATGATGAGCGTCTCAAAAGAGTGTTTTCAGCTCTGGCCAGACATAATCTCACTCTTAATGGTGATAAATGTGTGCTTTCTGCACCTTCAATTGAATTTGTGGGTTTCTGACTATCTGCAGATGGATAAACCCCACTCCAGTCTAACATGGAGGCAATTCAGAGAATTCCAGAGCCCACATCAGTAACACAGGTTGCTTCATTTTTAGGTATGACTGCATACTATCTACGTTTTCTGCACAATACTCCTCCACTACTGCACCCTTTCTTCAACTTTTGAAGAAAGATGCTCCCTGAGCATGGACTCCAGCCTACACAGAGGCGTTTCAGTTACTAAAGGCTCAGCTTGTTTCATCGTCTGTGCTGGCACACTTTGAACTCAATAGTCCCACCTTAGTCACTTGTGACTCATCTGGAGCTGCTCTTGGGGCTGTACTGTCTCAGATTCAGGAGGGGACTGAGAAACCTGTGGCATTTGCTTCTAGAGTTCTTAGCCCAGATGAACAGAAATACCCAGTCAGTGAGCAAGAAGCACTGGCATGTATCTGGGCTGGCGAACGGTGGCACATGTATCTGTTTGACCGTGCATTTACATTCAGAACTGACCACCAAGTTCTCACTGCACTGCTTTCTATATCTGGTTCTGGTCACAGGCCACTAAGACTGCAACGCTGGTCAGAGCGTCTCCAGCAGTACAATTTTAAACTCCAGTATACTCCCAGGTGCCACAATGTGGTGGCTTACCTACTGTCGCGGTTCTCAGCTCCTCCAGCCATGACTCCCTGCCCTGATTCTGCTGAGCCTGAACTTGTTCAGCTTCTTCACACACCTCTAGAGGCCACGGTGTCACTCTAGGAGCTGCAGCAGGCCTCAGAGCAAGACCCTGTGCTCACTCAGCTTCGTACTTTTATCAGGCAGGGGTGGCCTACACAAGTACCGGCTGAGGTGACACCATTCCATCATGTCAAGGATGAACTCACTTGCTGGAATGAAAGCTGTGTTGTTCGTGGTTTCTGCACAGTAGCTCCAAGGTCTCTCCAAACACGTGTCCTGGCTATGGCACATGAGGGCCATTTGGGTATTGTCTGTGTTAAGCAACGATGTTGCAACCTTGTATGGTGGCCAAGGTTTGATGCTGATATTGAAGCTCTGGTCAAGGAATGCCCTGCTTGTCTTGTTAGAGGTAAAATGGGTCCTCCACCCACACCCCCATTGCAGCCAGTTCAGTGGCCTGTTAAGCCTTGGGAACACTCACAGCTAGACATCTGCGGCGAGTTACATGGCGTTCCACATCATCAGCATTTTCTTATTGTGGCATACAACCTACACTCTAAGTGGCCAGAAGTAGCCTCAGTTGGATCAGTTACAACCAGAGCTGTGATCGAGTTTTTGGAGTCCATTTTTGCTCGCTGGGGGTTGCCAGTGGCTGTTTCAACAGATAATTGAATCTGTTGAATTTACTTCTGTTGAATTTACAAGCTTTTTGATGAGCAAAGGAATTAAACACCACCGCACAGCATTCTACCACCCTCAGGACAATGGGGGGGTAGAGTGTCTAAATAAAACTTTAAAAAATGGCATTAGAGCACATTTGGCAGATGGATGCACATTTCTTTCGGCACTTCTCCAGACACTTCTTCACTACAGAGCTACACTGCACTCAACAACAGGCAGTTCACCTGCAGCTCTTATGATTGGTCGTGAGCTTCAGCTTCCACTGGATCGTTTGCATGCCCAACCAGCTTTGCTCACTGCAATCCATACACACAACAATGTGCCCAAGAGCCAGAATAAAAGGAAGCAACATTTTGACAGGTCACACCGGGTGAAAATGCCAGACATAACTGTATCAGATTGGGTCAGGTTCTGGAAGCCACATCGAGAACATAAGTTGAAATCTTTTTGGTCTTCTCCTTTAAAAGTTAAGCCAACTAGGACTTGCCACATTTTGCCTGGCTGATGGTTCCCGATGGCATGCAAGCCGCCTCCGCAAGGTACCTGCACCACCAGTGCCGAGCTGTGACTCTTCAGGTTTTACAGCAGAGTGGCTCGATTGAACTGCAGGATCATCGGTCCCTATGCAGACTGAGGATCCTGAGGTGTTGCAGCCTCTGACTGAAACCACCTCCATACCTGAACGCGTCAGAACTTGGCCAGCCAGATTCAAAGATTTTCTTACTGATTTTCACAGTTAAGCAGACTTTAGAATGACATTGGGGTTTTGGAAGAAGCACACAAAAAAGAAAAAAAAAAGACTTCTTTACAGTTTCAATTTCTTCTGAAAGTTAAAGTCTTATGTTATGTTTTTCTGGGAGTCACTGTATTTGGTGGGGTAGGGGGGAAATGTTATGTTTGCAATATGTACATTTTACGACAGTGTGTTCTTGTTTGCCGTAAAGTGTTTGGGGTTAGAGGGTGAGTTAAATAAACGCCTTTCTGAGACAAACTGCATCTGTACGCTCTCGTATTGTATGCAACAGACAGAGCTGTCTGAAAAAGCATTTTTATTATTGTGACAAATGGCAACGTGGCAATGACTGCCTATTTTCTATCTTTTTCCTGTGAATTTCTTGTTATTTACAGCCTAGACTGCTGTTCCATTTACTATATATATACTGTATAGGGCGGCATGGTGGCGCTGCTGCCTCGCAGTTAGGAGACCCAGGTTCGCTTCCCGGGTTCTCCCTGTGTGGAGTTTGCATATTCTCCCCTTGTCTACGTGAGTTTCCTCCCACAGTCCAAAGACATGCAGGTTAGGTGGATTGGCGATTCTAAATTGGTCCTAGTGTGTGCTTGATGTATGGGTGTGTTTGTGTGTGTCCTGCGGTGGGTTGGCACCCTGCCTGGGATTAGTTCCTGCCTTGTGCCCTGGGATTGGCTCCTGTGACCCTGTGTTTTGGATTCAGCGGGTTGGATAATGGATGGATATATATATATATATGTAGTGATGGATGGCAGCCGGCACCATAATCCGGCTGGGATGCCTACATAATGGAAGGTCAAGGGGAGATGAGTTATAAAGGGCACGGATATGAGGAGGGGAGAAAAGATGTTATGAGTGTTTTGGTCTCGGACACGGTTGAAGGCGCAATCCCTGAAGAGTGCTGATCGATGTCAGCTGGTGGTGTCAGCGCAGCGCCTGCCTGTCCTTTTCTTGTCATTTTATTTCAGGATGGAGCTGTGCACCGGACAACTTGGACTCCCCATTCTAGGGAACGGTAGCCTTCGTGGGACAGGACGCCTCACCCCACGGTGCTTAGCTGAGGGAGGGGTTACTGTGTCAGAAGTCCAAGCTAGGGCTCTGCAGCTCCCACAGCTTCTCCTGGTGGCATCCATGGATCCCAACAGGGCTGTGTCAAAAAATAGTAATTCCCATACTACCCTGAGGGACCCTGAAGTGCCGTTGTGACCCAAGGGGGCTGCCAAGTAGCAGTTCGGGGGAGACAGTGTCCTTTGTATGTTATCTCTCCCTATCCCTGCTGCTATCCGTCACAATATGTATATATATATATATATATATATATATAAATAAATATATATAAAGCCCAAAGCCTAAAAGTGCAACGATTTTGTGCAATGATTGTATGTGACTTTTTATGTCACTTTTTTGTCATGCTTTAAATTGGGTTTATTTTAAAAGCTACATATATATGTTTGGTATCATTCTTTACAGAATTTATTGAATTTATAGATTTTCAGATTCTTATTCAGTTTTTAAATTATAAACTAAAATATCAAGAAAGTTGAGGTTTTTAATATCAAGAAAGACGTGTTTTTATTTTTGATCGAGTAAACTTTCTTTCACAGGAACAAACTATTAAAAAAAAAAAAATCTATTCATAACACCAATGTTTGTATTTAGGTGATTTAGTTAGCTGAATGTCGAGTTGGGGGTTGGGCACCAAAAGCGCCGGGGGGCTTGCCCACCTAGTGTATATATATATATATAGTGTATATATATATATATATATATAGTATATTATGCATACTATAAATATAAATTTACAGTATATATATTATGTGGTCTGTAGGGGTGCACTCAGACTCTTCCTGAACCCCATACGTCAATAAAGAAGTCCAAAAAATAAAAATCATGTTTTTAATACAAAATAAAAGGAAATTATACAAAAGCTGAAAATAAGAAATACGGGGAACAACAACAGAGTACAACAAAACAAAAAAATAATAAACACCACTGCTGACATCACCAGTGTCTGGGAGCAACTCTCCCTAGCAGCACTTGTGAGGCAATAACACATTGCCCCCTAAAGGTATGGGTAACCTCAGACTCCATAATAAGGCTGCAGTTATGCCTTATGCACTTGTGCACTTGTGCCAGGATAGACTCTGGCCCCATTGGGACAAGTGGCATTACTAGGATGTTATCCTTGGGTGGGCACTTAGATATGTAGGAAGATGAACTGAATTCCAAAATAAGCTGATACTAGATTTTACTGTTTTTGTTATTAAGTTGGCAGATAACCATTTTGGGTAGGTATTGCCATCCCTCAAGATTTTCATAGCCACACCTCTGCCTGCATCCCTAAGTTGAACTGTGTGAGATGGAGAATGCTATATTATTTGTATTTATAAAATTATATTTAAAACTTGTGGAGATGGCACTGACCTGCTCATTTTCTAAAGTGTGTGTCTTTTAATTCTTATTATTATGTTTGCCCATTTACACAAGGTGAGTTCCAAAACCATATAATTTTTTACAGATATATTCTACCAACAGAATGACTTGTTCTGGATTATGTAGTGAGAGGCGCCATACTTCATTAAGTTCATTAGCCAAGCTGTCGAAAAGTGAAGAAATATGCCCACTTAAATATCTGCTGTAGAACTGAAAAAAGAAGTTCTATTAGCTATTAAAAAATTACTATTTTAGCTAAATACATATTGCTTAGACTTTAAACATTTGTGGAGGTTGGGTTGGGCTGCAATTATAGCTGTATTAAAGCTAATTTAAAACAGCTAAAATTCACATGCACAAAGTACTGTCAATGTGAAAGAATGCAGCAAATAGTTCTTTTATGAAATGATGTTAATTTAAACATATATCAACTGTGTTTCTGTGTCTTGGAGAGACATATTGTAGTTCTTTGACTGTAACAAAGAAATTAGTTCACATGAAGATGATGGAGCACACAGTTTGCTGTGTCTAAGTGGATTTATGTGGAATTTAATTAGAAACATGTAAGAAAGCATTGGAAAAAAGCAAACGTATTTGTCTGCCTTGTTTTAAGTTCTTCCTTATGTTATGCTATTCAGAGAATCTTTACCAGTACAGTGTTGCAGAATGCATCTCATAAATGAACATATAAAAATGACTCATGCCTTTATTTTCTTTTAGCCAATAATTATTTTATTTGTACTGACAAGGTGCCATCAGAAGGAATGTCCTTGTCACAAAAGGTTGAATTTAGGCCATCAGTTTATATAAATTCTGTTAAATTTCCATATTCAAGAGTTTTTCAGCCATAGTGGCTTCTGACGCTATTTTCTAATTGCCTAGTGACAAATTTTCACTTGAAGTGTCTGATTATGCATGACCAATTGAACCACCTCAGTTCATTTTTATAAATGTCAGCATAACAATGTTCATTTATTGCATTGTTTACTGAGTGGACATTGAGGTCTCATCTTTTTGATGCCACTGTAAATGTTACCTAACTCATAGTGAGAGCTTTGTTGAGTCAGCTGCTGCACTGGTGTGCATTTTCAAGACTCTCTCCTCTTCAAATAGGTCACATTAACTCAGAAAAGTGTACTTGTGAAGATTTTGCATCTCTCACTGCGCTCACAGTGACAAATTGCCTTAACACAAGTCTTTTTACATATGAAGCTGAAGTTAATGTGAATGTGCAGTTTTATTTTCACATTGCCCCAAGCTTTTTAAATGCTTGCCTGAGAAAAAAATAAATATTTAGAGATACTGTATATTTACTCATTCAAACAGATTAGTCACTTTAGAACTGTTGTTAGCGCTGCCAGGGATGCCAAAGCCTTGTGTCTGATTTGTGTCCCGTTCACTGGGTGAAGAACTGTATGTCATGTGCCCAAATAGGGTTTCTCTACCTGTGCTGGTTCCATCTGAATCAGCCCAATGTGTGTGTGTGTGCGTGTGTGGGGGGTGTGTGTGTGTGCAAAGTTTCATTGGGATTTGTGGCTTCTGTTCAATGGAGCTCTGTTCCTAGTTTTAACCAGTCTGACTCAATGCTCAAATCTCTTGTTTTTCCTTGAAATTTTAATTGCTGTCATGTTATTTGTGAGTCTCACCTGGCCTACTTAATGAAAAAGCACAGCAAGTATCACACGATATTCCAGTGGTGTTCAGCTCTGATAGTGGATGGCCACAGTGGCTGCAGGTTTTTATTCTAGGTATTTTATTAGTTACCAGTTTTTGCCTTTTATCAAATTACTTTGTCATAATTGCTGTTGACTTGCTATACAAGACCCCTGAATTGTTTCTTTTCCTTAATTAGCGATCAAACAATAATGAGATACAAAACAAGCCAACACATGACCAGTAATTTGTGTCCATCATACAATATCCGAAAATAAGGAAAAGTGAAGGTGAGAAGTCTTAGTAATGTTGACCTGTCCAGGACCATAAAATATTCTGACAGTGCTCTTAGGAAAAGGAAAATCAACAGTTTTGGAAATGTATAGTGGGGCAGAATGAGAGCACCAGCAAGCCATGGAATTAAATCATGGATTTAATAAACAATAAGGATTGGCTTCTAACCCTCCTTAGCGTTACATTTTTTCTCAAAAAAACATGTAATAAGCGTTGCATATTTTGGCTTGAAAAATTACATTTTTATTAAATCTCGTCTTTCTACTGTAAAATGTACAAAACACTAAAAATATAATAACAGAAGTATATAAAGTATAATAATAATAATAATATCAACAGCACACTACACATGTGCAAGTGATATGAGTATCACTTTCGGATTTCCAGAATGTCTTTCGGTTTCACTGATCATTTCAGCTTCACTGACTGAAGACAGATTCTCCTTGTCATCGCTGCTGATGAGAGGTGTTTCTTACGAGACGGCATTATAAGGCTAGGAAGAGACATGTCTACACTGATGCCCAAGTAACGCTCAGGCCTGACGCTCATGCAAGATACATCTATACAATTGCCTGAGTAATTTCGGCACTAATGCTGTTGGCTTTTTTACAGCCCGAGTAATCCTTCGGGTCTATACATGAGACGTGTCTATACCCTTGCCTGAGTGACACTTCAGATTGACACTTTTAGCACTGTTTTTATAACCTGAGTGACACTCAGGTCTAACACTAAGGAGGTTAAGAAACTGGCTGGAGTTTGAGGCTCCAATTTAGCTGGTCACCTGTTGGCTCACTTCATATCTCTTTTTCATTTGGCTGCCATTTAAGGAAAGTATAATTAATTCCGAGGACCAAGTCTTAATTAGAATAAACAGAAAAGAAGTCAATTAACTTTTTTGCTTGCACCTTCTAATCATTCTTGCATGTATTATTACTTGGATTAATGTGCCTTCTAAAGAGATAATAATAATAATTATATAAGTTCCTAAATGCCACAATGTTGTTTTGATTACTACAAAATGACGATTGATGGCGCAGTATGTGAGATCATTGGACTTCTGCTTTGAAATGGTGATGTCCAACCGCTTCAGTGTCTCGCAGTGGACAGAAGAAATCTCAAAGTCCATTCAAGCAAAATTGGAAGTTTACAGATCTATGCTAGTCAAGATTTTCTTTTGGTTTCTGTCTGTTTTGGCACACCATGTTTATGTAACATACGTAATGAGATGTGGAATTAAATTCATCAGAAAAAAATTAAATATCACCATTTTTAGTCCATATACTTGGAAAATCTAAAGAGATAATAACTTACTGCAAGGGATGACAGGTTGGAAATTGGACAAGGCAATCAAACTGAACTACCCCATCACTCCAGGCAAACTGGCAATTTCAAAAAGCTGATTGAAAAATGAGGGACACAAGGGCGATGTAGGAACAGAGGATGTTGGAGAAATAATCTTTAAAGAGTGAATTCATTAAGTAACCACTTGTCAGCTTGATTACCACTCAAAGAGCCAGTAAATATTGATTTAGGGGAAAAAAGAAAAGAGAAAGGCAAATAACAATCATTCCTATACAAGCATCGGCATATTTAAGTGATGGCAAATGGTTTTTCAATGGTGTAGTGGTGCTGATTCTGCTTTTCACATCTCAGCAGTTTGCAAATTTCCCATCGGCTGCCTGCACTTTGCCTGCGATGGGTTAAAGGAATGAAATTTCTCAGCTCGTCTGCCAACCATGGAGCATTCTCTTGGAATGTGCTTCCGGCGGTTTTCTTTGTATTGGTCTTTCTTCACATATTTCTATTCACTGTGTAGATTAATTTAGTAAACATTTGTCACTTTAAGGTATTATGGACATAACTTTTACAGATGGTGTTGATAGCATGAAACAAAAAGAAAAAATTTACAAGCTCAAAGTTAAGTAAGTAGGATAGAAGACATGTCATCTTTTATCAGAATAGGAAGTGTAGTATTTTTCAATTTAAATTTATACACTTGCACCTTTTAAATGTGTTTTGTGACACATACAAGTGTTATCAGTTCAGTTACATCAGCTTTCAATCTGTTTCCATTTTGAATTTGAGGAGGTACAGTTTTGTGTACCATCTGTGCATCTTCAAATATTTTTAGTCAAATTTGGCTTAAAATACTGTCTGCGCTCTCTACAAAGAAAATTTTGTTTATCACCAGTATTTGAACTGGCTGAATAGTTTTATTTCTATTGAGTTTTTCAAGGAAACAAATTGTTTCAAAATTACTTTTACATGGAGGGCAACCTAGCTGAATACATCAAGATTCAAATTAGAACGTTAGATCAAATCTAGATGAGAACAGGCCATTCAGCCAATGAAGCTTGCCAGTCCTATCCACTTAATTCCTCATAAATAACATCAAGTCTAGCTTTAAAAGTCCCTACATGGTAGCTTATTCCAAGTGTCTATGGTTCTCTTCCATCCATCCATTATCCAACCAGCTATATCCTAACTACAGGGTCACGGGGGTCTGCTGGAGCCAATCCCAGCCAAGGCAGGAAACAAGCCCATCGCAGGGCGCACAAACACACACATACACACCAAGCACAGATTAGGGACAATTTAGAATCGCCAATACACCAGAGAACCCGGAGGAAACCCACTCAGACTCGGGGAGAACATGCAAACTCCACGCAGGGAGGACCAGGGAAACGAACCCGGGTCTCCTAACTGCGAGGCTACCCTCTGCGCCACCGTGCTGCCTCTGTGGTTCTCAGTGTAAAAAAAAACCGTCCGAATGTTTGTGTGAAATTTACCCGTAACAAGTTTCCAACTGTGTCCCCGTGTTCTTGATGAACTCATTTTAAAATAACAGTCTCAATCCAACGTACAAATTCCCTTCATAACTGTAAACACTTCAGTCATGTCACCTCTTAATCTTCTTTTGCTTAAAACTGGAAAGGCTCAGTTCTATTAATCTTTCTTAATAATTTATCCGCTGTAGCCCTGGGATGAGCCTAGTCGCTCTCCTCTGGACCTTTTCTAGCACTGCTATGTCCTTTTTGTAGCCTGGAGACCAAAACTGCACACAGTACTCAAGATGAGGCCTCACCAGTGAATTATAAAGGTTAAGCATAACCTCCTTGGACTTGTCCTCCACGCATCGTGTTATATAACCTAACATTCTGTTAGCCTTCTTAATGGCTTCTGAACACTGTTGGGAAGTTGATAGCATTGAGTCCACTATTAATCCTTCTCATAAGGTGTACTTTCAATTTTCAGCCCTCCCATTGTGTATTCAAACCTAACAGTTTTACTTCCTGCAAATAATTTACATTTACTGACATTAAATTTCATCTGCCACAAAGATGTCAAAGCCTGTATGCTGTCCAAGTCCTTCTGTAATGATTCAATGGATTCCAGATTATCTGCGAATCCTCCTATCTTGATATCATCTGCAAACGCAATCAGCTTGTTACTTATATAGCTATCCAAATCTTTTATTTCAATTTTAAATAGCACTGACTCCTGTGAAGCACCGCGCTTCACATCAAATATCTGCCTGCTCATACTCTGGTGGAGTTTATACATTTTTCTTGGATCTTCTCCAGATATGTCAGTTTCCTCCCTCATCCTAAAAATGGGTGTCAGGTTAAATGGAGATTCTGAGGTGACCATGTTTAGGTGAGTATAGGTGTGTAGCCCCTGTATGTGTCTACTCCAAAGAGTGGGTCCAGAAAATGAATAGATGGATGAAAAGTTCTCCTGAGGTGAGTGCTGCTCAAGGAAATAATCATACCCTCAGGAACTTGGAGTTAATATCTTCATTTCACACCTTTTAGTGTGCAAAACCATGGCCAGAAATGTACTGCATATAAAAGACAATAAAGCTAGTGTGGACGCCCAGGAGGACCAGAGGGCTTGTGCCTCCTCCAGACCGCGAGGGGGCGTCCGTCCTGGTTGGAAGCCCAGCCCTGTAGGGACCCGCCAGGCCAGGCGGCGCCCCGATGCCGGAGTATCCCATGTGGGACCTGGTTGGGGCTGGAGCCTGGCCGGGACGCCCAGGAGGACTAGAGGAGGGCTTGTGCCTCCTCCAGACCGCAAGGGGGCGATCGCCCTGGTTGTATTGGGGACCACGGGTAGAGGGCTTGGAAGCCCAACCCTGTAGGGGCCCGTGGCCACCGCCAGGCGGCGCCCTGGTGCCTGAGGAACCCTGGAGCCCAGCACTTCCGCCACACCAGGAAGTGCTGGGGGGAAGATGACAGGGGACACCCGGACGGCTTCCGGGCGCGCAGCCGGCACTTCCGCCACACAGGGGTGTGTCCAAGGGGGAGTGCCGGGAAGCAGCTGGAGCCCATCCGGGTCCTCATTTAAGGGGCCACCTCCCTCCAGTCAGCAGCGGAAGTCGGGTGGAAGAGGACGGAGCTGGAGAGAGGACTGGAGGCGGCCAGGAGAAAGGCAGTGGAACTGTGAGGCCTGGACATTGGGGGAATCGGTGCTGGAGGCACTGGGGTTTGTTGAGCACAGTGTAAATATTGTAAATAAACAAGTGTGTGGTGGAACCAACGATGTCTGTCTGCCTGTGTCCGGGTTCAAGTTCACACTAGGTAACAGAGTGAAGAAATAATATAAAATTTCAGTATGATACTAATTTCGACTTTCTGTACGTAACAAATGATGTGAGTTTTTAGAACAAAAGCTGTTTAATTTTATTTTTTTTTTAATTAATGTATCCAATAATGAGACATGCTCCTACTACATTATTAGCCTGGAAATATGCCAATGTCCAAAGAACTTCTTCAACTCCTTTTGACACAAAAGTTCCAAATTATCACTTACCTGTATTTAAACGTTGACGAGGTGGAGAAGTTGTTCACCAACACTTACGGCATACAGGCCAACTTAAAATCACCAATTAAACTTTCATATCTTTGGGGATGGGGAGATAAATGGAATACCAGAAGTAGTCTACATGTACATGAGAACAATGCGCATTTTCCAAAGAGACTTCATTGTAGAGGGGATTGAGCCTAAGGCTCTTGAGATGTAGAGCAGCAACATTTGTATTGAAATAAATCAAGGGGTGTGTTAGTAGTTTTAATTGTTAATCCTTTTAATGGCTTTATTGATTTCGGCACAACCCATTTTAGCGAGTTTTGGTGCGAGGCATGCACATGAATGTGTGGGCTAAGATTAACTGACAATTACCGGTCAGCAATAGTGATGTAATCAGCAGGCACCAGCCAAGCATTATGTGGAATAAAAGGGAGCAGGTTTTAGTACAGAGGGGAGTTATTTTAGTATTTGGATCAGAGAGAAAATGCTGGTGGGAGAGGTAACTGTTAAAGAATGAGTTGGGTAGAATCTGTCGTGCTGATTAATCTGTGCAGAGCAGGCTGGGTGATAGTTCTGCGACATGAATGCGTTCTCATTGGCTGAGAAGCGGAACAGTGGAGCAGTCGAAAAGAGGAGAGGCAACAGGAGCCGGCTCAAAGAGGGAGGCTCCAATGCAGTTGCCGTCCATGGGAGAGCAAGGCACTCTGGGAGCTGTGGAAACCGAACACAGTGCGGTTCAGGTCCTGAGATGCAGTGGGCTGGGTTGGTGGGAATTCCCATTATGATGAGGACTGGGGAAAAGCATTGATGGCACGAAACTGGTTTTACCTTTTCTATTTATATTTGAATGTATTTATTGGATTCCTGTTATTCTGAACACCCTAAAACTGATTGATTTTATTAGCACTGATTTTTTAGATTATTTATTTGATCAATTTATGGATTAGAATATGCACTGGTTACACATATATGAGCACTATAACTTCATTGTTTAAAATAAACTGTTATTCTTTTAAACAAAAAGTTTTGCTTGTTTGCTCATTTGCCCCTGGTCCATCCTTGGTTCATGATTATTGATGTGAAGTTTAAAGGAAGGTGACCATGGCTGTTGGTCCAGAGCATCACACGTTTAACACTGTCCAAATGTCATCTAATGTGATCATTATATGAATTCAAGATAATGCAGTCCTGGAATAACCATTCAGTGAAATAAGAACTTACTTAGGGCTCCAAGTAAGAATCATGCCCTTGATTATTTCACTGCAATACTCAACTTTATGCAAGTGTCCTTATCTGATGTTCATCTTTAATCTGCTTTGTTAAAAAAAATGTTTGGCATGGTGAGTGACTAAAGTTTAAAATTTGGCCTAAAGGTATCATCAGACCTTTGCTTCTGTAAAGTTTAAGCACAGCTAGGTCTGCCTAGCATTTAACTTATTAGCTGATTTATGTAACAGCCGCTTAAACTCCTTATTTTACAATTTCTTCAACTGATTTATCAATTAAACTGGGAAAGTTTTAATCTTTTATTCACCTTCACCACTTGGGTCTTAATATCTTGCAAGTTAAGTAATGGAAGGGTGAGGGGCACCATTGTTTGGCTGTGCTTGCGGCATCAGTTGGCCTTAATCTGACCCTGAATTAAAGGAAGGTTAGAAGCATAGCAAATCAGTAATTAAACTGGCTTGTCTTGCTTAGGCTATGTGGCCATTTTGAATTCACTGGTACATCCTCCAAGCCCTTACTGTTTCACGTTATTGAGCTCTGTCACACTGGCGGCCCAATAAATCAAACAAGTCTGAGGTACACCAGTTGCTGGTTCACATCCACAAAAAGATTTGAGCTTACAGTGGCTCAGTTTGATAAACTGGAATGTTAAAAATCTTTTCATAATGCAAAAATGTTGCAAAATGTCTCCTTGGGACTAAGGTTTCTGATATTAAGCCAAAGACCCAGAATGAAAAACCAAATTGTGTTTGTGTCTAGCCACTTGCCATGACTGAATAGAGGAAATACAGCCTAGTGTAAAATAGGCCTAATGTCTCACATACTCTATTTGGTATGTTTCTTTTGTAAGAGTTAAAGTGATTTCATACTTTTACTTGATGAATCTGTTTTGTTCTAACTGTGACTTTTAGGCCAAAACATGGTAAAAGATACCCCATATGCTCCTAGTTATATTCTGAAAAAACAATAACAATAATTCAAATTTCAATGTCATTTACTACTAATTGCTGTTTTAACCCTATTGCAAATTATTTCCTCTGATTCTTGACATATTTTGTTTCTGCACTAAGGGTAAATGGGACATTGGACACAAACTACTGGAGATATAACCTTGGTGTTGATCGAAACCTTATGACCTGATAATGTTCTGGTAATTCAGAGAATTTGATGTAGTGGCAACCTCAGCAATGTGTCCTGTGCTCAAGACCAGCGACATCTGCTGTGCAACAAGCAAATCGCAGAGGACAATGACGTGACAAAAAACAGCAAAATAAGAAGAAGAAGAAGAGCATCTGGTGAGTGCCAAATTATGAGATACAGAAAACAAAAATGACAATGATGGAGAAATGCAAGAGCCTGGAGGTCTGCATGTAACTGCTGGGCCTAAAACCTTGATCTTGGTCTTGATCAAAAGCTTCTGAATTTCAAAAACTTTCATGTAGTGGCAAACTCGGTAATTGAATTACGTTTATATGTATATTATAGCAAAGTGCTTAACAAGCAAAATTACATGGCGGAAAGAGAAAAAAGACCAGCAACATCTGCTGGGTGTCAAGTAAATTGCAGAGGCGGATGACATGACAAAAAACACCATAGTAGGTAGAAGAAGAAGAGCAGCATCATCTGATGAGCATCAAGTGTGGGATATAGATTGCAAAAATAAGTGGTCATCAAAAGCTAATGCTGTTTATGGGGTAAAGAAAAAACAGCAGTCCCTTGTGGGGTGTAGGAGAAAGGGTGGGAATGTGAGTTTTATTAAAATAACAAACAATATATTCAGCCCTATCTGGACTCCTAGGAATCACGGGCCTGGGGAATGTTTCCTTCTTGTCGGGCCTGGCAAGTATGGCAAAGACAAAAATGCATGCAACTGGAGGTCCGCGTGTTTCACTAGTTATTCATTAAAGGTTACTAGAAAACTCAAACAGTTTTAATTTTACATCGATGCTCAGTGGCCTTCAATCCTGAGGTATTTTATTTTTGGCTATGTATGTGCTTGTGCAGCCTGAACTATTCAGTTGGCGCTGGTGGCATTGTGAATACCTAACTTTGTTAATATTATTTTTTGGATGGCTATTAATTAAAGAATTATTTGTTTTGGAAATGATAGATAGATAGATAGATAGATAGATAGATAGATAGATAGATAGATAGATAGATAGATAGATAGATAGATAGATAGATATCATCATGTTGCCATCTTATTTTCATTGTGGCCACTGCCATTTTATGTTTCCATTGTCATGATGTGTTGCATGTTTGCTGTTGGTGCAGTTTATGGGGGTTGCATCTAGTATTATTATTATCATTTTATATGGTCAGTGGTACAAGGCAATAACAGGCCAAGATTTGGTTCTCTGTTTCAAGGTTTTCAATGCAAAGCTTTGGATTTAAAGCAACAACACCACTAGCCATGTAGTTTGACACATCAATCAACTTCAGTCCAGTCTGCAAACTGCCCCAAAAAATCAAACAGGTTTGATCTTGTTTTAGGTCATTGGGGGTGGCTGTATGTATGTGAGAACTGACAAGCAAAGCTCTCTCCCAGAAATACAATGCATACAATGTAGCTAGAATGTGGCTGCTTTGGATCTTGCAAACAGAAGCGAGACTTGTCTGTCTGATACTTCATGTTCTATGTACAATGACAGAATGGAAAAAGGGTAGGGATTGAGTCTGAACCCATCATACCTGTACCAAGCCTTTATATAGTTACAGTGCTGTCAGGCAGCATGTTATTGGCTCTCTGAAAAAGGGGTGATCTTGTGATCTGTTTGGAAATGTGAAGTTGGGCTGGAAATTCATCATGGAGTTGAGTCATGTAATTTGCCTTCTCCTGTAATTCTTAGTTGTGAATTTGATATCTTTACGGCAATGAGATCAACAACCACAGTCATCAAATGTGACATCCCCTCTGACTAGAAGTCAGGTAGTGTGTTGCCAGCTTATATCTGAACTGTACATATTGTCAAATGAAGGACAAAAAGGTTTGGGGTAGCCACCCCATATATTGGAATTTTGGTTCAAAAGCAAGGAATGAAATCTGTTCAGAACTGAGTCCAAGACAGAACTGCTTTAAGAAAACAAGATAGCGATTTTAAAGTTGGGCAGTGGAAGAGAGGTCATCAGGGTCGGAAATGGAAGTGATGTAATCTGGGCCGGAACTGGAGGTGACGTCATCGGGGCAGGAACTGGAAGTGCCATAATCAGGGCTAGGCAGAATTTCCCATTAACCGGTCTGCAGAAGAAACAGAGAAAGGGTTAGTGCACTGTGCCGCCACCGGCCCAGCATGAACTGACCTTCCTTCGAGCCTTTTAGCTGCCTTCCATGCACACGTGTGTGACAATATTTATACATACTTGATACAAAGACCATTCCTGTAGTAAAGGCTTATCTTTTGATTTTATTTTGTCTAGAAAATTAGTAATGCTATTTACTCGGGGAGACCTCTCAACTTTTTAAATATCCCTCAGATTCCTCCTACTTTATCATTATATAAAATAAATATGTAATCTTTCAAAATTGTATTGTCTACTGTTAGTTTATTAATTTACACACCCTACCACCATCTTGCTATTCTTTGAAACATACCTGATGATTAGGGCTGCAACGATTACGTCGACTACAAAATATCATCGATGCAGATTTTTTATTGTCGACGTGTCATAAACAGAACCTTCAATAGAGGCTCTAGTCACAAAAAACCACATTGGTTTTTGTAACGGCAATGCACCACATGAACGTCTGGGGGCAGTATCATTTGTTATTGTTTGTCAAGACTGCACACAGTCCTACCAACGAAGAAGAACGTTTGAGGAGAAGAAGAATGTTGAGGAAAATACAATGATCTTTCCTCGATAAGATGAATAAAACCGATATCACATATGTTACAGCCATTACGATAGACAAGCCACCAGCAATAAATACGTACAATGCAAGAAAAATTGTATAAAATGTGTGTACAGTTACACTAAGCGTGTGTACATGTACTAAATACGTAGAAAATTAGTTATGGGTACTCACCAACAATGACACGACGACTTGTCCGATAATGATGACATAAATGTTACTGCACAACAAAGGAGAGCTCTTCTAAAGGAGCCTCTTCAGGCAACTGTGTAGCACTGCGGTGTAGTTGTTCCCTTCCTTCAACATATCCAAAACATTTACCTTTTCGGCAATCATTAGCATCTTCCGTTGGCGCTCAGGCATGGCCCCTGAGGCAGTAGCAGGAGCAGTTCATTTTGGAGACATAACGAAGGGCTTGACTACGCACAAAGATAAACACAAAAGAGCACAAAAGTTAACTCTTTACACAGTGAAACACGTTGATGCCTAATGAGCGAGACGAGACTTCCTGACTAACGCAAAGCGGAATTGAATGCTGCTCTCCGTCGCTGATCCAATCAGAACTTAACCAAGTGCTCTGATTGGGTAGCTTCTCAGCCATCCGACAATAGTGTCCCTTGTATGAAATCAACTGGGCAAACCAACTGAGGAAGCATGTACCAGAAATAAAAAGACCCATTGTCCGCAGATATCCGCGAAGCTCCGAAAAATCCACAATATATATTTAGATATGCTTATATATAAAATCCGCGATAAAGTGAAGCCGCAAAAGTCGAAGCACGATATAGCGAGGGATTACTGTAAACATGGTTGCAATGGCAAGTCTGATAGAGAAGGGGGAAGGAGATGGAAAAAAATTGAGACAGAAACTTTCTAAAGTGTGGGAGCTCTTCACCGAAAATGAAAAAAAAGCTGAATGCATATCATGCAAAGCAGGGCTTTCTTTTCACGGCAGCACCACCGCGATGCATAAGCATCTGAAACACAAGCATCCTGGAGCTGTGATGCCGCCATCTCTTGAGAATTTATGCTGCACGCTGACAACAGAAGGCGCGAGCTTGTTCAGTGCTAGCAGCAGCAAGCTTGACCTGGCGGCGATCAAAGCACATGTACTGTGCAAGGCATGTACGGGGTCCACTGAGAAAAGAAGAGCGTTCATGGCTCACCTTGCAGAGGAACATTCTTTCCTCTGCATGTCGTGGAGTTCTGTGGAGACTGGACAAGATCAAGGGGAAAAAAAAATGCGGTCACTGATTACAACCGCAAGAAGGTACGCAAATGAATATGAATAATGTTGCATCCGTGCCACAATGTTTTCCGAATTCTACTATAAGGTCATAAAATGAATAATTCCAAATATCATATATACTTATGTCTCTGTTTTTTTGTCAGTGCGGCTTTGACATCATGGGCCATAAGGCGCATACTAATTCAGCGTAAGCAGGAATACTCAATAAAATTGAATAAAAATAATCAAGTGACAATGAGATATGAATAAGGCAGATTCGCCAGCTTTTATCCATCCAGATCAGAGAATTTCCAGTTCGATTGTCTCAAAACACCACTCACATCTACAGTTATTCCCAGTTGAAGATAAAAAGTAACATCGTCAGATCCTTGGGGGGGGGGGGCGGTAGTATGTATTGTGATCGTGACTGAGAGAATAAAAGTGAAAAAAAAAAGGTAACTTTTACAAGTACTATACATTTTACAGTGGCTGTTACAGACGCAAGTCAAATGTATGTATTTATTGTATAATATTAACAATAAGAGCAGCTCACTACTCAAAACGGTAAATATACGAGGTAGTCAGGATCGAACCTGGGGAGTCTTGATTATAAGTCAGCAATTCCTACCACCGCACCACGGAAGCTATTGTATCGTCCTTGAACCTTTTGTGAAAGTGTTTATTTGATCTTTGCACTTCAGGCTTTACACATTATATAGTTTATGTCTACATTTTGTCATTTATTGCTAAAATATGAAAAACATTTCAGTTTTAACAATGTATTTTTTGGTCAAGTTAAATGGACTTTTTTTGTTTAAAGACTACGTGCACTTTAGTTTGTATTGTTTAATGTACTTCTTTTTTATTGTGATGGTCACATTAATATAAAAACATCTGATTATTTTCAAATTCATATGTTTCACTGGTTGTTATTTTAATTTGATTATTATTAATTTTAATTGTGTTAGTGCAGAGACATCAGGGTGACATTCACAGGTGGACAGACGTGAGCAGATGAGGTAAGACATGCACTGGAGCTCAGAACAGGATGTGCAGCCACAGGTTGCAGGCATCAAAATAGTCAGGCATGAAATAATCATGACTAATCGACTAATTGAAAAATAAATTGAACGATTAGTCGACTACCAAAATAATCATTAGTTGCAGCCTTACTGATGATGTGGCTATTCACTAGGATGCAGCTGTTGAAATACATGGCCACTTTATTTGGAATATAGCTTTTAAATTGTGAAAGGTCCAGAACGCCCAAACAACCATGCAATAGAATTAAATCAGTAATATTCATTAACAATCAGAATATAATTGTATTTTCTGCTAGGCAAAACTTGGGCCTCCATCAATCAGATAAACATGGTTCATATAGAACAAGCTGACTATTTACCTTTTGGCCACGCATTGTTTTGTTTTCGTTACAAAAAATTATGCCGAGAAACTCCTTGTTTGTCAGCATAAATTTTTCTGTAGTTGACATTGTTGAATTATGTATCATGGAGTATATGTAGCTCACAGGTCATTTTCCACAGGCATTAGTCTCTTTTTGTCATGCGTGCATTCCGTTTCCCATACCTGATGCTCAACCGATGGCGGTTCTTGTTGTTCTTGCTATGAAGAGCCTCAGCAAAATGCTTGACAGTCAGCAGATGTCACTGCTGTTCTGTTCCTTTCTGCCACATTACCCTCTTGAGAAGTTTGCTGTAAGAATGACGTGAACCTCGATAACATGGTGGAGGTTACCTAAGTTCAATTTTTTGCTTTACCAGTGTGTATCATGTCATAAGCTTTTGATAAAACGATCCAGGATCTAGCCTCAGTGGCTGGCAAGTAATGTTTTGACAGATGGATACAACCCATTGCATTTTATATATACATAGATTAATAAAACTACTGTATCTGAATACATTTGACTTGTTTTTGATATGTTAACTTGCAGGTAAGAACTAGTATGATGTAACAACTTAACTTAACAACATGATATTAATTCTACATTACCTAATATTCTGGAAAATTTAGCTGTGAGTCTAACCTTAATCATCTCATAAATAGCCATAGCATTATTGTATGGATAAGGTTTGTAGAACATTAAAACAATTTTGATGAGAACAGACCTTTTAGTCAAAAAGTGGTGCATTTTACTTACTAAATACATCAGCAGCATACTTCTGATTTCCTCTTTTTCATTTTGCACAATTCTTTGACATTTGCTGCATCTTTCTTATTTGTTCAGATTTTGTTTGATTGAATTCTTTCATTGATTAAAGGTTTTGTACCTAATGGTCTCTTCAGAATTCTGAACCTTAGTAGTTATTTTAATATAAACTGCCTTTTTGGTGTATTTCACTGATTTGTATCACCTTTACCTAATTGTGTATGTGTCTATTTCTCTAGGCCTTGTAATTGAATTTCATCTGACCGTGACTCCATGTCATTCCAGGCTCTCACACGTGCCATGTCCTTAGCAATGCCTCCCATATGACTTTTGTCTTTGACGTTCCACATTTAGCTGCTAAACAACCACAATTACATTTGAACAACTGACACGACAACGCCAAAAACAAGCTAGTTTATTCTATTCAGTTCGATTGTCCAAAATAACTTCCTGCTCCCCATCATAATATTTGGTATTTTATTCACTGTGGCTATGGTTCTTTCGTGAAGAAAACCTTCCTAACATTTGTGCAAAATCTGATCTTAACAAGTTTCCCACTATGTCCCATGTTCCAGTTGAGGAATTTATTTTAAAGTAACTTCGAGTATCCATTGTACTAATTCCTTTCATAATTTTTAAAACTTCAACTATGTCACCTCTTAATCTCTAATCTCCCTAAACTGATACAGTAAATTTCAACTCCTTCAGCCTCTCCTCTAAGCTCATACTGCTTAGTACCGAATCAGCCAAGACAGTCTTCTCTGGGCTATTTGTTAAAATACCTGAAGTTTCTTATTATTTAAAAATCACTAAAGTAAATGCTAAGTCATTGAGTTTTTAAAGCTATTTTTGAAATTCCTTTTTCTATCTTTAGTTTTCTTTTTTACTTTTGCTGAATTCTTGGGCTGCATTTTTGGTTATTTATTTTTCTTTTATTTAGCTTATTCCAATTTTGAACTTTAAGGCTGCATTTTGATTACCTCCTCACCTAACCCAATTACATTTGTTCACTTTTAATAATCAAAGTCAACTGATATTTTTCTGCCAAGACCATGTCTCTTCAATCTGTAATCTCTAGTACAGAAGCTACTGTTTAATACTGTTAATAGCCCCTGAGGTCCTCCAATATTCAACCAAGGTCCCCCTGCTTACAATTGTGCCCACTTCCAAAAGTGGGCAAATAACCACAAATAAATAAATAAATAAATAAA
>JANRMT010062821.1:29378883-29392789 GCA_026402145.1 Polypterus bichir lapradei | reverse complement strand
TATCTATCTATCTATCTATCTATCTATCTATCTATCTATCTATCTATTTTTGTCACCGAACCATGGCTAGAGAAGTTGTTTCTTCCTTCCTTGATTTCTAGCTAATTAAAGTTGCGAACATTTTTTTAATTTCATACTCACAAACATTATGTAGCTTACCCTGTATGATTTCAAGGAGTATGAGAATTGAGCTGTTGTGACAGACGTTTGTGCAAACTGCTGCGTAGCCACAGGATCCGCTTCTACAGACAGTATATCAAGCAGCGTGCATAACTCTACAGGTGTTTCACTGTTATACTGTCAAGATTGGCTGTTAAACAAATAGATGAAAATTTACAAAATACACAAACTGAAGCAATCTCTCTCAAGGGAAATTTGAACCAGTAAACTAATCCATAATTAAAGTCGCACAGATAATTTTGAAAGTTCGACAATGTTTCTTAATGGGAGGTTTCGAAATTTCAAAACTTTGCACAGCATGTTGTAAATGATATATCTAAATGAACTTTCCTGAGAAATTTCCTGGAAGAGTAAGTGTGCCAAATTTTAAAAGTGACACCTCCTTCAGAGTGGTCATGTTTTTATGACCTTTAGGTAACATTATATTGTTCTAGTAATTTTACTTTAATCTTTGTACAGTCCCTGAAAAAAAAGTCTTGTCGCTTGTGTACAAATTGACCTGAAGTACCGCTAAAATATATTTCTAATCAAGATTTTGTTACAAGAAATGGGTCATTTTAATCCCATCAGCTTTTTTAATAATGTTTCAGTGCAAAATGAAACTGACAAAAAGTATTCTAATATTCACAGCTTTGTAAAGCCCATTGAGTCAATTTTTGGCAAGACATAAGTGTTGTCGCCTTGTCATATGAGCTTCACCTGTGACTAATAATGGATCAGTTAGGTCTCAGGTGTGTATAAAAAGAACCCCAGTACACTAGACCTTCACATCAACTGCAACTAGACCTCTGTAAACATGCCTAAGATTCACCCTGAGACTAAAGTGTTGATTATCAAGAGGCTGAAGACCAAATCCACTGCTGATCTGGCAAACACCTTCAATGTGTCTCAGCGTCAAGTTCAGAGGATAAAAAAAAGATTTGAAGAGACTGGAGACGTTTTTGACAAACCCAGGTCAGGAAGACCCAGCAAGACAACTGCTCGAGAGGACCGTTTGTTGGCTCGAAAATCCAAGGCCAGCCCATTTTCCACTGCAGCAGAGCTCCACGAGACCTGGTCACCTGAAGTCCCTGTGTCAACCAGAACAGTTTGTCGGATTCTGTCTCGAAATGGCCTCCATGGTTGAATCAGTGCCCATAAGCCAGCACTAAACAAAAGACAATTGAAAAACCGTGTGGCATTTGCCAAGGCCCACAGCCTGCTAAAAGGATGGACGCTGGAAAAGTGGCAGAAGGTGGATTTTTCAGATGAATCTTCTGTTGAATTACACCACAGTCACCGCAAATATTGCAGGAGACCTACTGGAACCCGCATGGAGCCGAGATTTACCCAGAAAACAGTGAAATTTGGTGGAGGCAAAATCATGGTCTGGGGTTACATCCAGTATGGGGGTATGCGAGGGATCTGCAGGATGGAAGGCAACATCAATAGTCTAAAATACCAAGAAATCTTAGCTACCTCTTATATTCCCAACCATAAAAAAGGCCAAATTCTGCAGCAGGATGGTGCTCCATCGCATACTTCCATCTCCACATCAAAGTTCCTTAAAGCGAAGAAGATCAAGATGACAGGATTGGCCAGCCCAGTCACCAGACATGAACATCATTGAGCATATGTGGGGTAGGATGAAAGAGGAAACATGGAAGACGAAACCAAAGAATATTGATGAACTCTGGGAGGCATGCAAGACTGTTTTCTTTGCTATTCCTGATGACTTCATCAATAAATTGTATGAATCCTTGCCAAACCACATGGATGCTGTCCTTCAAGCTCATGGAAGTCATACAAGATATTAAATTTGGATCTCACAGCACCACTACTTAATTTGCTGACATATTTTTGGATTTGCAGTAAAGTTGTTCATTTTCTGTATAGGCGACAAAACTTTTGTCTTGCCCAAATTTGACCTTTCTGTCTTGATTAAATGATAAATCTTTTTTCAGTGAAACTAATTTATTTCAGTGCATTAAACATCATTTGGGAGGTCTTTAGCTTTTCATATGAGCTATTTCTAACACCAGTTGATTAATTAAAAGTCAGGTTAACAGCAGGAGTTTCTACAAAATAGAGAAGCGACAAGACTTTTGTCAGGGACTGTAGATAATAAAGTGTTTAGCATTTCCCAAACTTCAGATTAAGGACAGATTATAAAAATAAAAGGTTTATTAGAAAAGGGAAGAGTTGAGCAGAAGAAGAAGAGAGCAGAGAGCCAAGACAGAAAGCAGACAGTAGTACAAAAAAAATTACACATGTTCAGTATCATCTGTACAGGACTTACAGACCGTCTTTATGGCGGGGTGGTCTTCTCATTTGTCCTCCTCATTGTACCATGGCCCAAGCATCACATTTTCTCTTTGCCACCCACATCTCTCTCTTTTATTCCTTGTCTCTGTGTTTCTAATAATCTCTCATCATTTCCTCCTGCCAGCGTAGTGATCAGTCAGTTCTACACTAGCTGGATCTCTAGCTGTGCTGTAACTTTAAACTCCACAACAGGACACCAGACTCAACAGGAGCCAAGTCGTTATATGCAGACAGAATGACAGACAGTCATGACAACAACAGTAGCTGCTTTTCACATTATATGTGAATACACCTAAAAATGGCTGGAGTGGCAGGTAACGATTTAAAATATCAGTCTTTAACTATATGTTTGATGAAAATGTACTTTGAGTTTGCTATTCATTGCCATTCTGTCATTCTGAAACATTCAAATATAATACACAATATTATGAAGCCTTTTTATAATTACACCAAGGCTCTGCCGGGTTAAGCCATAATGCTATGGCCAAGTAATGAAAGTTTACAGTGATGACACCTTTTCAAACAATTGCTTCAGTGTTTTTAGACACTGCTGGCTTACCAAAATGAGATCCTTCCCTAAAATGGAGCCATCTGGGGTGATATAGTGGTGCATTTCCTAATGCTTCTAACTCATAGCTCCAAGAAACTGGGCTTGAATCCTGGCCTGGTCAGTATTCATGTGGTGCTTCTATTCTCTTTTTACCTGACTTCCTCAGGGTACTTTGATTTTCCTCCCAAATTTAATTTAAGTTATAAGCCAGTTTCTTATTCTTACTGTATTAATCCTGTATCTTGCTCAGCATTTAGTTCACTGTTAGCATTTTACGCCAATGGTTTTATGGGGTTAAGCCTGCTCAAACATCCAATAAATGTGTATTCAATTTACAGAATGATGCTGCTTCTTTCACCAAATATATTTAAGTGCCACTTTAGTGCCATTATTCAAATTAATTCAGACATCACAATGAACCATCATGTACAATCTTACTGGCAAGATAAGTAATCATGAAAAGGCTAGCATCTGCTTTATTTTAATTCAACTTTGCTTTATACCAAATCCCAACTCCTTCTTTAGCAAAATTTACATAAGGTTGGTTGCTTTACATTTGACTCCGGAAATTACACCAAACACATCATTGTTGGAGACTCTGATAACATTTTATATTCTGCCAAAAAGCAAAGAATTCACTTTCACCACTCATCTGAGCAGGAGAAGCTTAAGCTGCCAGGAAGACCGTAACAGTTATATTAATAAAGACGAAACAGTGGCCAGCGTTTTCAGACTAGAACAGATTGTTCCAAATTAGTTATCTCATTATGAATATAAGCAATCGGTTAAACGCAGCGTATTTCTTAATTGTTTTTCCAGATGCAGCTCATCAGAAGACAAAGATTTATTCAGACACCTTGCTAGGAAGTAACATTTTTTGACAGTTGCTGTTGCCTCTTTTTGCAGTTTCAGTCATACACATTTAACAAGGAAAGCCAACCTAATGGCTTCGCGAAACCTCGGCTGCTAATGAGCAGCTACTCATGCTTTTCAACATTGATGTTTTTTTTTTCTTCTTCGGCTCAAGTGCTATTTATATTCTTCTCTCGTTTTTTGTTTCAAAAGAAGCTTTTGGTGTATTCATCAGGGGTTTCCTTTTTACTCTCGGGTAATTAAATTCTTTATCGTTTTAGTCTCTTTGACGGCTGGTAGTAGCTCCTTCCCCTTTTTAACGTTCCTCCATAGATTTTTCAAGTGGATTACTGTCAAAAATTTGAAGAGGGACTTTGTAAAGAAACGACACTATGAATCATTTCATATTTTCATATGTGAACAGCATCATTACCCAGCAAGAATGCCTTTAATTTCTTCTCTTGGGCTGCAATACATATATATCCTGTTAAGCTAGGTGCTTTGATGAATATTAAGAATATCTAAATTAGACTTTAATGGAAGATGGTAAAATTTTCCATCCATTCACCTGTTATTCAAAGCTAGATGAGAGTGAGCCATTCACAACACAGCTCTTTTTAATATACGTTTTCAAAATTATACATTTTCATAAGCTTTATTTTTGCCAGCTGGTAAAGTGACACATTTGGAATTCCAGCCAGCTTAATATTTGTATGAAGTTTGCAAGTTCTGAGTTAGGCAGGTATTCCGCTTTCAGTAAATGTAGTGCAGGCTGGGTAATGAGTACATGAGTATGCCCAGCGATGGAGTGGCAGCTCTTCCTGGGTTGGATCCCACCTTGCATGCGATGTTGGTAGGATAGAGTTTGGCTTCCCACGTTTCTGATTTCAAATAAAACAGGGTTTGGATATATTTTTATGTCTTCATTTGTTTTTTAACATTCAGCATTTTTAAAATATAGGGGAATTCAAAAAGAATTGAACTACTTATAAATACGTATGACTCTGTGACTAAGTATCACAGGAACACATAATAGAATCAACCTTAATTATTTTCCAGATTTTAGTGCTTGAGTAAAAGAAGTAACACACTGTGGCAGCCTGTCACAATTCCTAATATTCTCTCATTCACCATCATTATTGAACATTTTTGAACACTAATATTTTGTTTTTCTCTCATTTAGTTTTGTTTTTAATTCATTTTCATGGTGGCATCACTTCACTGCCATGTTGTCTTTTGACTATATGGGCACTGTCATCTTGGTTATATTTTTCAGGGCTGCTGCAGGATATTGCTACTGTGCAATGTCATGTCTGTTAGCTTATCAAAGATTATGGCAGTTAGGATTCAATATCCAAGCTTTGGGATAAATCTAAATAACTTTTACCAATTATACATTTACACATTTTTTGGTTAGAGACTTTCTTTTGTAAGTTCTGTTTTTGAGTTTGCTTTGCCTGAAAGTTTGACCTTTAAGTTCTGATCCATCATTAAGATTTTGTCACTACATTTTTTTTTATTTCTTGTGTTTCTGGCCTCCTGACCTTTACCAGCCTTCTGACTACGTCTCTTGTCTGTTACAAAAACTCCTGGTCAATTTTCTAAATCATTGTGGTCTATTTGTCATAGTCAGGCTTATGGTTATTATTTTTTTTTCCAACTGTTCCTTGGACTTTAAAAGTTATTTCCATTATGTTCCTGTGGGGAAATATGAAGGTCAAGGAATCTACAGGTAATATTTATGTTTTGTTGTTTTAACACTATTGAATATAATTCATGTTCTCCCACTGTGCTTTATGGTTTTCTTATTGACACCACCATTCTGGGATAGCTATGCCGTTACTTACTTTAACATCTGAGAGTGTGCAACCATCATTACCACAAAGGCAATCTTACATTTCCTAATTGTTCAAGACTGGATTCACAAATTAATAATATTCACTGTCTTTCTTATTGTTAGTTTCTGAGTTATTGGTTATGACTACTCTTTTTGCTCTCTGACTACAATATTGCATCTCACTATTTTTTGACTTACGATTTGCTGCTTTGTTCTTCAACTACGATTCTGGCTACTCATCATAATTTTTGCTTATTTAAATTTACCCTTTCCATTTAGGACCCCTGCTTGAATCCTGATGTGTCTGACTCCTGATTCCAGTCTATCTCTCTCTCAAAACTGATGTCATCCTGTGCAAGCAGTACACTAGTAGGAGCATTTTTCAGGGTATTCACTACATTGTTGCGTCAGCCATCGATTCTGATATGGAGCACAGAGAACAAGATGAATTAGATAACATGTGACATGAGAGACTCTCTTACAAACTGCTTGAGACTGAAGTTCATACAACACTTAGTACGTACCTGCATTTTTTGAAGTGTTCAGTTCTGCATGAATCACCCTGTACATTACAACAAAAATGTTTTATTTCCATTAAACTTTGTCAAAACCTCTGTTCAAGTCTGCATTCTGTTTAGTTCTACTTATAATGACTTAGTTAACTCAAGTGTATCTGCCCTTCCACCTATTTTAGTGTCATCTGCTGATTTTACAGCTACATTAGTTCTATTTGTATTAAAAAGGGTAGTGACTGCAGTACTGATCCCCGTAATCCCAGAGGGACCTTACTTTTAAAGTCAGCTGATTCAGAAAACATCGAATCCTTTGCGCTCTGTATTGGGACACATTTTGCACCCATTTGTGCATTTCATCTTTAATTCTGACTTCTTTTAGTTTGACCACTAACCTCTCATGCACTACCTTATCAAAACCTCTTTCAGACTACATACATGTCACTGTGATGAACTGATTTTGTTCCTTCTTCAAAAAATTCAAATATATTAGTGAAATATGATCATCCAACCCACGTCTAAACTTATGTAGACTAACATATCCTATCCTTAATAATTGTTTCTATATGTGTTCTCTTCCGTACAAATTAAAATAATGAGCCTATATTTAATAGTTTAAGCTTGATCACGTTTTTACATGATTCAATGCTTGCTAGCTTCTGGTCTTCAGGAATTTCCATATATATATATATATATATATAGTGATGAATGGCCGGGGATTGTGCCCTACTAGGAGACCTGGATAAGCAGGAGACCAGGAGAAAGGCAATTTATACCCAGGGACATGAGAGGGCAGTCCCCCTGGGTTACATTGGGGCCACGGGCTTGGGGCTTAGAAGCTCAAACCTTTTGGGGTCCGTGGCCACCGCCAGGGGGTGCCTGGACAGCCCCGGAAACAAGATCTGCAGCACTACCGCCACACCCAGAACTGCTGCCGGAGGTTAATTGGGAAGCATCTGGAGAACGTCCGGGTGCACTATAAAAGGGGATGCCTCACTCCATTCAAGGAGCTGGAGTCGGGTGGAAGAGGATGGAGCTTGCGAGAGAGGAGTGGAGGCGGCAGAAGAAAAGCGAAGCAAAAGGACTGAGTTGTGAGTTTATTGTGGCTATGTTGTGCTGTATAAATAAACTAGCCAACCCGCGGCGTAGCATACGCCGCATAATTATTTATTGATGGGTGAACACTTTCTGAAAGACACAGTTGTCCAAATGGGGTGGGTTTGAGGATACGACTGTGAGTGAATGAAAAGATGGAACTCTGGAGAGAGCAACATACAATTGTCCGTGACTGAAAACTGGTTTGGGCAGATACAGGCATATCTTTTTGAAAGTTTGGCCCTGTGCCTTATTAATTGTCATTGCAAAGGCCAATCTAGCAGGAAATTGTCTGCGTGTAAAAGTAAAAGGCAAATTTGAATCTAATGGGGTCAGGGAAATCCGGGGAATAAGGACAGTTTGTGAGGTAGCAGCTGCGATAGTTTTACACTCCAGTACATTCTGTGATTAAGAACAACGGACAGCACGTCGTCGAAGTTATCCCAATGTTGGCAAACAAATGTTACACCCATGTTGCGAAGTTCGAGAGCAACAGTTTCATCTATGACATTTTTCCAGAAAAGACCGACTGATAGAAACAAACAGTTACCTGATGCAGGAATTTGTATAACATTGAAAGAAGTGTTGTTTCCATGAAATACATTTGAAGTGGTGGCCATGGTAGGCAAGTGAACAGTCAACGTGGCTCACAGCTGCATGTGGACTATAGCACAGAGTAAAGCGAGTGAGGATGTGTTTGGTGAGGTGTTGGGGGCAGGCACATGAGCAAACAGTGCGCATGCCTCGAGAATGAGGGTGGATGCGGGAGGAGGGTTAGAGTTGGTGGGCGGGGCTCTTTCGTTCGTATCCCATGGTCGGGCGACTTGGTCGATTATATATAGAAAAGCAGCTGGAGCTGAAAAGAGCAATGAAAAGTCAACATGGCTCAGAGGTGTACGTGGACTGTAGCAGGGACAAAAGCGACTGAGGCAGTGTTTGGTGAGGTGTTGCGTGCGGGCACATGAGCAGGCAGTATGCATGCCTCGAGAGCGAGGGTGGACACGGTAGGAGGATTAGAGTTGGTGGGTGGGCTCTGTCGTGCGTATCCCATGACGCGGGAGGAGGGTTAGAGTTGGCGGACGGGGCTCTGTCGTTCGTATCTCTATCCCATGGTCTCTGTCTTGTGTGCCATGGTCGACTTAGTATACAGAAAAGCAGCCGGAACCGAAAAGAACAATGAAAAGCCAACGTGGCTCAGAGGTGCATGCGGACTGTAGCAGAAACGAAAGTGACTGAGGCTGTGTTTGGTGAGGTGTTGCATGTGGGCACATAAGCAGGCAGTGTGCATGCCTCGAGAGCGAGGGTGGACGTGGGAGGAGGGTTAGAGTTGGCGGGCGGGGCTCTGTTGTGCGTATCTCATGATGTGGGAGGAGGGTTAGAGTTGGCGGGCGGGGCTCTGTCATGCATATCCCATGGTCTTAGAATTGGTGGGCGGGGCTCTGTGAGTTGGCGGGCGTGGCTCTGTCGTGCGTATCCCATGGCCTCTGTCTTGCATGCCATGGTCGGCTGCTTAGTGAATTATATATATAGATGTGTGTGTCTCCTCTCGCAGCATGCTTTGTCCACCTGCTCCCGACTGTGGCACCCTGAGTAGTGATGGCTGGCTCTTTTTATAGGACACCTGGAAGGAATCTCAGTGTCAAATGAGCTTCTTCTAGCAGCACTACCAGGTGTGATGGAAGTGCTGCTGAATAGGGCACCGCAAAGGTCCAGGCACCCCTTGGCGGTGGACACGGACCCCAGCAGGGTTGAGCTTTCATGCTCCAAATCAGTAGCCCCGCTGCAAGCCAGTGGGACTGCCCTCTAGCGTTCCAGGGCGAGATAGTATCTGGAATAAGCTCTCCCCCCCAGTCACTCCATTATCGAGGCATCCTGGCCAAGTGAGGTCCCTGACGGTCCACCATACTATACACACACACATATATATATGTGTGTGTGTGTGTGTGTGCATATATATATATTGTAAAAGATGGCCACAGACAGACACGACAACGCAGTGTCCACCACACACATGTTTATTTACAGAACCTCTACTATTTACATGCATTTACACAGTCCTTGGTTCCTTCGGCCTCCTCCACTCCTGTCTCGCAAGCCCCGTCCTTCTTCCACCTGACTCCGGCTCCTTGATTGGACTAAGGCGGCCCCTTTTATCCTGTCCCAGATGTTTTCCAGGTGCCTGATGATGGACTTCCGGCCGCACTCCCCAGTGTGGCGGAAGTGCTGCCTTTGCACTTGGAAGCACTCCGGGCATAAACCATCCCTGGTCTGTCAGCAATTCCTGGTGTCCCGGAAGTGCTATCCCCCAGGGATCAAGGACCAGCCGGGTACCCAGGGAAAAGAAGTGCTGCTCTCCCGGTTTCTCCTTTGTCCAGGCACCCCGGCGGGGCAGGGTTCCTGGCCGTCTATCTCAATATATATATATAGTGGCTGTCTGAGGTACCATCAGGCTGATACACAGATACATATTTAGGATGTCAACCTGTCCATCCACATTTCCTTAAAGGTTTAAACATTAACAACACATGATGGCATTCGAAAGAAACAAAATTGCTGCCACTGTAACACTCTGGTTAACTTGGTCTGAGTGGCTTCTTCGGTTATTGTTAGGATGTGTAGAACTTTTACTTAAGTTCCTTCGACAAGAAGTGATGCTTTCTTCCGCCTTAAGGACCCTTAGGTAACGTTATATTGTTCTAGTAATTTTACTTTAATATTTGTAGACAATAAAGTGTGTAGCATCTCCCAAACTTCAAATTAAGGTCAGATTATGAAAATAAAAGGTTTATTAGAAAAGGGGAAGGTTCAGCCAACATAGAAAGCTGACAGTAGTACAAAAAAAATTACATGTTTCAACTGTACAGGACTTGCAGACCATCTTTATGGCGGGATGGTCTTCTCATTTGCCGTTCTCATTGTACCATGCCCCAAGCATCACACTTTCTTTTTGCCATCCACATCTCTCTCTTTAATTCCCTCTCTCTGTTTTTCTGATACTCTCTCATCACTTCCTTCTGTCAGCCTGGTGATCAGTCAGTTCTACACTAGCTGCATCTCTAGCTGTGCTGTGACTTTAAACTCCACAACAGGACACCAGGCTCAACAGGGATACCAGCCTAGAGTCCTGGTGCTGCTACAAGCCCAAGCTTTTCATTGGCCTTAAAGGGACATGTCACCAGTCCAGCTACCTAATCTGTATTGTTTTTGTGTAAAATTTGTGTCCTCCCTTATTTTTATATCTCACTTCCTCCTCCTTGAAAGTTCTCCTATTGGTCTTAGAGCTGATTTTTCATTTTCAGTGTTATTCTTCTCTAACAACCTTTTGTAATTTCCTATTTCTTTTTAATTTTTGAACATCACTTCTTGAAATCTTTCAGCAAAATTTTATAGCAAATGACCACATCCTCTTGTATATTTCCTAATCTGCTCATGCTCAGGATTATGATTACGATGAGTAGGGAAATGCCCCATATTCCCAGTCTCAAGATGCATTTGCTACAGTTTAAATTTAGTTTCTAATGCCTTTACATGTGAAATGAGTGAGACCAAGAGCTGGTTAGCCCCTTGCAGTGTAACGCAGAACTCTGACAGGTAGCTTGTAATAAATGCCAGATCACAGAATCACTTGCTATTAATGAGCTTAGCCACATGTTTCCATCTCAGCATCCCTGACCTCATAAACGTTCTTCAGCATGTTTACCCTGCTTTGCCATCACACCTTACAGTAGTAAGCCAAATCCTCACTGCCTGATTCCTAAACTGTTCAATAATTCCTTTGATTGGCAGTTCAGTCCTTTACTTTTGAGGAAGGCAATGCAGGAAATGCCATGTGACACAACATTGTTCAGATGTAGTGATTGTGCAACCAGAACTTTGATGAATGATGCAATGACACATTACTAAGTTGTTCAGATCCAGACCAAGTAGTATCCTTTTCTTTCCAGATGTTGTTCACTAAATCCTTCTCAGGCCCCACTATGGCTGGTGCACCATCACTTGTCAAGCTAATTGTAGTTTCCCCACTGATAAACTATATGACTACATTGCCATTATTACCTTATTTTTCAAAATGTCCTCACCCCTACTTGTTGTTCATGGTGATCAATGACAGCAAATCTTCTTGCATCTCAAAACTCTTACTAAACCCTCACACAAAAATCAGTAGCTGCCTAGTGTTCATTGTGTCTGTTGTCTCTTCTAAAGCAAGCGAGTAAAACTTGAAACTTGTGGCAGAATCTGGCAGAGACTTCTCAATGTTTCATAACACGTCACCAATACAGTCAGACACAGTACGGTGATCCAAGTTTACAATCTAAAACAATTTAAACTTTTCTGGGGCATGTATTTGCGCAGCACCAACAGCACATTTCCTTACAAGCTTGACTTCTGAATAAGGCCTCATTTTTTTAGCGATTAGTTCATTTGCAACATATCTGGCCTCTATGTCACTGTCTATTTCCTTTTTAGGTTGTAAGGTGCTGGCATATTGGGCATCCCGATTATTCCTAAGCACCTCAATTTTCTCGGTTGTCACTATTCCTTTACTTGAGGATGATGAAAACTCCTTTGCAAATTTGGCAAACTGGTTTGTTTTTCACTTTCGCAAAGAAGTAGTCCTCCCTGTGTTTTTGTTGATAAACATGATATTCCCTGCTTTTGCCATTTTTCCCATTAAATCATTAATCACTTGTAATAGCAATTGGATGATGAAACTGCAATAGGTCTATAGTAGCCAACTGGGTAATTAGAAAACTGCATCTGAAGGAAAATGCACAGCATTTGGCTACATTTTCTTCCAAGACTCCAATTTCTACTTACAGAAATTACAGTTAGTAAAGTTATGGCTTTATGAAAACAGTAAAAAATGGATATACAATGCCATTATGGTGAATAGAGGGTGGAAGAGGTAGAAAAAGTGTTGTGATTTCTACATGGTGTGACCAAAATGTATGCAAATATCCTTAAAATGAAAGTCTGCAATATGCAATTCAATCAAATCTGAACTGCTTGATTTGTAATTTTAAACTGTGGGTAAATCAAGAAGAAATCTGTCTTTGTCCCAAACATTGTGGAGGGAACTGTGACATCCAATCTGGGAAATAGCTTGTGGGCAGGAGATTCCCTATCCCTGATGAATAAGAATGATTCCTTTTGACAGGCAGTTGAATTATGTTGCTTCATTTGTCATCACCAATTATCATGTATTTAAGATGGTGTCAAATTAGGCACGGCATTCTAGTTTTAGGATTTAACTCTTTCGAGGTTGAGTTTTATCTGAAAATCTGACTTTTTATGAAAAATGTAAAACTTTTTTTACCATTCTTACTTGAATCATGCAAAACACACAGCTCACAAATATCTAACTAGCGCTATATACATGATCATTTTGATACTGTTCAAAGCAACCAATTGCACCAAAACAACCGACTGCATAAATCGCAACCAATTGTTGCACTTGTGATGTTGTTCTTCTGCCTGTTACTTAAAACTAAAGAACATAGGCTGGCTTGTATTTCTTGTTTTCACGGAGTATGGAACATGATGTTCAGTTTGGCTGCTTGGCAAGTGAGAATGACGGCTGGTATCTGATTCTGTACTGTGAGGAGAATGGATGCCTTAACTGTGCAAGCCTCAGTTTATTTCCCATTTTGCTGATATAAGATATAAGAAATCCACTGTAGCTTTCTACACCTTGATGTTGACATTTGTTGATACCCACCTTGGAATAGTACAACTATAAAAATTAAGCTCTGTCATAATAAATTATTGAATTTAAGGTTAATCTTTGGTTACTGATTTTAACAAATATTTTCTCAGATTTTGACTTTGTCCTGGAATTCAGACCAATTATCTAACTTCAGACAATGTCTTTGCTCACTCAATTTGCTATTAATTTCTTGGTCTTGTTTTAATCTCTGCTTTTAAACATTTGCAGTTCTTGGCTAAAGCACTTTAGAGGTTCTTCGGGACAGACGTCCATTGCAGTGCACACACACACTTGTTCAATCTGAGCCAATTTCAGGCTGCCAATTAACCTCCTGTGCAAATCATTAAAATGTGGATGGAAGGAAACTTACAAAATGTGAGAAAAACTCTAGAAAGTCAGTGGCCCGGGAGGAAATAAAACTGAGAACCCCGGAACCTTGTTACCATATAAATTAGCCCCTTGCCACTCTTGTAATATAAGTAGAATTAATTCATTTATTTATTTTGTAAGAGACTTGATGGATTCTAAATCAGATGTGAGGATACTTAGTGCCAGAATTTGGCAGCATTATCTCCATGTTTGTAAATTGCAACTCAGGATTTAGTGATTAACTGTTCTTCCTGATCAGTAGAAAGATCAAATTCAGTTTGCCAGGACAACTTTGTTTTTACAAAATGGCAAAATTCTAACTGAACTGTAAAGAAAAAATATCTGAAACATGCCCTTAATGAATATATACTCAGCAAAAAAAGAAACGTCCCTTTTTCAGGACTGTGTATTTCAACAATAATGTTTTAAAAATCCAAATAACTTTACAGATCTTCATTGTAAATTGTTTAAACAATGTTTTCCATGCATGTTCAATTAAC
>JANRMT010062821.1:29288266-29373883 GCA_026402145.1 Polypterus bichir lapradei | reverse complement strand
ACCCCGACAGGGCTGACTCTTCAGATTCCAACTCCCGTGCCACCCTGCAGGTGTCCTAAAATGATCCAGGCCTGAGGAACACTGACACCTGTTGTATGGGGGAAGAAGCTGTTCCTGGTAACTTCATAGACCTGCTCCTTCAATTATGGCTTCCTGGCTGGGTATTATTCCTTTCTTTATCACAGCCAGAATGCCTGTCCTTTCTTCATGGCACCTACACTATTTATTTAAAATGCACATGCAACAGACCCACTAAAATGGAGGGCATGTCCTTACTTTTGCTGGCCATCTAGCAGTGCTAAGTAAGGAACATAAAAAGTATGCTCTTCTCATGTTCTTCTGGATTTCCTAGAATGCTGATGGTACAGTTGATTGTGCTAGTGTCAGTGTGTGTAGGTCTGCTCTGTGATGGACCACAGAAAAGCATTTATTTTAAATGGAGTATTATGATGCAAAACTGTTAAACTATGCTCCATCAAAAACTATAATGATGTTTCAGGCTCTGAAGTCAGCTGGAAGAAGGACCAAACTTGAACGTTTTAGCCACCAGAATAAGTACCACATTTGAACAATGCGCATTTTCAAAAACACACCGTGCTTCTCTGGAGCAGGCTTTGGAAGGTTTCTGAGGTTAGAGTGCCAAATAAATGTATCAAAATACAGGGAAATCTTGGCGGAAAACCTGATGCAGTCTACAAGAAACCTGTCCATTTGTGGAAGATTTGTTTCCAGCATGACAATGACCTCAATTGTAAAGACAAAGCTACACAGAAATGGCTTTAAAACAACAATGTTAATGTCCTGGAGTGGCCAAATCAGAGTCCAGATCTCCAATTGAGACTTTGTGGTCGAACTTGAAAAAGGCTGTTCACTCTCAATCCCCAAGCAATCTGACAAAGTTTGAGAAATTTTGCATTGAAGAATGGGTAAAAATTGTACGGTCCAGTTATGCAAAGCTGATAGAGACCGATGCACACAAACTCAAGGCTGTAATGGCTGCCAAAGGTACATGTACTACATACTGACTTGAAGGGGTGTGAATACTTATATGTTCAACTGTTTTATGTTGGTGAGAGAAGAGAGCGTTTTGTGGTGATTACTGTGCTTGGGACTGTGTTGTGGCTGGAGGGATTATGGGGAAGACGTGCCATCCAGCTGAAGAAAATAAAAGTTTGGTTTATTTTTATACGTGCCTCCGTGTCCAATCTGTGTCAGGTAGGGCACCACTCCTCCTCAGCAAGCTTTTGTCCTCCTCCTCCCGACTCTGTCCGCTGAGTGTCGGCTCCCTTTTATTATGTACCTGGAAGTGCTCCAGGTGCTTGATTGGCAACATCCACCTGCACTTCTGGGTATGGCGAAACCAGTGCCCAAAAGGGGCCATCAGCTCCTGCTGTAGCACCCCCTGGCAGTGCCTGCGGAACCCCACAGAGCTGCACAGAACTCCAACCCCCAAGCAGCCCTGGGGAAGTCTGAGGCACCGCTGCAAACCAGGGAGGCTGCCATCTAGCATCCAGGGGGAGATACTGGGTTTCTCACCCTTGTCCCCCTGGCAGATGTGGTGAAGGGGCATCCCGGCCAGGCATGGACCCCGCCATTCGTCACACTGTATAGAGTTTTCTCTGTGTGTTCTGGCTTCTTCCCACATCACAAAGATGTGCCAGCTAATTAGTTACTCTAAACTGGCTTGATAAGTGGAAATGTGTGCATGTGCATGTCTGCGTGTGTGTGTGTATGATTGACTAAAACCTCACCCAGAGTTGGTTTCTGCCTTGCGCCCAAAGTTGCTGGGATATAGGAAGGCTCCAAGTTACCATTGTCTATGAAGGTCCAGTGTGTCTGTTAGTGTTTTGTCACAATATTGCCTCTGCTTATTACAATACAGTTCAAAGGGTTCAGGTCCAGACGAAAGTAAATATAATTTCTATGATTTTTATGTAAAAAAAGAGCTAGGTGTAAATAAATATATTAAAGGTAAAGATATCTGATTTGTAAACATTTTGCCTTCTTTCTTCATGAGGCACTTTTCAGAAAGCATCCTTTTCAGCAAGGTAATTATCCAAGGATCCAAATTTGTTTATTCAATAGTTATCCAGGATGCCTCCCAATTTGTTTGCCATTGGCCCTCTGCCATGAATAGCCCTTTATTACCTTCTGGTAGCTCAGGACAACAAAGCACCCAGAGTCAATGTCACAGCTTCCATAAATTGTCTGATTCGAACAGCATCCTTAAAAGAGTTTTTTTTTTTTAAAGGGGAATGCACAATTTGCAATTCTTCAATATTCATCCACTTATAGGGCAACATGAGAATAACATGTTTTTAGATGGTAATCTTCACTTAGGTCTTAGTGCTTCCCAACCACAAACTTCTTCAGAAATTGAAGCAAAGACTAAAGTGGCATTGAAGAAATACAGCACACACCAATGGCTCAGGAGCAAAAAAATTGTGTTTTGTAAAACTGGCAAACCTAGGAGTTGGTTACCCAAGCCTCCCCAGGACATTCTTAGGATACAAGACAAAAACTGAGCAGGCAACATCACAGATCGCAAGAATGATATGTGTGGCAGGTCATTAGATTGCAGTGGCACTGCTTCTTCTATCGAGTACAGTATGAAGGTATGGCAAATATCATCCCATTATATAAAAAGGGTGACAGGGCAGATCCAAGCAACTATAGGCCAGTAAGCTTAACATGCATCACAGTAAAATTAATGGAAGGAATTATTAAGGATAAGATTGAGCAACATCTGGCAAGGACAGAAGTTATTCGTGCCAGTCAGCATGGGTTTAGAAGAGGGAGGTCGTGTTTTCTAATATGCTGGAATTCTACTGTATGAGGTGGCAACAAAAGTATATGATAAAAGTGGAGCAAATGATATTATTCATCTTAAATTTCATAAAGCATTTAATAAGGTGCCACATGAGAGGTTGGGCATCAAATTAAAAGAAGTGGGAGTTCAGGGTGATGTTTTTAGATGGGTGCAGAATTGGCTCAGACACAGGAAGCAGATGGTGATGGTGCAAGGATCCTCATCAAAACTGGCCAATGTCAAGAGTGGTGTCTCTAAGGGGTCAGTGCTAGGTCTGCTGCTATTTTTAATATATATAAATGATTTAGATAGGAATATAAGTAACAAGCTGGTTAAGTTTGCAGATGATACCAAGATAGGTGGATTAGCAAATAATTTGGAATCCGTTATATCATTAAAGAAGGATTTGGATAGCATACAGGCTTGGACAGATTTGTAGCAGATAAAATTTAATGTCAGTAAATGTAAAGTATTACACATAGGAAGTAAAAATGTTAGGTTTGAATACAGAATGGGTAGTCGGAAAATCGAGAGTACACCTTATGAGAAGAATTTAGGAGTCATAGTGGACTCTAAGCTATCGACTTCCCGACAGTGTTCAGAAGCCATTAAGAAGGCAAACAAAATGTTAGGATATATAGCACGATGTGTGGAGTACAAGTCCAAGGAGGTTCTGCTCAACCTTTATAACACACTGGTGAGGCCTCATCTGGAGTACTGTGTGCAGTTTTGGTCTCCAGGTTACAAAAAGGACATAGTAGCGCTAGAAAAGGTCCAGAGAAGAGCGACTTGGCTGATTCCAGGGCTACAGAGGATAAATTATTAAGAAAGATTAAAAGAACTGAGCCTTTTCAGTTAAGCAAAAGAAGATTAAGAGGTGACATGACTGAAGTGTTTAAAATTATGAAGGGAACTAGTACAGTGGATCGAGACTGTTATTTTAAAATGAGTTTATCAAGAACACTAGGACACAGTGGGAAACTTGTTAAGGGTAAATTTTGCACAAACAGTGGATAGGACTGGTGAGCTTTGTTGGGCTGAATGGCCTGTTCTCATCTAGAGTGTTCTAATCTATGTTCCATAGCTTGAAAAAATTAACTGGTCAAATGGGGAGGAGGCACACAATCATAATAATAATACATTTTATTTAAATGTATAAGCAATAAAAAAGTAATAACAAAAGTAACACAAATATACCATTAATGCTATAGTAGATGCAATCTAATGCTTCAGTGGTCCTGCATGTGAACATTAGCCTGAAAAAGAGCTTCTTTTAAATTTAAATTTAAAGATATTTTCTGGCAAATCATTCCAAGGTTTGGGGTTTCTACTTGCTATGGTAAGTTTATGATCAGTCATAAGTTTGACTGTCTTTCACAAGGGAGTTTACGAAGAAAGTAACCTTTATTTTATGTAGCACCTTCATGTAATGAATGCCATTACTAAAACTCTATAATAGTAAGTGTAGCAAAATTGCATGCAAATGTAACATAGGAAGGGTAAAGGTCTCACTCACGGTCACACAGAGGTGATGTCTAAACCAATAACCACAGCCACTGGGTAACAAATTATGTTGTGGTATACAAGCAATAATAAAATGAATTTAACAGGGAGACAAATCATTCACAGCTGAATATCTGTCCTCCATTTTCACTTAAATTAGGAATGTCAGACTCTTCCTGGAGTGCTGCAGCAATTTTTTAAGAGAAATCAAGGTATTTATTGGCAGTTTTATAATTTGAGTATGCCTGTATCAGTAGCTGCAAATTATAATTTTAGAGTAAATCTCTGTTTATGTATTCTGGAGGGAATGTCTTCCTCTTCCTTCGACAATTACTTCTTCAGTCAGTTGTAAATCAAAGCCATGTTTGTAATTTTAAAGAGGTAACAGTAAACTCACTAGAAGTGAATAGTTCTTCTAAACTATAGGATGCAGCAAACCTTCAGTTTAGGAAAAGGATTGTGAGATGGAAGTGAAACGTAAGTCAAGAAACAAGAGGGGTCAAATACCACAAGTTCTTAACAAATCAAATGATGAGCACACAAAACAGTAACCAGAAATAGTCAAACCCCTCTAGCCCAAAGCTGATAACCTTTCATCCAAAACACCACTACTACATCACAAATCTTTTTATTTCCATATAAATGGAAGTTTGGTGAAGTGGTCAAAGATTCCTGCTTGGGTTAAGTTCAGATTCTGATTCTGTAATCGTTAAAATATTAAGAAAAGTTAATTTTAGAATGGATTCTGTGGTGTATCTGATTGTGTGTGCCAGATTAAACATTTGCACAATGATAACCTCTGAAAAAATTGACCTACCTTTGTGACAGTCTGGGTTGGCTCCACAAACCCAAGGTTGCTTCTGGGATCCTCTTGAACCTGGAACTGTCGATAACATACCTGAGGATGAGCTGGGCAAATGAGGACAAATACATTCAGATAGGGATTGGTGCAAAGTGCTGAAGTGCTTTTATTTACAAAAAAACAAAATTGCAGTGCTTCAAAAATGAGTCAATAAATAATCCAATAAGAAGTGAAATGTAGAGGTTAAAACATCCAATACAGAAATCCAATAAAAATGAGGTTAAAACCCTGGCAGAAGCTGACCTTTAAAAACCAATACCGAGTCCCAGTGTCTCTTGTCTAAAAACTGACGTCCACCAACTAGCGCAGTCGACCATAACATGGCTTGGGTCTCTGTTACCAGTGCCTCGACATTCAGTGGGGTGCCACGCCAAGCTTTGCTCCGTCTCCCGTCCACTATCACTGCACGGCCTTAAGGTGGGAGTCCACACCTTGGTTCACTCCTACTCTCAAATCACTTAGCAGGAGTGAACCCACCCCCTCAAGTGCCAGTCGTGCACTATTATCGGGGCCGTCGTCCCGACTTTCTACAATATTACTTAAATGAACTTTACATGTATGTACAGTATGGGCCATTCCCTACTAATTTTTTGAGTTGATATCCACAATGTTGGGCTATTATAAATGATGTGCTAATATCCTTTATATCGTCAGACCACTGACATTTATTATAATTGAGGCTGTATATATGTATATTCTTATGGTTTTGTGTTGTGTGGATTCCATTTTAAAGGTTTTGCTTGTGTTTTGATTTATTTTGGGAAAGTTTTCTTTTTTATTTCCCATCTTGTTCTTTGTTTACTTGCCACGATAAGAGACTTCATGTGACTATAATCGTTGCATCGATTACATCACAGAACGTGACAATGTAATTATGGTGGTGGTTTCAGCATGTCTCAACCCTCAGTTAGATAAAATTCAATAAAAAGAATTCTAGCATTAGTTAGCTTTCAAACAAACAGGCTCTAGTGTCAGGTTTTGATTCATTGTTTTTTTTTTTTAACTCCTTTGCTTCTCGTTTTGCTCTTAAGTTTTGCTTGTCTGATTGTTTTGCCTCTTTCAGTTCTTACCTGGTGACTCTCTTCAGTTGTTTTAACTTCACATAATCTTCTCCTGGTTATTTTCCCTTCTTACAATAATTACATTTAACACTTTGATCTATGAAGGTAACATGATGGTCACAGCACCATTACTTCCAATAAACTGCACAAAATGTCGATGGCTGTTACCAAAATAGAGACTATAAAATGCTGTGTGCGATAAATACCAACACATTAAAAATGTATTTCAATTCACCAAGTAGGAATAAAAATTAATTTCCCAAACGTTAAATCCCTGAAATCATGACAGAAATAATGAAACTATAATTGAGAGTATTAAAAAAATAAAATAATCATTACTCCCAAACTCCTAAGAGCCAGTCAAAAGCTAAATGGAGAATCAAATAAAAAAACTGAATGGTGAAAAGATAGTAAACTACAAAAACAGGAGAGCATAAAAGAAGAGCTGAAGAGTGCTAATATAATTAAACAGTCCTCAACTAACTGCAGCCCTAAAGACCACACCTGAGGAGTGAAATTCATTTAAGAAAACAGCAAAGTACAAGAGACTGGGAGGAAATACAAAACACAAAATAAAATGCAAAGAAACTAAAGACAATGAAGAGACACAAAAATATAACATAAAAATGTGCAGAAAAAGTCCAAACACAAACAGAGTAGCTACCGATCAAGCAGTTATAGGCAAGCAACACATAAAAAATGAGAATAAAAGACTACAGCTGCCAGAGATGAGGACCGTCTGACATAAAAAACAAAAAAGACATAGCAGATGCTCCTTGGGATATTTACCAACCAGATGCACAGACAAAATATCAGGGAAGAAAAATGTTGCAATTATCACACTTTTTGTTTTTGATTTTCTATAAATTCTCCTAGACCTCTAAAATTATTTTGAGCTTGTTTTATGGGTTTTAGAAGTCAAGGAATCTCGTGATCACATTTATTTTGGTTCTTGATATGTTTTACATAATGTTGAAAATACGTAGCATTTCCTGGTGATGTTTTTCTTATTGGTGCTGCCATTTTCAGGAATATTTGTAGATGGTTGGAATCTGTCGTGTTATTAGTATCTTTTTTTAATTACGTATATGTAAGCTTTTGTAAACTATTTTTTGCTGTTTTCAGTGCCCTTTTGTGTGTTATGATCACTGCCATTTTGTATCACCTGTCGACAGGATGGTTCACCTGGTTGTTAGAGACACATCCTCAGAGTTTGTATTCACAACATTGTGACAGGATGGGTTTAAAGGTCAGCAATCTGACTGTGGATAACAAACCCCTTTTTCCAAAGAAACTTTTACTAATTACCGCTGTATTTTGTCTTTGATTTTTGACTAAGGCTTTCATCTCTTGACTAAATTTTTGGTACTCACTTTTATTTTGACAAAAGAAAGTTTTGATCTCACAGCTCTAACCCTGCTACTTGTTTCTTCTCTCTTTCTATCTGTTCCATACTGCTATCTCTGTAACATAACAGAAGTGTGTGGCATGTAACATTTCTGGGTCAAGAATACAAAGGCCTTTTCCACTGAGCACTTCCTGCTTGTTGGGGCCACAGTAACAAGACCACAGTTCAAGTCCAGAGTCCTCCCTGCATGGAGTTTGCTTGTTCTCCCCATGTCTACATGAGTTTCCTCTGGGTGCTCCATTTTCCTCCTATAGTCCAAAGTGGATGCTTAATTGGCCTTGGTGTGCGTGTGTTTGCCCTGTGATGGACTGGCACCCTCTCCAGGGTGTGTTTCTGCCTTGTGCCCTATCTTAGTTGGGATAGGCTCCAGCAATCCCCTACGACCCTGATCTGGATTAAGCAGGTTAGCAGAGGTGGGTAGAAAAAAGGTTACATTTACTCTGTTACATTTACTTGAGTAACTTTTAAAAAAAAATTGTACTTCTAAGAGTAGTTTTACTGCACCATACTTTTTACTTTTACTTGAGTACATTTGTGAAGAAGAAACACTACTCTTACTCCGCTACATTGGGCAACACTCGAATCGTTAATTTTTTTCCATTAGATACACTATATTTTTACCAGAGAGAAGTTGCCAGTGGATCTACTGCATGACTGTTTCACCAATCAGACGTAGCAACAATAATCACAAGACTCCATTTCACCAATCAGACGTAGCAAAAATAATCACATGGCTCTGTTTCACAAATCAGATGTAGCCATGCAGTCACATGACCACACCCAAACTGTGGCGGCATAGCGGCACAAACTCCTCACAGACAGCGGACAGGGAAAGAAAGAATACATGAAAAATGAGTGCCAACTCCTGCTGAAGCTTAACCATCTCTTCACTGATTGAAGAACAAGCACGTTTTAACAAAATATGCACAGACAGTCAAGGTAAAGTGAGACTTCTTGTACATGCACAAGCTGCCTTGTTCTAATGTTATTTTCTATCAGCTGTGCTATTTGGAGGGCAAGTGCATATGCAGTATTATACTGTCAGTGTACAGTGTATCTCGTCACTGTAAGTAGTTTGCACTGTTCAAACATACATGTTACCTACTGTAGGTATCGGCTTCAAAAGCTTTGTTGTGAAAAACTGAGATTTGGAATTTTGTGTTATTTGTGCATCTTTATTTTGTAAAGATGTTATTTATTTTTATTAATTTTTTATTTTATTATTTGGAAATAGCAGAATTTGCACATTATTTTATATTTTTGTCTGTCTTATTACAACATTTCTAAAAAATAAATCATTTATTATGATCAAAGAGTTACTCAGTACTTGAGTAGTCTTTTCACCAAATACTTTTTGACTCTTACTTGAGTAATTTTTTGGATGACTACTTTTTACTTCTACTTGAGTAATATTATTTTGAAGTAACGCTTCTCTTTCTTGAGTACAATTTTTGGCTACTCTACCCACCTCTGCAAGGATAGAAAATGACTGACTTCCTGATTGTCATTCATTGGATTCAACTCTAAAGAACTTTGCATTCATTCTTTATTGTTTTTCAAATTCTTAGTTTGCCCTGCCCTGCTTTTGGACCACAATTTATGATATATAATTTTGGCTGTGCTTGCGTGTTCCTTTTTATTTTTTGTTTGCCAAACTGTCTCACGTCATATCCTGATGACAAATCTTGAAACACATCCTGAGTGCTGTTTGCTTAACTATTAGTCTGACATTTGGTTTGACATTGCTGGCTTATCAGCATCTCCTGATTCCAAAACCTCTTAAAGATGAAGCCACCTTAGGCTGTCACTACAAATGCATGATGGTTGAGTTCATCATCTTCTGAAATATAATGAACAAAGATTGAACCACTCACAGACACTTGGGGACATGAAGACTTTGCTATAAAAGTCTCTTAATGAGATTTGTATGCCCTCTAGAAACCTAAAAAATGCCACTCAAGGGGAGACAAGCAACTGGAAAGAAATGAAATGCATACAAGCAAAACATTTTACTCTAGATGTTCCTGCAAGGCACACTTGAACCATTGCTGTTTGGTCGGTAACATTTAAAAATTAAACCAAAGAAAAATCTAAAGCATCATTTTTAGTCAAAATATGATCAAACATGCCATACTTTCAAGATGAATAAAAAATGAGTAATGCATAATGTCTGCAGCCTTAGCCTCTGAGGTGCAGCCATACTCATCATCATGAAAAACATCATGGAAACCCAAAAGCAATCTCTTGCTTCTTGCTAATAAATGCATGTTTTGTGTGGTAGTGTAATGCTGGTGTAATAATCTGTGAACAAGCGTAGTGTGTGCTGGTGGCTCAGCTTCAGTATAAAAGAAAACAATGAAGCATCTGAATTTTCACTACAAAGGGAAGATTTTCACGAGATACAAAGAATGCTGCTTTTGGACATTTGGACTACAGTAAAACCTCGATCATCTGTCAGGGTTTGGGACTGAGGCCGTGATGGATAAGAGAAAAGACAGACAGCAGAACGGGTACTTTATTCACTAAACTGATCTACTATATATCATTTTTAGTCGTATTTATTTACAAAACAAAATATATTACTAAAATTAATGAATTCATATAATATTGTAACAAACAGCATAATAAGCAAACACAACTCAGAGGTACTGGAGTTTGCTAAGTTTTACTAGTTTTTGTTCCATAACAAATGGTGCCCTGTGTTATCTGGGTTACAGAGCACACCTCCAAAACAATAAAAGAAAGCTTTCCCTACCTCACCTCACCTCTCCTGCCACTCACGTTCTGTCTTTCTCTATACCTGAAGCACTCCTGTCTATTGTCTCCTGATTTCCTACTCAAAACTTCCTTCTGCCACACCTTCCTTTTCTCCTAATTTCTCTTGTCACTCATCTCCTAAGAGACGTGTCCGCCCCTTACAGAACAGAAGCCCTTTACCCAGTCCCATTCACAGCATTCCACACTTTCTGCTGTCCCACAGCACATCACAAGCTGCCTGCACATCACAATGTATTAATAAAACATAACATAATTTAAAAAGAAAATTACAATAAAGAAGAAAATTAACATTAATACATTAGCAATAATACAGAATAACATTACCGTCAGTGGTTTCCTTTTTTGACACATTTTTCAATTTTGTTAGCATCACACTTTAAATTGTTCACTGTTGCTCTTACTGTTCTGTAAATTGAAGCAATACTTTGGCCGTTTCGTAAATGTTTAACACCTTCAGTTTTTTGTGACAATTCCAACACCACACACTTAGGTTTATCGCCTATAACAATGTATAGTAGATTAAGTATAACAAAAGTGAAAGCTACAAAACGTTATTAAAACTGAAGGTATGTAACTGACACTATGATTTAATAATGCGGCTTGACATGTGTCACTTGGGGAAAACACTTTGTGCTAGCACATGGAAGAGCAGTTCCAATGTGCATAGTTTGCAACGTACTACGCGGCAGGAGTAGTACAGTCATTGGCAGATGCTGGCATGCACATTTCTTTTTTTCCTTTGGCCCCAGTGGTTAACAGAGACTGACAGTTAATCGAGGGATGGATAATCAAGGTTTTACTGTATTTTCCTGTTTTGATGTAGAGTTTGGTTTTGTTCTAGTAATATGTTAAAAGGCTGCACTGCTCATGAGATTAATATCAAAAAGTTTTAAATCCTGCAAAAATAAAATATTTTAATTATGTTGCCTTTTCAAAAGTGCTTAAGGCTGAATTTGAGTTAAACTTAATCAATGAAGTTGTAAGGTTTCACTGTCTATGGAAAAAATATGACTATTATCATTTATATTTCCATTAATGCATACATGCTTTTAATCTTAATGCTATTACTCATTAAACAGTTGATAATTATCCATCCATCCATCCATTATCCAACCTGCTATATCCGAACTACAGGGTCACAGGGGTCTGCTGGAGCCAATCCCAGCCAACACAGGGCACAAGGCAGGAAACAAACCCTGGGCAGGGTGCCAGCCCACCGCAGGGCAAGTTGATAATTAATCTTAATTTAATAGTTATTGTGAAGATGCAGGAAACATTTTTGAAAAAGAAATAAGGGTTCAAAAAAGAAACAAAACCAGACCAGGGGCCTCATGCATAACTCTGTGCGTAGAATTCAGACTAAAACATGGCATACGGACAAAAGTCGAAGTGTGCGTACACACAAAAAAATTCAGATGCACAAAACTGTGCGTAAGCCAACTTCGATGTTCTTCTGCTCTATAAATCCTGGTCAGCATGAAAAGTAACACTTGTGCACGCGCCTGTCACCCCTCCCAGACTCCTCCCAGAATTACACCTCTTTGAATGTGCAAAACAATATAAATATTCACTTAAGTTCAGCATTCTGTGAAAAGACAATGACAAAAGTCAAGTCAAGTTGGGAAGCATGCACTGGTACAGTGTGTTGCCGTACCCACTACATGAAGAAACTCCCCAGGCAGACACGCTGTCCAGTCCCACCCTCCGGAATTGACCTTCTATCTGCTGCAGCCAGGTGTTACGTGGGTGACCCCTTGGCCTGGTCCCCAACAATGAGGATCTTACGAGCCGGATTACCCTCGGGGAAATGCACCATATGGCCGTAGTGCCGTAACTGACACTCCCTCACAATGCAAGTAATGTGCCTCATTCGGGACTTCATGAGCAACCTCTCATCCGACACATAGTCAAACCAACGGTACCCAAGGATTTTCCAGAGAGACACAGTACCCAAGGAGTCCAGGGTTCATCTCAGGTCACTGGATAGCGTCCATGACTCGCAACCATATAGCAAGACAGGGAACACCAGGACTCTAAAGACTTGGACCTTCGTCTTTTTACATAGACATCGGGAGCACCACACACCCCTTTCCAGCGACCTCATGACCCCCCATACTCTCCTAATCCGTCTGCTGACTTCATAGGAAGAGTCACCAGAGACATGAATGTCACTGCCAAGGTAAGTAAACCTCTCGACAAGGTCGACACTCTCTCCGCAAACAAAAACACAATGGCAAAAGCATGGGGAAAAAAGAAGAATTTCAGCAAATGCCAAGTAGAGGTAATGAAAAATGAACTATTTGTTGGTTTAAGCAGTTGTATACCCAGCAAAAGGAAGCTGATCAAAACTTCAAGATCAGAAAGTCGCACAGTGCCGAAATAAAAACGAAGTTGTCAGATATCAAAGGCGAGTCGTAGCCCACCATCTGAGTGCCATATGGAAGCTTATTAGGGTACACAGAAAATAAAAAAAATAGGGAAACAATGGAAAAAAAGCTTGAAATGTCAACTTTAATATTGCAAAATTTCCACTTTAATCACGTAGTTTATTTTGTCATTAAAATAGAATGTCATAAACTTCATCTTAAAATCTTTTGATTTACTAGTTTCTCAAATCCCATCATAACTAAAGTAGCACGTTAAATGCTTTGTATCCTATGTGTTTTTCTATGTACTCTGTGTGTGAATCACTACTTGCTTCTTATTAAACAGGCTTTCTCTTACGCACACAGGACACAGAATACATTACATTCATGACATTACATCTCTATGAACAATTTAAATACTAAGATGTATGCTTGATATTTTCATGATGAAATGAATTAAAGCATTAAACATAGGGCTACAGTGGTGCAGTGGTGGTGATGAGCTAGCGCCCTGTCCAGAGATTGTTCCTGCCTCCATTAAGATGCTTGCTGCACCATGCGCAACCCTCAATGAAATAATTTATTGCAGCAATACTGTCTCTTTCAAATGTACTAACCCCCAATTCCTGTCCTTTCTTTTCTTTTTCCAAGTAACCAATCGCCACACAATCAGCTCTTTAATAATAGTCATAACCGCAGTTCTTCAAAACTTTTAAGGAATGTTAATATCTTTGCAGTACATGTTTAATTATTCCATCCATCTCTCCATCCAGGGTCGCGGCAGTCCCAGCAAGCACACAGTGTGAGGCATGAAAAAACCCTGAACGGGGCACCAGTTCATCACTAGCGTTGTCCACTATGTCCAGACGTTTAATTAATAACAGTATACATTATTTAAATTAAGTTAAAAATATATCTGTATAATGTAATATATATACTTTACTGCATTTCATCTTAAAAATGATATAAAGAGCTCCAAGAAGATAGCACCTGGAAATCTAAATCAACTTAGAAGCCAGTCGTCATCATCTGTAAATACGCTCTCTCTTCTGTTGAATTGATTTGAATTCCTTTATTGCTATTGTATGATGCAATGAGATTCAATATATAAATCCTTCATAAACTTATTTTCCTATAAAATGGTAAAATAACAACAACAATACATTGTACTCAAAAGTACAAACAGTTCTACCGGGAGCACTTGATGGACTGATTGAGTGCGTTTAGAGCTCTTAGGATGAAACTGTTTCTGAAACTCAAGGTTCGTGCAGGAAAGGCTTTGAAGTGTTTGCAGATGGAAGAAGTTCAAATAGACTTTGCACATGGCTGAGGCAGTGTGTGCTAGATGATATACCCCTCCACTCTTGACACAATCTGCAACAGAGCTTTCCAATCAACTGCTGTATAGCTGTGATTCCCCACTCAAATACAATTGGTTAAAATACAGGTGCACTGAGAGTAACAGTGCTAAAGCATCTATGGTATTTGGAATAGTTTGGCCATCATTATGTTATTATAGGTTGATTACAATCAGATGCCTTAAACATAAAAACAATATGCAGTTAATTTCAGTGTATTTGATAAAGTCATGTCAGAGATGTGAATCAAATAAATAAAGGGAAACCACACAGGAACAGTAGCACTGCTTTGATGCTGGGTGCTGCCAGTTTGCAAAACCGAGCCGAAAACTTGTGTACGCTATGGTTTGACCTGGCATGAAAATGTCCCAGGACCTTCACCGGTCTTCCTAGAGAAAGGCTTTACCCCAGACAGCCTGACCCCAAATGCAACTGGTGGGCTCCAGTCCAAAATGTGGGCATGAGCTTATAACAGTTGAAAAATACTTTTAAATATACCAGATATACAAAAATACTCTTCAAGGGAGAGGGAAACCATAAACCCCTGGTTTTTAGAACAACACAAAACTTTACACTTTAAACTTCTTTTGTAAAAAAAAATTTATTGAAAAAAGAAGCATAAAATGGCCAAGAAGGATATGCCTACAAAGGATATACAAATCAAACAAATCCAATCTGAAATCCAAGGGTAGAGTCAAAGAAAAGAGAGAAAAAAAATCCACAATACCATAACATCCAGCCCAATACTCACTATTATACTCTTTACTCGCCAACCTCATTGACACATTGGCCTGGACCATCTCCTCAACCTCAATGACACAATATAGAATTTGAGGATGGTCACAAAGTAGTCATGTCATGGTGACCCAGCCTTTTGTTTTTTACCCACAAAATACAAATAATAGATTCAAACTTTACACACTACATAAATACTAAATGAAAAATGAACCTAACAATATTAAAAAAATACATAAAAACAAAAAACATATGAAAAATAATAATTCAAAATAACAAAAATAATTATAAAATCATATAAAACATTAGCAGGGGAACAAACATTGGCTGTAACATTATCATAGTAGACTCAGTAGGTGCATGTGCTCGATTTATATGAACTTTGCTAACATCTACTCAGATGAATGATACTGAGCTAAGTGGTGAGAATGTTTCTATTTCTTCATTGTTCTAACTTAAACAGAATTTCTCAGCAACAAAATATACAGGCAAATATATTTTACATACCATTTACTTGGACAGAATTCAAATACAACAGATTGGTAAGCGACAAAGTAAAATCTGTTCAGTATTTTCATCAAAAAGGTTTTCTAGGGATGTGCTGTACTGAGAATGCAGTTTAAAGCGTGGAGACTGACTTCAACACATTTTAACAAAGCTTGGCACAATTATGAAACAGGATTTTAAAGAGGAAACAACCATAATTGTCACAAGTTGCCAGTGCACCTTTTAATTCCTTAAGTTCTCCAAATATGTTATCTTCTGGAGCATGTATTATAGGTATACAGTATATAAGAGTTGCAACCCCAAATAATTTCTAAATTTAAAATCAGATACAATGCAAGCACACCATTCTTGGTCTTGGAACACATGAAACGGGGACATGCATCCATGGTATCACACTGCATTCTAAGCCAGCAACAGGGGTCTTACTCTTATTTTGGTCTAAAACGTCACACCTATCCATCCTATTTTTAGAATCAATTTCCAATTTTTTCACCACCTGGCAGAATACGGTTGTTACTTTGGCATAGTCAGTATCAATCCTTGTTCAAGGTTTGTTCCCGCCTTGAACTTGATGGTGAGACTTTCTGTAACTATGAAATAAGATAAAAACAATCCATTAATGGTGGACAGAAAGTTTATTTAGCTAGTTAATTTGATTGTTTTCTTGGCTGACCCATTGTTCTGATGTGTGTGGTTCGATCATTAGTATTTGAGTTGCTATCATTTCAGAGTTCATTTGTTTACAAGATTGTTTATATTTCAGTGAAAATAGTCTGAATCATTTTGTTTTTAAAGTGCAAGTTTAACTAAATTTGGTCTATGTTTAGCAATCACAGTAAATTCTGGAGTACCTGAATTTATGTATTAATAGTCAAGATATCTCACAATCTAACAACAGAGGTCTTAAATCCTTGCCCTGATCAGCCTGGTGCTTTACTATATGGTTAGCATTCACTTACTAAGCATCTAAGTACACATTTAAGACATTAGTTTCAACTCCTTATCTAAATCTTGATGTTTTAATGATCTCTTACGGAGACTGTTTTCATGGTACGCCGGGGTAGTAGTAAGGGAGTGGAAATGATTCTTCAAAAATTTACATTTCCCTCTATAGAATGGAAGAGGATGAACCCTGGCATCACTTGTTCTCCACCTCAGGTTCTTTGGCAAGAAGAATAAAGCTCCACCACTCCTGCAGGACAGTATCATATGACCACCTGAACTGACGGAGTTTCCAAATGATTGTTTTCAATTTTAAAGCCACCAGAGGGTGCTCCATCTCTATTATTTTTGCAAATGAATAACAACTGACTTAAAAATTAAACAGTGTCTCTTGGCTAGAGCCCCAGGTCTTCTTATGCTCATTGTGATTCATTTACATTGTCATAGTCAGTAGGATTTTACCAGCAGAAGATGAATATGAGGAGAGGAGGTGAAGAAGTTGTCTGGGCTGAAAGATACTAGGTCCTGCACAAGTTCTGGCACTGCTTGAAAATAAGACATAGAGGTATATTTACTAGTGTTTGAATGATCAGCCATATATTGTACTGTTGGACATAACATGAGTGGGCCATTTGTTAGGGCTACTACTCAGTGGTAAAACGCTGGGTGAATATTATGACTTACAGTACATGAGTGCCAGGCTGCCGATGATGAACTACTAAAAAAAAGAAATTCTTGCAAACACATAATTTCTTAACTTAATAATTATATGGGGACTTTCAGACAGAGTCCTTGATCTCGTGTTCTTTCTCATTCATTCACAACATTTTTTAACACTGATTTCTTTTGCCAAATTTTATTTAAATTGCTACCTACCCAAAAACACTCCTTCTTTGAAGTCACAGCTGTTTGATTGGTTGTGATGAATGAACTATTATTATTTTTCATTCTTCAATTTGAACGATTGAGGTGATTTAAGGAAACTGCTGACAAGTTTCCATCTTCATTCCTTTCTTCTCTTGTTGTACTCTTTCAGTTACTGTTTTGAGCTACTTAGCTTTCCCCTAGTTTTACATGCTGCCTTTATGTGACTCTGGCCATTTTTCTATATTGCTGGGCATCATTAGCATGACAGGAGCTTGGGGAACTAAAAACAGCTAATGTTTGTGCTTCAGCATTATGTTTTCTTGCCTTTTCAAAAAGTATTATAACTAAATGTGTTTTGTTTGTTTAAGTAGTTTTTTGTAAGTAACTACATTATTTTTTTTTCTCCGGCCGTCTGGAGTTTTTTTTTTGTTTTTTCTGTCCCCCCTGGCCATTGGACCTTACTCTTATTCTATGTTAATTAATGTTGACTTATTTTATTTTCTTACTGTGTCTCTTATTTTTCTGTTCTTCATTATGTAAATCACTTTGAGCTACATTGTTTTGTATGAAAATGTGCTATATAAATAAATGTTGTTGTTGTTTGTGTGCCTGACAGAATTTGGTCATATCTGTTTTATACTTCTTTTAGATTTCAGACACGAAAATAATTAATTACCTGATACTCATTATGGCTTTTGTCCCAGTATTTGCCATGGTTGTCCTTAAAAATGCACAAAGAGCATCTATGTTAAACATGAAACATGAGGTGCAATTTCAACCTGTCTGAGCAGCTGCCATCCGGGACTGAATGAGGGGTATGCCATACTGTAAATGTGATATTTCTTTAACTCCCTGCCTGACTGCCTATCTGGGTTGCTAGATATAACTAGCTATGATATATAATTATCTCAGGTAACACTGCCTTTGCTGACCTTATGATTTCTTGCACTGTCTATGTCTCTTGCACTACTACTACCTACCAACATAAGAGACCATCAAACTAAGGTGTCTTCTTCCCAATGTTTTCCCACAGTTACTATCTACTGCAGAAGACAGTGCTAAACTGTAAAATGGCACTTTATCACTAATCTGACTCTCCAATCTACTCAATCACTCTTACCTTCATTACACTGATGAGCTATTAGTACTCAAGGCTGGAGCATAAATGGTGATAGTCGTATCACTGTTCATTGTAAACTGCAGGCTTCATTGTTGCTATACCATGGAATGAGGGCACAAAACGTGTTTGAAGTGATCAACAAGGGACAAGGCAGAAAATGCTTTTTTATAAGAAAGTTCTCTCTATAATAATAATTAATTAATTATATTTATTTAGCACATCTTTATCTACTCAAAGCAATTTACATACACTGAGGGGAGCTATTTTAATCACATCCAATGTGCCCCATGCATGATGCAAAGTCAGCCATTACTACACCAGTATGCTCGAAATCCTACGTTAAGGTGGCATTTAACACTAGAATTACCAAGGTTTATGAAAAAAACTTGCAAACCCGGCCCACCTTAAATCAGTTGTTTATCAGGGAGTGAAGTAGTACCTAGAGCTGTATAGGCTAAAAAATATATTGTTATTTGGAACAGATGCATTTCACGTGTGTTCTGTGTCTACAAAGATCTATGTAAGTGTAGGATGACAGGAAATGCAAGAAATGCTGAACACATACCTAAAAGACAAACTTTTTTAATGTTTTAGTACTAACGACAAAACTTTGACATGAAGTGTATAATGTTAAGCGAGTGCTTTATACCAACAAGGAACTGTTACTTACACCAAAGGAAACATCTGTACAAACAAACAGAAGAGCATGTAATCTTACTTATGCCCGTTATGCTAATCAAATCAAGCAAATTATTCTAAAACATTGACACATATTGAGTTTACAACCCAATTTAATCTGTCCCCACCTTTGTTTGCTTTTACACATGGTCAGAATCTTCGGAGTTATGTAGTGAATTATTTACGTTATGCTATTTCTACTTCCTCTAAGTCTCTTAATTCCATCCTTGTAGGAATAATCCCTGTCTTAATTGTAGTTGTTGTGGTAATGTTTTAAAAGGTAAATGGGTCATTACTCCACAGGGCGACATCACTCTTAAACATACATGCAATTGTAGTTCTAAAGGCGTTATTTATCTTTTGGTATGTTCCATGTTATATATTGGTAAAACTATCGATTCATCACCGAATCGCTGAACATAAAAGTAATATTAAGACAAATTCTATAAAACATTCTGTTTCCAGGCATTTCATTATCCTTAATCATAAACATTCTGATCTCAGGTTTACCATCCTCGAAATTGTTAAGCCACACCCCCGTCGGGGTAGCTTTTATAACGTGTTATTATGCAGGAAAGCACATTGGATTTACCAATTAAATACTTTACACCCCTCTGGCTTAAATTATTCACTTGACTTGGTGTGTTTTTTTTATGATAAAACCTGAACTTGTGCTTTCTTTCACTTACCTCTCCCGTTTAGATAGTCACTTGGCTTTTTGAGTTACTTGATTGGTTAAGGTAAATTCATTTTTCAGTTTATTAATACTTATACTTCTTATGGTTTATTATATGTGATGGTGTTTATACCCCTTTCCTTAGGCTTATTTGAGCCGTTTATAAGGATTTGGGACAAGAGTGTTTCAACTTGTATTTTGAACATGGATGAGGTAAGAGGTACCTCCTCTTTAGTTGTTTATTTAAGTGTTTATTTTTCATCTGAATCTTTGATTATCATTTTAATATTTATTTTTATTTGATTTTATTTTTATATAGTTGTCATTTCAGGGAAATTAAGTTACTGTTATTGTATAATAGGTAGTTATCCTTTTAATTGCACGGTTGGAGGTCTATAATGGAATTGTTATATGTTCAATGGTTGATTATATTACTCTTTTCAAGTTTCCTACTTGGTTGCTGTGCCCTAAAGAAGAGGGGATTCCTCGAAACATGTTGGCCATATCTATACATTTTTATTTTTTATTAGATCCATGTGTGGTTCACAATGTCTATTTGATGTTGTCTCTTGGTAGTTGCTAGATGATCTTGTTAGTCACATTTATTTTGTTTAATATGCCTTGATTCTGTACTTGTTTTTGTTTACTGGTATGCAATTTGTATATTGTGCCCTGATTTATTTAAATATTATATGATTTTTCTATATTGGATGATAAATGCCCTCAGTTGTTTTATGTATAATTCTTTGTTTATTGACTCAGATGTATGACATATGCACCTAGTGGATCTATATTGTTTATTTCTTGTATAAAAATATATACAGTTTAAATGTATATTTAAAACAAGTGTTCATATGTTATACTATGTTATTAATTTAATACAGTACATTTGAGATCTACAGTTTGCTTATATTCTTTTCTTAGGTTAGTGCCAAGGCCAATTAAGGATTTGACACCGCATCTTTTCCTTTGTTTGTTGCCTATTTGCTACAGAAATATAGGTGAACTAGCGATTTAAATGTAATGCGTTACCTTATTGTAATTTACTACAGCTAAATACTAACCAAAATGGAATGCTTGTCATCTTTCATTTAGATTAATGTAGTAGTAGGATGATGTACACTGTTAGCCATTATGGATGCAATGAAAAGTGAAGTAAAATAACACTTTTTATTGGCTAGCTGAATAGATTACAATATGTAGGCTTTCAAAGCAGCTCAGGGCCCTTCTTGAGGCAAGCTTATGTGTTGTATTCTATTCATTTAGCCAATAAAAGGTGTAATTTTGCTTCACTTATCATTTAGATTAATACAATTTATTTTATATTGGTCTCCTTGTAAACAATATTAAGAATTTACATCTGTTGTAATTACCAAACTGATGCAGGTCTTCAAACAGACATTTTAGCAAGAAAGTGATTAGGAAATGGTGGGAACAAAAGGCACAGACAAAATGTTTGTTTAAAACAGGTTGTGGTCTGGGAAACACATTTAACAAAGACTTTAACCAATTAGTGGTCAAAACATTCCTCACAATAACATGTTCAATTAGTGCTAAAGTTTGCAAATTACTTTTGAGAATGTCTTTTTCAGCATGTTAAATAAAGCTTGATGAAAACTGTGGTGCATGAGCACATCACTTGACTCTTGTTTCTGCCATATTTAACTTCTTCTGTGCTCCCTTTACTGCCCGTGTTTCAGGTCCAACCATTTTCCTGGTCTTACCATTGTCTTTTAATTATTTGATCACACAATACCCTGATATCTATCTTGTTCCATCCACACTACATTCTATGGGTTATCTCTGCTTCTAATTTTCTATCTTAGGCTACCACTGATCCTTTTCAATAGCTCTTCCTGCAGGCTAACTTCTGAATCCTGATTATCATTAAACCTCATATATTCTATCTTCTTTCTATTTATCTTCCACCCTCTATCTGCAAAAGTCCTTCTCCATTCTTCCAACTTCCTCTTAACTTCCACCTTTCATGTTATACAATACAAAGACATCAGCAAAAAGCATGCACCAGGGGGATTGGCATTTTATCCCATGACTCAACACATCCATAACCAGATAAAAGAGGTAAGGACTTAATAGATCCCTGGTGCAGACCTGCTCTAACTGGAATCTTGTCTGTTACCCCAAAACTTCACTTCCTCATACATTTCCTGTAAAATCCTTGCATACCCCTCTGATACTCCATTCTCTCTCATGCACCTCCAGACCTCTTGACATAAGCCTTCTGCAGATCAACAAAAACGCATGCAAACCTTTCTGTTTTTCTTGATAATTTTCTATGAGCTGTATCAATGCAAAGATTCATAAGTAAATAAATAAATAAATTTAATAAATAAATGGCTATGCAAAATAAGGATACATTAATTCATGAACAGTATGATAGATTCAAAATACTCTCTGAATACAGGAAAGCAGCAACACCATAATGTTACAGTAATCTTAAAGCAGGTTGTCAGATTGTGATTTGCATTAAGAATAGATCTTGAGCTTGCTACTTGCCATTTATAAACTTGCCTGCATTTTCATAAAGATGATACTGATTCTGCTAAGGATTTATAAAGCTGTAAATTCAGAAACTCCAGAGCATCGTTTTCTTCACACCAACCTGCCAGAGAAATGACATTGATGCTGCCCGTCTTCTCAGTATTTCATGACTTATTATATAACCTTTGCAAGAATTTCATTAAACTTTGTGTCACCTATTCCTTCAAACTATTTCCCCAGGAGCTGTTTGAATACTCTTTTCATGTTTAAAATGCAAATCTACACTGTATCCCTGTACTTTGAATTGCATTATTGTTTGCTCTGTCAAGTAGGCTGTGATATATGCTTTGTATAAAGTGTTATGCAAAATAAGGCAGCATTAATTCATGGACACCATAATTAATTCAGAATTACAATCTGAGTACAGCAAAGCAGCAACACCATACTGTTACAGTAATCTAAAGCAGGTTTTCAGATTGTGATTTGCATGAAGAGTAGAGCTCGAGACTGTCATTGTACTATTTGTGATTTAAGAACTTGCCTGTATTTTCATAAAGAAAGTACAAGCGGTCTAGGAAAGCATAATTTTAAGTTTATGGCCAGACCATAGAAAAGACTAAGTGTCTCCTTGGAAATTTCAGTCAGGATTGTAAATGTACAGTATTTATCTGTGTACCCTTGGCAATGTAAAGACATACTAGTAACAAAACTGACACAGATCATGTCAGGCCTTTTTCACCTTTAATAAGACCTTCTATCTATATTTAAGAGAAAAATTAATTATTTTTAAGAAAATTAGTTAATTTGTTGTACAGGTGGTGTTATTCTTGATGGCATTCCCTGACGCACCTCCACCACTGGCCATTAGGTCAGCTGCAGGGTCGTCAGCTGGTTACACTGTTCACTGATGTTTCGCCCTCTATGCAGTACATCTCCTGGTGGAGGGGCAGAGCCAAATGTGGACGTCTCTCTATCACTCCCTACAGCTTGCCTTACAGTGGGGTTAAGCCCCAAAAACTATCTCTCCTCCACAGCCACAACCAGTAGCTAGCCTTCTTCCCCTCCTCTGCTAGTTCTTTAATGGCCTTCTAGAAATTGGTACCAGTTATACCCATAGCTCGCAAGAGCTATATTACTACTTTTACCCATGAAGCTGCTGCATCTCACCTCTACTGGATAGATGGAAGTTGCCCAGCCTGCCTCCTTGCACTTTGCTGCCAACTCAGAGTACTTAAGGTGCTTGAACGCATGTGGAACTGGTAGTCCCTCCTCCCAGGGGATGGTGAGTTCAATGATGAGGAACTTCCAGCTGTAGACCACATTACAGCGTCAAGTCTTAGTGATGTTTGAGTGATTTCTCATGGAAACACCAGCTGCTTATCCAAGTCCACCATCAACTCCAATGCTCTCAGCACTGACTGTGACTTTCCTGCTGCTGTTTTTGGTTGAGTCTCCCTTTGTTTAACAAATATAAAGTCTGGCCAATGAAGTTCTGAAGCATTATTTGCCACCGCCCTGCACCTTTCTAATAGCTTGGCCAACTTTCTAAACACCATGTTATGACACCACCAATAGCACCCCTGTGTCAAAGTAACCTTGAATCCTGACAAGATGTGCTGGAATCCTGTGTAGCTGTTGTTACGCAGTGGACACCTTCTCACTCTCAGACCATAGAGTGAGGTTCCTAGGAAAAGGGACAGTGTCATACGTTTCCCTTATCAGGAAACTCAGCCGTGCTTGTGGTGTCCTCCAGATGTCTGCCCAGCTGACAACTTTATAGGGCTTTCATCACATCTATGTACTAGCCCTAGGACACTGCCATAAATATGGCAGCACTCATGCTCCGCCCGTGTTACCTTCTCCACAACCAATCTTTCTCTGCTCCTTTGTGGTCTTACTCCAAACCCATGTAGGTTCTCCTCCACCCAGTTCTACTCGACTGTCTTACACTTTCCCCAGGACTTCTTTGTGTTACAACCTACTGATGGCAAGGCCAACCTAAGCCTGTGCCCTCCACTTGCATCTTGTGCTGACATTCACTTCTGCCTTCTTTATCAGGTGGTCCCTGCATTTTTTCAGTTCTAGCACCAGACGAGTTTTCTCCCGCATGTATCAGACTGACTGTCTTGAGAGGAAGCTGCAGGACATTCTTGCCAAAGAGAAGCAATGGTGAAGGCCAAGCCATTTCCTGAAGTAACAGTTAGCTATGTGATCCATCCTGCTGGCAATTGTCGATGCTACCTCACTCACTTTAAGTGGTCACATAACATGCTGGTAAAGTGTGCACTGATAACACCAGGTCAGGTCAGGTCGGGGAGCATACACAGGTACATGCACCTGTGCACATTCTCTTAAAACATCACACTTTGTATTTCACTGGAAGCTGACAGCTGTCAATCTTTGCAAGCCAAACTGTGAACTATTTCTGCCAACTGTTCTGCACCAACCTCCCAACCTATTTGCATGAAAACTCTGATGTATATCTACCAGCCGTAGGATCTCTAAACATCCAAAGACAAACATAATGTTATCCTTTCTGATGCCCTTCCTGTTGAATAGGCTTTGAGACTTAGATGACTTGATCTTCATCCTTGTCCATGCAGGCAGGACATCAAGGCGTTTGAGAAGTCTTGTTGTGAAAGGGGCACCCTGGAGGATACTTCTATTGTTGTCCATGTAACTTCTCAGAGGAGGAAGCCTGTTGCTGGATAGTAATTTCATGCCTCTTACTACTTGTCTAGCTCCAAAGAGAATTACTTCAAAGGCAGCCACAAACAGTATTGGAGAAATGGTGCATCCCATCACAATGCCAACTTCCACTTGTTGACATCTGGTCATAAAGCCTCTTACAACAAAACGCAAGTGGAAGTTGCTAAAATATTTGGCAATGATGTTAGTAATGCTTCTTAGCATATGGAAAAATTCCAGAGTGAATTCAATCATCTTATGAGACACAGATCCACTCACATTCACCAAATCAAGCCACATCACATGCAAGTGGCCACTCTCTCATTTAGCCCACTTTATCTGTTCCCAGATCATAAAAGAATGCCCGATGCATCCTGGGAATCCAGGGATTGCAGCCTTCTGTCAGGCAGCTTATATCTGTGTTGTCATTGCCCCACAGAAAGCTTGACATTTGTCATGCAAACATCAAAAAAAGATTTTCAAGGTGTTCCACAAAACAATGCTTCTGAACTGGTTGATGGTAGTACAATTTTCCTCTTTGAGTTTAAAGACAGACATGGCCTGCTGCCAACCTGACAATATGGATGGGTTCTTCCATGGTCTTCATCAGCTTCCACAAGAACTGGGCAGTTCTTATACACCTTAAAAGAGAGCCCATTAATGACCTTTCTAATTTTGCAAAGCTTTGATGGCGAGGTATCAACTTCAATACTTGGAGGAGGTGGGTGTGGCACATAACCTGGTGAGCTGAGTGGTGTATCCTTCACTGGGTCTTTGTATTGGCCTCTGATATAGTGCTGCAACTCTTTATTGGAGATCTCTAGCCTTCCACTTCACTTTTCTTACAGCAGGTGGCGTGCATACTTGAAAGGATCCCTAAAGAGGAGATTCTCTTCTTACCTTTGATTTTTCTCCGCCTCCTGATCCTGTCTACCCAACACAGTTTACTCAGCTTTTGCTTTAATTCTTCCCACAGTGCCTTCAGACCGGCTCTGTCCTCTGGCACTGCTCTTCTCAACCTCTTATGCAGCTGACGCCTGTGTAAAGTGAGCTCCTTGATTTGTTTCTCTGTTCCCCCTCTCTGTCTAGGCATTGTGGCAACCTTGGCTTACACTTCTTGAAATCTTTCTTTGACACACTTTGCAGACAATGTTGTCAAACATATTCAGTTTACTCTCCACTTTCCTCTTTAGAGTGTGCTCCCAGATTTCAGTCAGATGTTTGTTACTCTTTTTGATTGCTTACCTTCGGCCACTTCAATCTATCATGCTTCTTGGGTGGTTTCAATTTACTTACTGGCTGTATATTAGAAGGGAGGCTGCTGTGGGTGTCACTCTGTGGGATTTGCTCCATCTCTTGACTTACCTGTTCTACTGGTGAGCTCTCAGAATTATTGGGTCCTGCTGCACTGTGGTTCTCTACCCGGCTTTGAGTCCCTTTTGTCAGACCTGCTGAAGCAGTGCAAATCCACTGAGTGGTCATCCTTCCAAACTTTATACTTCCTTGATGGATGTGCAATCCTCTGAGGGAAGTCACATTCTGCCATCCATGCACACATTTCTGGAGGGATTTCTCACTGTCAATACCTGTTCCATTCATTATTATTTGATCTGTCCTATTAGGTCCATCTTCCACCCAGCCTGTCAGATGGCCTTCGGGTTGTCTTTTCTTGATTTGCTTCATAGTCAGGCATGCTGTTTCTACATGAGAAGCTTGTGGGTAAGGTGACTAACTGCCAACACCCATTGCAGTCTCTCCTTCTCTCCTCCAGTCTAAAAAAGTATATAACGTAATACATTGCCTGTTGTATTGTGTCTGTGTTCAGATTATTATGGTTGGATGATACCTTCATTCTGTTTGAATGCAGCCCATTTCATGTTGACAAATGTGGATTCCATCAGTGCACACTTCAACCTTATTGCCTAGCAAGTGTCTATTACTTGCTATTCCAGACCATAGTCTTTTACTCTAAATAACTCCAAATCTGAGAAAATTAACATAAATATTGATTTGATAACCATATGTTCATGGATTACATAGCACAAGAATATTACGGCAGAGTTAAGTGTGTAATTATAGAAGCCACTCTAACGCCATCCAAATGGTTGTTTTGGAATCATGTTCTAGCTAGAAAGAATGAATGTCTTTTTGAGAAAATATTGCATTAAATTCCTAACAGGCAAAGCATGTGTGGTGTTTGCATATTCTCTCTGTATCTATGCTGGATTTTATCCAAGAACTCAGGTTCAGTGCCCTGATGATTTGCAGGTGAACAGAGGACTGTAATCTGGTCCATTTAAGTGGACAAGGGGGAATGTATTGGCTATGGACCAGGTTGACTTGAGTAAAACCTTTTCTTTATGAGAAAACCATTTCAGTTATACAGGAAGATTCACTCAAAAGAGCCTCCCAAATATTTCCATTAGGATGAAGCAATCTGAACCAAAACATACGCTACATACCTTGATGTATGTGTAATCAATTACATACATCGAGGCACTCCATGTTCCTGAACATATCGGCAAGCGTCTCAGGGAAAATAGCAGCAACTTCACGTTGGATATTTTCCTTCAAATCTTTCGCAATGCAAGGCTTGTTCGAATAGACTTTTCCTTTGAGCATACCCCAAAGGAAGAAGCCTATTGGTGTCAGATCCAGCAACCGTGGTGGCCAAAGCCCAGTTTGAAATTACCCGGTTGCCAAAGAAGGACTCAATTTATGCCATGATCCTTGCCGATGTATGACACATTGCTCCATCTTGCTGGAAGTAACCTTCCATTAACTTATGATCATCCAGTTGATTATGACATTGCTTTAATGAATTGGTGACCCAATAGGCTTGCACGATGAAAATGTGCTACTCAACACTGTACACCACCATCCTGATGAGAAGTCGAGTGACTGAGTGAAGGGGTACAGGTGGTATGCACCCAGAAGTTGCAAACAGAGGTTAAGTGTTGCGATGGCTGTCTGGTGTCTACCTCATCACTCCGACGCAGGGGCATCCCGGCTTGTTCGAAGCTCCATATATTGAGGAACACATTGCACATTGTTTTGTTCAGATTGTGTCATCCTAGCGAGAGTTATTACAGAATATTCGGGGCCTCTTTTGAATGAATCTCCCTGTATTACCCCTTAAACTTATACAATATAATTATTCAAATGTAATAACCTAATCATTGTATGCATTACAAAGCACACCTGGACATAGACAAACTAATTGGGTCACTGTAATATTATTTTTTAAAGGAACTACCTACAAAAATCAGATGAAGGCCATTGTACAACCCTTCCTTTATAAACCTATGGCGACAGGGGAGTGGATTTCCTGGTTCACCTGTTTGTGCACTACTAACAGGTAATGAGGTAATGTGCAGTGAAACTTAAAAAGTTAAGTCCACCGTAATGGAAATACTGGTGTGAGGGTATCCTGTGATTGACTACAATTCTTTCAAGAGATGGATCCTATGTTATTCCCAAAGCACTCAGGAGCACATGGCCCTAGATTGAATTAAGCAGTACTGATAATGGATGGGTGGATGGATGACCTCAAATATGGCTTATTTTGCTAGACATATACTTTACATATTGTATATAAAAAATGTTGTGAATTAGTGTACACCAAATAGCAGAAAGGCTGTGAGTCCTCCAAAAATCCCATAATCCAGGCCAGGACACTCCTCCGCAGTGATAAAAACGAGAGACATAAACCGAATTGATTTTACTGGTTCCTTACACAGCTGGAGAAAAGAACACAGGTAAACATGAATGCTTCATTGTTTTCTTCCCAAAAAACAAAACTCCCAAAAACTCTTTAGTGAGTTTTGTGTTTTGCAATTGCAGTATCACCTGTGAAATAAATTATGTCAGTTTCAGGAAACAGCATGCAAAACAGAACTGGCCTGTTTAGCTCATCACTAAGAGTATGGTATGAAGTCACCAGTTTTCACTTCAATATGACTTAATAAGCAAACAGGATAACCACTGCTGAGTTCAAATTGGATAGATGGTGTTGTCAAATCATTTTTTAGCACATGGAAAAGATTAACAAAAGTTAACTTGAATGAACTGGCAAAGGAATGGGCAGAAAACAAACTGTGGTCCACGCAGTTTTTCATCTAAGCAAAACACAAACCGATGAAAAAAAAACCGATAAAGTCAGAAAGTTGTTGTTCCATATTATTTTTCATATTGACATGTTTAGCTATAATGCTTTGACAGTTTATTGTGTGTGCTGCCTTTTTTAAGGTGTATTTGCGCTGACATTACACACAACACAAGCACATTCCACATTGCCCTGTAACACACTGCATGTGCATCTACAAAATATAAGTTCCTACTGAAATACATTGAAAATTATAAGTAATTCAAAGAGAAAATAAATATTAATAGCATTCAAAAGCAAAACAAAACAAACTGTACAGGTATCTAATGCATTTATAATAATATTATTTAGTAGATGATGAGATAGCAGGCCTGTGGCATCCATCCATTATCCAACCCGCTACATCCTAACTACAGGGTCATGGGGGTCTGCTGGAGCCAATCTGAGCCAACACAGGGCGCAAGGCAGGAAACAAATCCCGGGCAGGGCGCCAGCCCACCGCAGGGCATGTGGCATGTACTGTACATGTTAAATAAATAAATATTGTCAGCGATTTTATGGATTATTTATGGAAGATGCACTACACTTTGAGCACTGTACTAAATAAAATCACTTCACCACTTTGCACCAACCACTTGCTGATTGTGTGTGTCCTCATTTGCCCAGCTCATCCTCGGGTACGTTATCTGCATTTCAAGAGGGATTTTGCAGCCAACCTGGAGCGTTACATAGGTGTGTATCCCCTGCAATTAAGAACAACTAGTCCACCTGAAGCCATGCATGTTTAGGCTTGGCCAGTATTTGGATGGGTGGCCATCAAGGAGCAGCCCGGTTTGCTGCTGGAAGAGGTGTTGGAGAAGCCAAAAGGGGCTGCTTAGCCTCTGGTCTATATGTCGATTTTAATGCCCCAATGCAGTGAAGGGAACATGGTGCTATAAAAATTGGCACCATCCTTTTGATGAGACATAAAACCAAAGTCCTAAGTCTCTGTGGTCAAAAAAATCCCTGGGTTTCTTTCATAAATAGTAGGAGGATTGGCCATGTCCTGGCTAAATTTTCCACAGCAGCCTGGTCATTCTGGCCTCCTTATCATCTCCCTATCCCTGATTAACTAACTATCTGTCTCTCACCCCTTTAACAGCTAATATGTTTTGAGCACATAAATGGCTGCTATTGTATCATTTTATGTGGATGTTATGCATTGGTGGTGGATGAAGTGGTTCTCCACTGGCTATGGAAAGTGCTTTAAGTAGGTTACAAAACAACAACAACAACAACAAGATTTATTTATATAGCACATTTTCATACAAATGATACAGCTCAAAGTTCTTTACATGATAAAGAAAGAGAAAAAAAATTAAATAAATAAGAAAATAGAATTAGGGAACACTAATTAACATAGAGGGCGGTGCAGTGGTAGTGCTGCTGCCTTGCAGTTAGGAGACCCGGGTTCGCTTTCCGGGTCCTCCCAGCGTGGACTTTGCATGTTCTCCCCGTGTCTGCGTGGGTTTCCCCTAGGTACTCTGGTTTCCTCCCACAGTCCAAAGACATGCAGATGAGGTGCATTGGCGATCCTAAATTGTCCCTAGTGTGTGTGGGTGTGTGTGTGTGTGACCTGTGGTGGGCTGGCGCCCTGCCTGGGGTTTGTTTCCTGCCTTGCGGCCTGTGTTTGCTGGAATTGGCTCCAGCAGACCCCCGTGACCTTGTAATTAGGGTATCGCGGGTTGGATAATGGATGGATGGATGGATAGTTAACATAGAATGAATGTAAGATCTGATGGCCAGGGAGGACTGAAAAAAAAAAATCCAGATGGCTGGAAAAAAAAAAAAAATCTGCAGGAGTTCAGAGGCCACGAGAGCACCCAGACCCCGCTAGGCATTCCACTTAACATAAATGACCATATTAGCCTGGTGAATTCCTATTGGCAGGCTATTCCAGATACCGTATTAGGTGCATAACAGCAGAAGGCCTCCTCACCACTTCTTTTAAATTTAGCTCTCAGAATAATAAGCAGACACTCATTTGAAGATCTAAAGTTACAATTTGGAGTGTAAGGTGAAAGACATTCTGAAATATAGGATGGAGCGAGATTATTGGATTGGATTGGATATTTAAGGTTTTGTAAACCATAAGCAGTATTTTAAAGTCAATGACACAGGTAACCAATGAAGTGACATCAAAACTGGAGAGATGTGCTCAGATTTTCTTTTCCTAGTTAAAATTCTAGCAGCTGCATTCTGCACTAGATGCAATCAATTGATGTCTTTTTTGGGTAGTCCTGAGAGGAGTGTGTTACAGAAATATGGTCGACTAAAAACAAAAGCATAAACTAATTTCTCAGCATCTTGCAGTGTCATAAGAGGTCTATAAGTGTGAAAAAATGCTGTCCTAGTGATTTGATTAATATGTGATTTAAAATTCAGGTCAGAGTCAATAGTTACCCCTAAAATTCTTTACCTCCGTCTTGACTTTTAATCCTAATGCACCAAATTTATTTCTAATAACCTCATTAAATCCATGTTTGCCAATCACTAAAATTTCTGTTTTCTCCTTATTTAGTTAGAGAAAATTACTACTCATCCATTCAAAAACACAAGTAAGACATTTTGTCAGTAAATCAAGAGAGTCGGGGTCATCAGGCATTGACAAATACACTTGTGTGTCATCTGCATAGCTGTGGTAGCTCACATTATGCCTTGAGATAATCTGAACTAATGGAAGCATGTAGATCGAAAAGAGCAGCGGACCCAGGATAGAGCCTTGTGGAACACCATATAGAATATCATGTGTCTTTGAAGTATAATTACCACAACTAACAAAGAATTTTCTACCTGTCAAGTAGGATTCAAACCAATTTAAGACACTCCCATTGACTAAGGCGATTTCTAAGAATATTGTGATCAATGGTATCAAATGTGGCACTCAGATCTAAGAGGATGAGAACAGATAAATGACCTCTGTCTGCATTTACCCACAAGTCATTTACTACTTTAACGAGTGCAGTTTCTGTACTGTGATTTGTTCTGAAACCCGACTGAATCTTATCAAGAATGGCATGTTTATTGAGGTGATCATTTAGCTTCATAATGACTGCCTTCTCTAGGATTTTACTTAAGAAAGGCAGGTTAGAGATGGGTCTAAAATTTTCAAAAGCAGAAAAGTCGAGATTATTTTTCTTGAGCCGGGGGTTTATTACAGCAGTCTTAAGACAGTCTGGGAAGACCCCCATATCTAATGATGAGTTTACTATGTCAAGAATACTATCAATTAGCACGCTGGAAAAGCTCTGTATAAATATAATTTATTATTATTTTTGTTATTGCTAATTGTTTTTCAATGCGTTGATGCATAGATTGCTACTTTGTTGTATCAGAATCTGATTATTAAGGTTTGGTCAAGAACAAAATCTTACGCTTAATAATCGGCACAACAGATATTACTTGTGACAATTTAAATTGTCTTGGAATGTTGATATACATGTAAAGCACAATAGCTTATTGTTTCTAGAATAAGAAGCACAATGCCTGCAAATTACATTGAGTTAATTGTGTACAGAATGAAGAAAACACCATGAAGTTGCATCTGTAAACAGCACAAAGAAGAGTTTGGTTTTGAAACTCAGAAAAACATTAACCTCCAGTTTGAACATTCATCAAAAAGGATTTTTGCCAATGCAGGTGGTCATGCCATTACTTTATTTTTATTGAAGCATTTTATCAGTGTTGGTCAAGGTTTTGTTGAGTTTTACAGAAAATCTGAATCTTAGCACTATAGGCTAATTCAGTGATGCCTCACACCATATTGTGAGAGTGACAAATGTTTTCCTCATGCGCCATCTGCAATACAACATCTCTAAAATGTGATTGAACTCACTTTGTAAATGTGTGTCTTATTTCTAATAGATAAACTAAAGTATTTCATGCTAAATAATTCTAATCGTGAGTTTCAACGGTCAACGGCTCTTCACATTTTCACAGCTGCCCTTACTGTAGTTTAGGTATGAATCAACAGGGATCACAGGTGCAAACACAAATGTTAGGAAGTGTCCTTCATACATTAAACCATAGACACAAATTATAAAGCAGTGTAATAGAGTGTGGTCATTTTGGGGCCTTCTAAATTTGACTTGATGTTGTTTTGGAGAAGTTAGATGAATAGGACTATGGTGTTTTGTTAGGCCCAATGGCCTGTTCTCATTGAAACTTTGCTAATGTGTGTACTGTTTGGTACACTAGGTTTCAATTTATTTTGACAACACCTCTTTCATAACTATGCAACCTCTTTGGAATCAAAGAAAAGTTTACCCTATAACCAAAATAATAGGAGCCCAATCACCTTTTTCAGTATGACACACAAATGATGAGCTGCTCACCTATTATAAAATCACTTCACAGAAAAGTCTGAATTAGCGTAAGCCACCCTAATTTGGATGTTCATAAGAAATGTGATGATTTACTTTATGAGGTAGAAGAATACAGGGTGGTCCAGATCTAATTATGCAGATCCAGATCGTCTGGATGAATTTGATTTATGCAGGGACGATTCCAGTTCGGCGCAAAGACGATTTTTCATGTTGTCAATTCGCACACTTCTCGATGGTCCGGGATTTTTTGGGTGATTTTCTATGTAATAAACTAAATAAGTTATAGCATAATGAAAATTGCATAATTAGATCTGGACCACCCTATATAATAAACAAGAATAGTTATAGTCAGATATTTGAAATAATAACATGTATGCTTCAATTTAAATGTTTTAAAGTCTAAACATTCACTAATGTAATAGAAAAATCAAAAAAACATCATATTCACAATCACTGACCTTGGAATAGTCTAAGACGATACTCCATATGATTATGTTTAATATTTGTCATTTTTAACCTTCTGCGAATAACTCTTAAAGAGCTAGAGCCAACAGTAAATAATCAAATATCAAAAAAAGATAATTTTTGTGATCAGTAACGGTGAAATAACATAAAACAACACACCCCATTTTTTCAAGAAGTAACTTTGACTCCTCGTATGCAATAATTTGAAACCCAAGGGTGTTTTGATGTGGCATGCACAATTTCAACTCCTTTTGATCATTTTTTCTGAAGACACTTGATCATTAAACTCTTATCATAATAAGGGAGTAATTTCCTGCACAAAATATTTGTCTGAAAATATCTTAAAAATGAATGCTTAATGGGACCAAAATAGAGGAAAACCCCAAATAGCTTGACGTCTTGCATAACTAGACATTAACATGAGATGAATGGCACATAATATGTGGGGTTTTTCTCATATTGGTGAGTCAGGAGGTATCGGATAAAAAAAGCTGAAATAATTTCAAAGCATTCATACGTAATTCCTAGAAACGCAAAAAGTCATTTTCCATGTGTCTCTCTGTATTTTACAGTTGTTTAGGCTTCCTGGAACTGTTACCATAACTTAGAACAGTGCAGTGGATACTCATATACTGAATTAAATTTTTTCGGTCCAAATAGATCAGTCAGCTTTTGTTTGTGCCCTAAGGAGAGACAAAATTTGTTCATGCAGTAATGGAATTTGACTGCTTTTATCATCACTTACTCTTTAATGCAAATTTCCATTAATCGTTTCCCTGACTGCTTAACTCAAATACCACATTCACAACCCAAAACAAGGTCTTCTCTGTGAATTCCACAAAGGAACAATAGTTAGTCATCATCTGCAAAGATAAAAAGCTTAATTGTTGCCTTCTACCACATGCTCTTCAGCTGTCTCAGGCATGCCACTGATTGTATAACTCATAAACAAAGCCTTGATTTTTTGTCTTTCCTTTATGTGCATTTTATTTCTCCACAATTTATAGTGGCTCTTATTTAAAATGCAGTGTTTAACAATTACTCAGCCGCAGCACTTTCAGTTAATCATTCATTTACAATTTATACTAAGTCAATCAAGTAAGACAAAGAGAACTTTGAAAGCAAAGTTTATGTCCTTTGACATTTTGACACATACATCCATCCATCTATTTTCCAACCCGCTGAATCCGAACATAGGGTCACGGGGTTCTGCTGGAGCCAATCCCAGCCAACACAGGGCACAAGGCAGGAATCCAATCCCGGGCAGGGTGCCAACCCACCGCAGGACACATACATGAATATAAATAAAAGGGGTGGGGTGATGTAAAAAAGAAGAAATAAGACAAAAGAAATCAGTCCCCGAAATTCCATAGTGGATATTGATTTTAGTTGTAGGTGCCAGAAAATGATGGGATGCTTAGCCTGTCTTTGTATTTAAAGTAAATGCTCATACACCAGTGGTTCTCAATCTGTGGGGCGGGCACCCCTAGGGGGGCACAAAGTAACAAAAAGGGGGGGTGTGAAGATGTGAAAAAAAGAAAACAAGAATCAAAAATATGAAAAATACATCTATTGAAACCAAAGCAAATTAACTTAAACTACATTCTGATACTAGAAAAATAAATCTAGAGTTAGATAAATGTAGATAAAAGTAGGTATAATAAAATATGCATCTATGATATATCATTAATTAAAAAAGAACAAATTGGTATTAGCGGGTTCCTTTCAAAAAAACATTGGTGGGGCACGATTAAAACTATTATGAAAACTTGGGTCGCAAATACTTAAAGGTTGAGAAACGCCGTCATACACAATGCATCATTGGCAGACTATAAAAAATCTGTTTTCAATTTTGGAAAACCAATAGATAAAATCTGCTAAACAGCAAACCATGAAAGGTTTATTTATTTATTTATTGATCCATCCTGTCTAAGATCACATGATATAACAATCTAAATATTTTTGTGCAGTAGGTTCTTCTTTGTTATGAGAGCTTTTAGAGTTGTCTTTTTTTTTACTTCCTTTGACTGGCAATGCCAATTTGTGCTCTGTTGGCACCATTTTGACACAATTTTTGCATGTGGCCATATATCATCAAAGAAGTCAACTATACTGTTTGCATTAAATGGCAGCAATCTGAATGAAGGATGGGGTCAGGAAAGGGGAAAAACTAGTCCACATTGTCCTGGTCAAAACTGGGAGTTAAAGAGAATAAGCAAGAATATCAAAAACCAGGAAACTCATGCTACTTGAGTCAAAGATAAGGTCAAAGAAGACAGAAAAAGGTTTATAGCCAGAAATCAAATATAATGCACGGAATCTAATGCTAGTGATTTTAGCTTGTCTCTATAAACTCAGACTGTAACTGTAATGAATTCACACATTACACACTCTTGAACGTTCTGCCTAACACTGGCATATCCACATTCAAAATAACTGTCTCAAAATGTTGGCAGCCACAAGGAAAACAAAATGGTATCAAGGGAGAACGTGATTTAATTTTAATAATGTTTTCAAATTGAAAAACAAATGTATGGTAACTACTTTATTCCTTTGTCTTTAAAACTCACAAAAATTATGCTTAATTTTTCATTATTTATTATTTTTGACCCATTATTAGTTTAAAAAATATTAAAAACAAAACACCAAATCATGAGTGTATATCATCCAGACTTTCGATAAAATCCCTACAAACCCGTGTCTTTTGAGTGTGGTTAAGTTAAACAGGGAAAGGACATGGGTCAGGGACTTATTTTTGCTCTTTTTTACTTTTGATTCTTGACTTACAGTTTTGCTTTTGGCAGTTGTTATTTTCTTATCTGGTTTCTGACCCTTGCTTGCACTTCGCCTAGCCCTTCAGTTAATGTCTTCATTTTCTGGGCCATTTTTTATTAACTTTTTAAATTTTGTCTTGCCCTTTTCATCTGCAAATTATACAGAACATGCTGTTGTGTACTGAGTTCAGTGTTGCACAAATCACATTCTTAGGGCAGTTTTACATTTCATTCTCAGAACGCGTATGTACTCACATCATGGCTGCCAAACGTTCCCAGCATTCATTTGATGCATCCTCTGAGCACGCACCCAGAAATTAATGTGACATGTGCGCGAGTTGCAGCACCAACAACAAATCGGGGGGCACAGTGTGTTCAAGTTGGAACGTGACATTTGAGTCTTTGTTTACTACAACAAAACAGCAAGCCGCTTTGCAGATGAATCAATGTGCGTGCTTCGATGTTGATAAATGGTTTGATGTGGTGAAGCACATCATCAAACTTAAATCTGACACAAATGTATTTGTGGTGCTTTTCTTCATCTACAGTATTTCTTACATAGGCAATACAAGTGTTGCATATTCTCCTCGTAATGACAAAATACAGGTCTCACATACCATCTTCTGTTTTTTTTTGCACCTTCACAACAGCATCATAATATATGAAAGTGTATTTGAACCACAGAAAAAAAAATTAGGAACACATTGAAGAAAAAAGGTCTATTTCATGATTAAAGTGGAAATTGAAACTTTAATCTCATAGTTTATTTTGTTTTTAAAGTAGAACATCATAAATGTCATCTTAAAACCGACCCAGTTGTTAATTGCTATGTGCTTCTGGGGCTTTCTCCTGTGCTGACAGCACTGGCAGGCAGCAATTGCCACACAGAACACATTAAATTTATGATATTCCAGCTGTCTGCACATTTAGAATCCTTAAATTTATATTTGATATTACTTTCATGATGTAATGTGTTAAAGCATGTATGTTACATTTTACAGGTAAATCGTTAACTTAATTTAAATAATTAAAACTATTAATAATTACACATGTGTGGGTGGCACGGTGGCGGAGTGATAGTACTGTTGCCTCACAGTAGGGCAAAATTCCTGGTGTTCCCTGCCTGGAGTTTGCATGTTTTCCTGGTGCGTATCCACAGTGTGCTCCGGTTTCCTCCCAAGCACATGCAGGTTTGGGGATTTGGTGACGCTAAAATGATGCTAGTGTATGTGAGTGCTTGTATTCACCTTGCGATGAGCTGATGCCCCGTCCAGGGATTGTTTCTGCCTCGTGGCTGATGCTAGCTGGAATAGCTGTGCCCCTGGATTGAGAAGGTAATCATTAATCATCCTTTTCAAAGATAATGTGGCAAGGTGTTTTGGGCAATTTACCACACAGTGAAACCGAACGTTGTTTTCTCATCGTGATGATATCTCACACTGCCACCTGGTGGAATCCTCCAGATGTGCAGAAATTAGGCGTGCTAGTATAAACAGTACCCTGCTTACCTAGCAGTATTGTCTGCAGGCACATGTGTCGCGTCACGTGTATTATAAACCTAGCCTTAAAAGTCCTTTTAAACACCCTTCATTCCTAAACATGAAGCTGCAAATATTGGAATCCTTTAAAGGCACATAGCAAACGTGATACACTTCTTTACTCCTTTGAGTCCAGTTGTCTGTTCCTGATGTCACAAAAAACAGACGCAAAAGTCATAAAAAGGTTTGTGGCAGCCATCCATATAATATTCCCTGGCTGCAAAAGGCTAATAGTTTAGCACTGATGTGCTCAGAATGGAGTCCAAAACAGAACTGGTGAGATTTTTAGAATATGGTGGCTTTAAAGGCCAGAAATGGAAGTGAAGTCATCAAGGGCGGAAGCGGAAGAGTCCTCTTCCATAGGCTTGGACCCGGACGTGACATCATACAAAGGGGCCGGAAACGGAAGCCTCTTTGTACATGGGTTCTATAGCGGAAGTGACATCATCAGATAGCCCGGAACCGGAAGTGACATCATTAGGGCCAGGTGGAATTTCCCGTGAACAGTCTGCAGGAAAGCAAGAAAAAAGATCAGCGCACCCCGCCACCCCCTGGTCCGTGTGGAATTATTCTCATTTAGACCCTTTAGCTGCGTCCATGCACACTTGTGTACACTGGATATTATAAGAATCCACAGGCATCTCCATCAGCGATATGAAGCTGTAGAGGCATGTGACCCCAAACACCATGGACAGACTGTAAGAGTGAAAAACCAGCTGGGAGTGAAGTGACTGCATTGGCAATTAACCAGCTATTAAGGTTTTTGTTACTGTAAATAATGTGACTTGTGAACAACTTCATCTGCTCCAGAATCTATAAAACCAGTATGTCTGAAAGTGGGTTCAGCTCTAAACAGCAAAGGCGTGGCCCAATTGCTCACAGCATAATTTTAGTTTAAATAAACATCCATTCATCCAACCGTTATCCAACCCGCTATATCCTAACTACAGAGTCACGGGGGTCTGCTGGAGCCAATCCCAGCCAACATAGGGCGCCAGGCAGGAAATAAACCACGGACAGGGCGCCAGCCCACCACAGTTAAATAAACAATATATGTAATAATGTTTCATAAAAAATTGAAAACAAAGCTAACATGAAAATACCAATTCATTCATGCCCTGCCATTGTAAACATGGAAGATAAATTACACTTCTAAAATAAAACTAATTTATGTATAATTTGCTTACATGTATGCTACACTACCAAAACACAAAGTATTTCAGTGTGAACATCCCCTTCAATACCATTGTGTATACAAAAACCCTAGCTGACATATAAATGTTTATGTCTGAAATAGCACAGAAAATAATGCTTTGATTCCAACTTTCTGTAAAAATAAACATTCACATTAAAGAAACATAAATGTGTGAGATATTAAGCTGGTTCTGTTTAAGTAAATGTTTGCTGGCCAGACATAAGAATTTTAATGTAAAACAAGGATTAAAAAGGAAAACATTTTACTTCGAATTCTCCATGAAACCACATATGCATTGCATGACTTTGCAAACTGATCTTCTGTATGTGCTATGATAGAATAATCTGGAGGTAACAATAGTTAAGTGCTTAGATATGCTTTCCACTTAAAAATATAGCATCAGTCTTAGGGTTCATAAATGTCAGAAATCTCTTTCCGCATATTAGGAAACTAGATGAAGGTCAAGTGAACAACAAAAGACAAGGATGTACCAGGAAAGGTTGATGTAATACACAAATGTACTAAAAGATGATTAAGAGATCAGCAAATATCCTGTAAACAACAAGACTGGACAAATACGCAGAGATTTCAAGGGTAAATGCTGATTCTAAAGGATATGAGAAGAACAAGAGCATAATAAAATAGACTTTTATTTTAATAACTCATTTAGGTATAGACCAACAATCCATTCAAAGTAAATGAATGCATTAATCAGCACTATTATGTAAATTCAGTTGTTTATGAATTGGACCTCTACCCTTATTATTCTGATCGTTTTGTAACAGACTGCTGTGATGAATGCGCCCTCTTGAAATTTGTTCAAGAGATAATTAAAGATGCAACGGCCATGTTTTCTCCTGTCTGGTTTCTGACTCAAACTTGTCCTAGTAGAGGATAAGTTTCTTTCTTTAATTAATATGTTAAATTGTTCCACAGTGCACACTTTTCCACATACTCCATAGCATTTTATGTGCACTGAAGTTTGATTGCACATGGCAGTGTTCAAATGTACTTTTGAGTGAAATAATAAAAAAAATAAACATATGAGTAGTGAGGTCAGACATAAACAGCAGTTCATGAAGGGAAAGGCAGCTGATATCTTAAATAACATTACTGAGAGTGTTGGACTTAACATCAAAGCAAAAATCATCTAAGAATGAAGCATTCAGTAACATTAAATTTAAAATTGGAGTGACAGTCCAGGGACAGCAGAAACCTACTGATAGCAGATTCACTCATAGCCATGCAATACACTATACAAGTTTTCCTCCAAATAATGAAAAACATGTTATGTAAAACTAGCTCCGTGTGGTTGTGGGACAAAAAACAACCTGAAAATGTCCTAGCAGTTTAACCATATTGGTGAACCTGCAGAGGTGTCAGCTAAATGGGCCCAGGACAGGTCATATTTTGCCCAAGACAGACGTGTAGGCAGGTGCAGCTGTGGCACAATTTGAGCGTTAGAGGCTGGAACCTGTCTCAAGGAAACGTATGGTAGCTTGTTGTGTGAATGTACATCATAAACGTACCACAAAGCTGAGCTTGTCTGCTTGGGTTAAGCGAGAAGTGAGGTGCTTGCAAGTGCCAAAAAAATTTAAAAGTGTATGCATATGCCATCTCACCAAGTGCAAGTCACACTTGTAGAAGTTTCTACATCTTCCATAGAATTCCTGTGGCTGTGGTTGAACATGAGCAGAGCAGACTACTCTATACCCACACACACACACACACACATCAGTCATAGTGAGAACTGGGGTGCATGCAAGCGCCATCTAGTGGCTGTGGTTGAGCATGAGCAGAGCGGACTGATGCCCACACACACACACACACAGATCTTCTTTTATATATGTCTAATAAGATTTAATAAAAAAGAACAAAAAGCGTGCAAAATATACCATTATATGTTGCAATCCATAGTCCACCTAGATCACTGGTTCTCAAGTTCAGTCCGGAAGGCCTACTGTGGATGTGAGGATTTGTTACAGGCAGGCTCACAAACAATGAGTTGTTTTACCCCTAATTGATTTCACTTTTTAATGATCTTATTCTACATATGGAAAACAGCAATAGTGTGAAAGTTCCATTTATAGGAATTTGAGAAATAGTTCTATTTTTGCTATAGTTTTAAAATGTTAACTCTCTTCTGTCATTTTACTGTTAATCCACCTTGTTACTGTGCTGTTTGCTCCCTTAATTTGTATCTTACAAATGACAATGAGTAGACAGCAGAGCACATGATACTGTATGGTGAAAGGCTGCAGCTACTTCAGTGTCAAATGCACTACAGTAGCGTGATCTTTAGTAAATAACAGCTTAATGACCAAAATAACTGGAAAAACAGACTGGAAAACATAAGGAAGTAACATTAAAAGATAATATCCTCATTTAACATGCAGAAATTCTGTCTGCACTACAACAAAAAATTAGCAAACCCAGTTTTCTAATTTCTGGATTGAAACCAAAATGCAGAAACTTGGAAATGGCATCCTACTTAATTTAGGTAGGAGTAAAAGAAGAAATTGGTTGGGATGGAAACTTGCAACCACAGTGGGCCCCAGGATTGAACTTTTGAGCTACCAGATCATTAGTCAAAGACACTTTATTTTACAGTATATAGCACTAATAGCATCGTGTTTACAAGTAATTCAGATAATTAAATAGACTGAGTAGCCACTTGCCAATATATTAAACAAGTTGATCCTCTTTCTGCTATCGGATTCTTGTAATTAACAAAGTATTGAAAGCACAGCACATGGTTGGAAGACCATGCTAATAGTACAGGCTAATGAGTCTCACAGATATTGTTAGTGAATTTCATTGCATCCTTTACGAATTGTTAGTTAGACTGAGACTGACTGACAATGCATTAAGCTGAATGACAACATTGTTTAGATCTCCAGTGGGATTCATGTTTTCTTCTGCTCAGCTCACCTGGACAGCAGGAGAGTGAATTATGTATACCGTATATACTCGCATATAAGTCGGGACTTGATTTTACCGTATAATTTCTGGTATTTTATAATGTCAGTCGTTTAGGTCGAATGCGGAAAACTCACTCTGTTGGTCCAAGAGATTATGATATGCTAACGCCCACCTGACAGAGTAACCAAGGAGTACACTGCCTTTTTTTTCTATGTATTGTACCTATGTGACCACACAGTAATACCCGAACTATTCTGAAGCAACGTTTGCACTGATTTGTGTTTTTTGTATCTCACACCCTCATATACCTTTATTGTAAGAGCATCCCTTATCTACAATGGAGCATTCGATCAGAAGAAAATATGAAGCTGGTTTTAAATTAAATGCTGTTGAAGTAGCGAAAGAAATTGGTAACTGTGCTGCTGCAACAAAATTTGATGCATCTGAGAAACTGATGCGAGATTAAAGGAGGCAAGAAGTTGTAAAAAAAAATGTAAGTGTTGCATTTTTTAACAGGCGTATAAGTTGGGGTCTGATTTTATGATCGATTTTTCAGGTTTCGAAACCCGATTTATATGTGAGTATATACAGTAAGTGCTATTTAAAGACTATAGTTATGCATTTAACACAATAATCCCCATTAAGCTCATCACCAAGCTCAGGGATCTGTGGCTGAGGACTTCATTGTGCAGCTAGACATTTAGCTTCCTGACAGGCAGACCCCAGTTGGTTCAAGTAGGTTACTACACCTCATCATCTCTTACTTTCAACACAGAGGCTCCACAGGGATGTGTTCTGAGCCCTCTGCTGTACTCCCTCCACATATATGACTGCACAGCTGCACATGACTCTAACATTATTGCCAAGTTTGCTGATGACACAGCTGTGATAGACCTGATATGTAACAACAATGAGCGGGCTTATCTCCACGAGGAGTAGAATCTTTTACACTGGTGTCAGGACACTAGCCTACCCCTAAATGTGAGCAAGACAAAGGGGCTGATTGTGGAATTTGGGAGAAAACAGCAGAGGTACCACCACCACCTCAGTATTAACAGCACCCACGTGTCAACATCAAAGGTCACCTAACCTGGTCCCAACACACTGACACCTTGGTAAAGAAGGCACAACAATGTCTGTACCACCTTAGATGCCTTAGAGATTTCAGGCTGCAACACATTCACCATTGAAAGTATCCTGACAGGAAGTATTACTGCCTTATTTGGAAGCCTACACACAGCAGGACCACAAGCCTTTTCACAGAGTGGTGCAATCAGTGGAGCACATCACTGGGTGAGCATTCCCTAACTTTGAGAACATCTACACTAAGTGATGTCAGATCATGTATGATACCAGCTATTCCAACAATGACATCTTTTCTGTGCTGGGGTCAGGTGATCTCCACCACTACTTATAGTCCAGTTCAGAGAAACTGAGAAGAAGCTTCTGTCCATAGTCCATCTGCATCTTAAATAAGGAAAGTTTCTAGAACTACATGATTCTTTATTGTTTACTCCCTTACAAAAAGTTATTTAAGTTATTTATTTATTTATTTATTACAATCATATATTTAAAATTTTGTTAATAATTTTGATATTTATGAAGTCATGTGTTATTGTTATTGTCCTTCTATTCTTCTTCTTAATGGTAAAGTCATTGAAGTTAAGTAACTAAGCATTTCACTACATATTGCACTGTATGTATAATTCGTATGTGACAAATAAAATTTGATTTCATTTGACTCGATGAATACTCCAAAAACTCATTAGCCATGTGGATGGGTCTATCTACTCATGGGATAGCCTAATCCTCCAGTCACCCTGTGTTGTTAATAACTATGGTTCAGCAAACCAGATAATTGATCTTATGGCATTCATATGCTACTTCTAATTTAATTAAGGATGCAATTTTTGTCATGAAAACACAAAATGTACCATTACATCCAAACCAGATAATTAATCTTATGGCATTCATATGCTACTTCTAATTTAATTTAGGGATGCCATTTTTGTCACAAAAACACAAGAAGTAGCATTACATCAACAACTCCAATCTAAGACTGCAACTTGATCTTCAATTGAAATTGTTATAACATAGTGTTTTTCAGACTGGATAATGTTTTCAATCAGCTTTTAGTGTCTGTGTTTCATTCCTGATCTATTTTCCAATTTTTAACTAGCTACATTGTAAATCAACTGAATCATTGACTGCACTAATGAGTGGTACATTCTGAGATGCCTGTTTCAGCACCACTGCTGTAATCAGTTTTTATTGGAATTCTTCTAGACTCACTGTTTCTCCTCATAAAATGTTTCAATCGCCATAGGCCAGTCACAAGACTGATATATTTTCATCTGGTAACACTTTTGTCTGTGTTATTGTCATACTTAAAAATCTCAGCAGGTTTGCTGCTGCTGATGTACTCATGATGGACTGTCTGCCATTCACTTCTATGTTGCTTTCAAATGTATTAAAGCATTAATCTTGTCCAGTCTCTGTCTGAACTGAACACACATAATCCATTGGTACCTGTCTAAGAGCTTTAAATAACATTGTCTGTATGATGCTATTACTGTCTGAGCAGTCAAGTACAAAGGAAAGACTTATTAAAGTGTCCACTCAGTGAATTCTTTATTTTAATTTTGGAGAACGATTAAAAAGAGTGGATTAGTTTAAATCAGAATCAGTGGTAGCCCAAGATGAAGAATTAGATGCAGAGCTAACTAACAGTGAGGATGGAACAATTGGAAGGAGGAGCTGAGCCATGGGCAGTAAAGGCAGTGCAGAAGAAGAAGTTAGATGTGGCAGAAATGAGAAGGTTGAGATGGATGTGTACATTACAATAAAGGACAGAATAAGAAATGAGACAATCGGAGATACAAGAAAAGTGGAAGAGATATCCAAGAGGGAGGTTAGGAGCATGCGCTGATACAGCGCATTGCTGCACCCACCACACTACAAACCAACTCAGTATCCAGATTAGGACCCGAGTGTAGCCATGCAACAGGTGACACCTCCGCACCACACTAGTTCAGATGGAGTGGAACAGTGTGAGGTTTTTTTATGGTGGCTAGAGTGCCAATTCTGCCACCAACCCCCAAGTTTTTCCTTGTAGGTTGAAGGGCCTACATGCAGGGATGAATGCAGATTAACTTCGTACTCAGGATGGAGCAATTGCAGGTTCAGGACCTTGCTCAAGGGCCCAACAAAGCAGAGTCCACATTGCCGATTGCCAGTTCAGATCCCTAGCCTCAGAGCCACCACTCCGCCCAATGTCCAAGAAAGTACAGGAAAGTAGGTTGAACATGTGATGAGGGGGGACAATGACCCAGCCTGAATGTCCATGTGGGACCTATGTTGGTCCCATATGGGCTTGAAAGTGGGACCCATTTAGGCAGCCAAACTACAACCCACAAACATTTGTCCCCAAGTTCCAGATGGGCCTCACATGTAGATACCCCACATGGGATAATGATGGATACCAGAAGGGTCACAAGAGGTAACCTAATGGGTAAACAGTTGCCCCACAAGGGTTTTATATGGGGTATAGTATAACTTCAGTATAGGGTACATTTAGGTTCCTACATGTGTTGTAGGTGGACATTTCAAGTGTGTCTTGTGGGCTGTATGGGCTACCTTATTTTACAGTAACCACATCTAATGCCCCCCCCCAAAAAAAATTAAGAGCCCAATCAAAAAATACAATTAATATTGCTTATTATATAAATTAGTAACAAAACAACCAAATTATTAAAAGGAATAAACAGAAATTGAAATAATTTAATATGTTTTTATTTCTGTATTTTAGTATTATTCAAAAATGCAAAAGAAATATTGAAGAATGCAAAATAAATTATATTAACAATTACAGTAATATATACACTTAAGTAGTATTCACTTAATTGTATGTATTAATGAAATCATTGAATAACAATAACTATCACAAATACAGTTAAATAATTTGTATATGATAAACAATTTGCATATACAGTTGTGCTGCTTGAACAGGCCAGGTAAAGAGCATGCACTGGTACATCACGTTCACGCACCCACCACACAATAAAACAGCTCAGGATCCTGGTTGGCAACCACATGGCTGTGGTGCTATAACTGACACTCCCTCACAATTCAGGTGATGTGCCTCATTCGGGACTCTATGAGCAACTGCTCGCTCATTCGACACAGTCAACCCAGTGGTACCCAAGGATTCTCCAAAGAGACACTGTACCGAAGAAGTCCAGTCTTCAACTCAGGTCACTGGATAGCGTCCATGTCTCGCAACCATATAGCAAAACAGGAAGCACCAGAACTCTAAAGACTTGGACCAGAGGCCAAAGCAGAGGTGGATGGATAAAGCAAAATAATTGAAGGAAAAGGGTTTGGCTGGGGAGGAAGTGCTGGACCGAGATGATTGGAAAAGGTTGATCAGTTATCTCAGCTCCACGTAGATGTGAAAAAAGATAAAGTGTTTATGATAATCAAAAAACATTTTAAATATACTGAACTTCAAATGCAAAACTCCCTAAAAATGGTAAACGATAAATAGCACACCGTTGTTTTGACCTCCAATAATAATAGACATACCTGTTTTTAGGATGATTTTTGAAGTAATCTTTTAGCTCCCAGTTTTCTTGGGTTTATTTGGCATTAAGTAGGAAAATAAAGAGGAGATATATTTAAAGGATTATTTTGGTGTTTTTCAAGTTTAAGTTATTTCTTCACAATCATGGTATAAATTAGTTTTCCTCATAAAATTGCAATCTAAATTGTAGCATTTTTTTACATTTTGAAAAACAACTAGCCAACTTTTGCATTTATAGTAGAGCCAATGGGACACTTTGTAAAGAAAATGGTTAAAGGTTACCAAATATATTCACTTTGAAGTAGAAAAGGTTTTGATTTAAAAAAAAAACATGCTTTCAGCATTTCTGATTCATGCTGTTGACAACAAATGTAAACTGGGAGATTCTTGATACTACTTTCTCTAGGTAATGGTATGCTTTTTGCTTATTTGTCTGCTTGCAGAGGCTGTTTTGAGTGCAGTTATGACAATCCAGTACCGAACTGTGCTTGAGTTTCATTGTTCTTTGCACACATAGTAACTAATCTAAACTGAACTGATTACAATGTGCTGTATTTTTAATAAAATTCTTAGATTTTTAAAAGGGCCATGCCATCTTTTCTATAGTGTGTCTTGCACATGCACAATAAAAAATTAGCTCAGAAAATTAAAAAAGCAGAGTGTGCAATAGAACAGATTAAAGCACCACAGACCAATCAATTCTTTTAATGCATGATGAATCACTCTTGTTGAGTATACAGTAATAGAAAAACTGAACACAATGTTTTTGAGTGAGTAAATTCACTCACACTGACACCAATTCGTCTGTAAATACACAGGGAGAACATGCAAACCTCATGTAGAACCTGGTGCTGTGAGACAGGAATGACAGCTCTGCACTATCACTCTGCTTATGTTAAACTTGCTAAATTTCAGACTGTTTAAACTTAAGGTGAATAGGCATTGCTAAAATAGGCATACTGAGTGTGTATGGGTGTGTGTGCATATGTGTGTATGTGTGTGTTTGCCCTGGAATGGATTTGTACCCTGTCCAGATGTTGTTCCTGCCTAGCTTAATGGCTTAGTCTCCATCTTGTCCCGTGGTCTTGCCCTGAATAAGCAGCCAGGAAGATGGATGGATGTATAATTATTATTATTATTGTGCCTGTAATGGAGAAAAAAATAGGTAGGTATTGCTAAGTATTGATCCTGCCTTATATTTAATAATTGCTGGGTTATGCTCCAGCTGCCCCAAGAACCTGCCCTGGATAAGCGGGTTAGGAAGATGGGTGGGTGGATGAATGGATGCCTATAACGACTCTTCAGCTCTTGCCACTTGATTGAATGCTATGTACCTGCTCAATAGCCTCTCTCACTGAAGCACACATGAGCATTATCAGTCTAGTGGTAGCAGGCAATATCTTTGCAAAACAAAGAAATAAGTTTCTGTATTGTGAAAGAATATAAGCAATTGTACGTGTGGACTTTTCAGTTATCATTGTCTAGTTATCTACAGAGCTGAGACAACTATATATGTCTGTGTATCAATATAAATGTCAATAAAAGCTTGGGAATAACTTTCTGAGGTGAATACATGATCCTGGAGCTGTAAAGGTGCTGCACAGGAGGATGAACAGGGAAGCACAACCACTTTCCTTTTAAAATGGCTGAATCTCATAACAATGTTTTTTCTTTTTGCTTTTTTACCTTCATTAAACAATATGGATAGGCTGTTTTGAAATATACAGTAAAGGCCAAAAGTTTGGACACACTTCCTCATTCAATGTGTTTTCTTTATTTTCATGACCATTTACAGCACTCCATCACTCTCCTTCTTGGTCAAATATCCCTTACACAGCCTGGAGGTGTGTTTGGGGTCATTGTCCTGTTGAAAAATAAATGATCGTCCAATTAACCTGACTTCTGCACAACACAACTGCTGGTCCAAACCCCATTGATAAAGCAAGAAATTCCATTAAATAACCCTGATAAGGCACACCTGTGAAGTGAAAACCATTTCAGGTGACTACCTGTTGAAGCTCATCGAGAGAATGCCAAGAGTGTGCAAAGCAGTAATCAGAGCAAAAGGTGGCTATTTTGAAGAATCTAGAATATAAAACATGTTTTCAGTTATTTCACCTTTTTTCTCCACATGTGTTCATTCATAGTTTTGATGCCTTCAGTCATGAAAATAAAGAAAACACATTGAATGAGGAGGTGTGTCCAAACTTTTGGCCTGTACTGTATGTGTACTCAAGACATAAATCAATGCTTCCTAACATTTTTGGCTTAAAAAAATGTATATATTCAATAAGTTTTAAAGCTTTACTTTATAATGAGAAACTGGTACCCATAAGTTCATTCATAAAATGGCAGAGGTGGCAAGATATTTTTTTAAATTTATAAAATATGCTTCACTTGAGAACGTAATTTTATGTGGCAAAGTAATACATACCATGTCTGCAAAGAAATAACATTGACTTGGAAAATATAGTTTATTTAGGATAAGTTCTGTAAGTTCATAATATTACACTTTATTTATTTGTATTGAACAAAACAGCCACTGTGACAGGGTGCTTGGTTGACAGGGCTAAGGTATCATCAGAAAAGTCATGCCATTGTAAGGTTGTGAGAGAAACGAGCAACAAAATTAAAATTATTCTTCTTCTTTCGGCTGCTTCTGTTAGGGGTTGCCACTGCGGATCATCTTTTTCCATTTCTTTCTGTCCTCTGTATCTTGTTCTGTTACAAATAATATTAGGTGTCCCTAATAAATACATTACCAAACTTGCAACAAATTACATTTTTAATCTTTCTCATTCGGTATAAAAGTAATTCAACATTTGACAAAATACAGTTTTTCTAAATATGAAAAAACTAACTTTTTTAGTTTCATGGCCTAAGTTTATTTTTGGAATTAAGTTGTAAGTTTAGTTCCAAAATAATCTTGTGCTATGGTTGTTACTTCACCTCTTTTTGTTTCAACTCTGGCTTGTTCTTTCTACTGTTCCGTTTTGAACTGAAAACTGCTCTACTTAAAGCTCTTCTTCCTTTCAGGGTTCACTTTTCTGAAATCCAAGGAACAAGATAATGATTTTGGGGAATCCCCACAAGTACCTGTCTGGTTGATCTGTTGGTATATTGTGGCAGAGATAGAAAAGGCAGGATTCCATTAACATAGAAGAAGTAATGTCATTATTCTTCTGGCTATTCCTTCACAAAAAAAAAAGAGAGAGAGAAGGAGCTGGCAACTGCACCCTCTTGTGAGCAGGAGTACGCATAGCAATCTTCAAAGAGCTCTGAGAATACCCCTCAAAGATGGCTTTTTGAAATGATTTTGTAGGGGTTTGCAAGTATGGAAAATGTACTAGAAGATAAGCTGATTATCAAAGGCTATTTCTTGTCTTTCTTGCCCCATAATTCTAAATTAAGCAATAAAGTGTGAAAAATGATGGGTAAAAAGTGAGCTTCTTAATACAATAAGTCCTGGGTATGACATTAAAGTGCATCCGGCCCTGAAAGTAGTCCTCCAACTTGCAGGGAAATCATGGGGGTTGGTGGCAGGATTGGCACTCCAGCCACCATAAAAAAAAAACACAAAGCTGTGAGATGACAGAAAGGACTCCTTTTTGCTCTCTGTGGGAGTAGCTCTAGATCATGAAGGGGATGGGGGAAAGCCCTCAGAAGCACCATCCCCGGAAGAGTCGAAACCGGAGAGTCAATGTGGTCAGGCCTGTTGGAGATCAGAACTGGTGTGGTGCTATGGCGTCGCCTGCTGCACAGCAGCACTTGGGTCCCAATTTGATTTGATGTCAGAGAAGCTGCGTAAACTCCACATTTCAGTGGCAGCACTTTCTGAGGTGAGCAGACATGGGACTGGCCAGATCTCTGTGGGTGGATACACCTTTTTATTGGTCTGGTTGAACTGATGGTTATCATACTCAGGGGGTTGCTGTTGGTGTAGCAGATCTGTTTTTTCTGATGGTGTCTAATGTCACTCCTTTCAATGAGCATATTATGAGACTCAGCTTACGATACTTCCTTGCTGCCTTGTCTGTTGTCTCGGTGTATGCTCCAGTTGCGGTGAGTGATGTCTCAGTGAGGGAGACATTCATGACTTCGCTCAGTGGTTGATGGGTGCCCACAAGTTGACACTCAATGTAGCCACTGGCACTGACAGGGCTGGCTATGAGAATTGTCTTGGTTCCCATGGGTCTGGTGACCGTGGTGAAAGTTGGGTCCATGTTCCTTGACTCTGCTAAAGGAGATGACACTGCATTTGTGACCTGGTGGGCTGGCAACTTTGACCAGCTGTTCAAAGCTGATCCTCTGGCTAGGAGTTGGATATTTCTGGGTCCACGGTTCTTGAGGTTGATCCTCCAATTAGCTGTGAACCACCCAATCTCACTGAGATTGCACAGGTGGTGAACCTGCTGAGGGAGGGCAAGGCTTCAGGGATCTGTGGCTTCAGGGGTGAACTTCTCCAGGATGATGGAGAAGACTAGTGTCACCCCAACTGACTGGAAAACGGTTGTCCCTATCTGGAAGGGGATGAGTGTTCGCCTGGATTGTGGAAACGACAGGGGGATAACACTGCTGGGTAAGGTCATTGCTAGGGTCATCCTCAATAGGATCCGTGATCACTTGCTCACCTACCAGCAACCAGAGCAGTCTGGTTTTACGCCAAAGATATCTACCATCGACCACATCCTAGCACTGAGGGTTCTCATGCAGCACAAACACGAATATCGGCAGAGTTTCTTTGCAGCCTTTGGTGATTTTCGTAAAACATTTGACTCAATTGATTGAGCTGCCCTGTGGGACATCCTGAGGGTTCGCAGGATCCCCTCAAGGTTGCTGGATATCATGGTCTTACTGTACACTGGTACTGTGAGTGCTTTTCAGAGTGGAGGCAGAACCTCTGTGTTTTTCTCAGTTGATTCTGGGGTTCGTCAGAGGTGTGTTCTTGCTCCTACTCTGTTCAATGCTTGCATGGACTGGGTGTTGGGCAAGGTTGTGGGGGTACAGTGGCTGTTGTTGAAGAAAGATTCACTGATCTTGACTTTGCTGACGATGCTGAGTCATTGGAGGCTGATCGGGGCTCTTGTGAGTGTCCTGGATAAAAACCAAGATCCAGGCCTATAATGACTTCTTGGGCACAGCCATCAGCAGTGTGTCTGTCTGAGAGAGTGTCAACCTTGTCGAGAGGTTTACTTACCTCGGCAGTGACAATCATATCTCTGCTGACTCTTCCTTTGAAGTCATTAGACAGATTGGTAGAGCATGGGGTGTCATGTGTAGCGCTCCCGATAGCTCTACAAAGAGACGAAGGTCCAAGTCTTTAGAGTTCTGCTGCTTCCTGTCTTGCTATATGGTTGCGAGACATGGACGCTATCCAGTGACCTGAGACTAAGACTGGACTCCTTTGGTACTGTGCCTCTTCAGAGAACCCTTGGGTCCCGAATAAGGAACATTACTTGCATTTAAAATGATATTGTTTATTAAATATGGTTATTAATAATAGTTTATTTGTTCAACATCCAAACACAATCAGTCATGAGTTCTGAAGTTTGTGAAAGTTTATAGTAAACAAAAAGGAATAAGTGAGCTTAGCATACAGACTTGAACTCTATAACACTTTATATTTGATTTCAATAAAATAGGTCATTTCTTGCATTTTCAAAGGAAACGAAACATGCCGTCTCTCGTAAAGTGATATACTCAGCATTCTGTTATGTTTTTGCTAACAGCATGTTCAGCTGGCAGAATCACACCTCTTCTGAAAGAACAGACCATTAGCCAAACTAGCTGACAGTGAGCATTTTCTTAGAAGGTGTGATTTGTGTAGCCTCCACTTATCTCTCTCTCATTCTGACAGATTTCTGGGTTTTTATCCAGCACCTTACTTATTTTGATAAAGTAGATAGTGTCCATCTGGGAAGTCATTTACAAAATTAAACACAAACATGGCATGCCTTTAAAGATTATTTCAGTTTGCCAACTTCTGTAGCAGAAATCATGACATACTTATTTAGGATTTTCAATTGCCTGAAAACATGCTCCATAAATTAGGGCTTTCAAAATGGCCAGCAAAGTGGTGTAGTGGTTACTGATGTCTTGCAGCTCTAGGAGCACAGTATTGTTTTATTTGTTAAAATTACCCCTCAAGGTAGAAGGATCAGTCTGAAAGGATTTTAAATAATAGGCATGGATTTTCTTTTGTTAAAAACAAACTAACAAGAGCAATCACACATAGTAGGGAATCAATGCCATAATGAAAACAGCAACCAAAATCCTCCAAACAAAAAAGAATCCACAGAATTATTGCACTTGGTGTTATAATCCTGCCTTTCATAAAGGGGTGGAAGCCTCCAAACGCCACAGAAGACCTTCTTTACAGGTCTGAACTCTAAGAATAGGCCTTACTGAAGCAGCCTAGCCCCAACTCAAAAAGCAGGCTTTCTAGTCTGTCTTTACCAAAAATGGGCCTGAGATTTTTAATGTTTAAATATCTCAAAATTTCAGAAGGTGAGAGAGGTAAAAAAAACATGAAAAAAAGTTGTATAAAAAGATTTCAAAAATTTCAAAAAAAGAAGCAGAATAAAAACAAGAGTGAAAATACATTTTGCCAAACAAACAAAGCAAATAACACAAACCAAAAACTGTACCTTAATCAATGCAGGGTTCAAAATGAGGATATCCACACAAATCAATAATTACAAAGTCAAGAATAAGGAATCAAAAAACATACTGCCAAACAATAGCTTCTCCATTTATAATGCTGGGGCCAGTTTCCCAGCCAAATAATCAGGTTTCCCCACCTCGCTTGGTTTAACATAGAAAGCTAACATCTTGAAACTTAACATAATACAAAAATAAAAAATGATTATTAAACACAACATGACTGAAAGTCATAACACTACATTATTACATATTTACATACTTAGAACACATACTGGACAAGTGAGCTGCTCAGGGTCAAGAAAACAGCCCAACACAGGAACTGAAATGGCAAGCTTGCAGTTTAAAGTCCAATAGCTATGGCCAGATATTAGCGAGAGCTTAAAGGGACAGTAGCTGGAGAATAGAAGAGACATATTATAATCATATTTCATAAGTGAAAACTATCCCACATCTTGAAATAAAATATATAAACAGATAATTGAAAAAGGTAAACAACCAACATTAGAGAACAAGTTATATTAATTAACAGGTGGTTCTAATCTGGCAATGTCTTGAAATACCAGGCAACACCAAGTTTGAAGCTTTTTTGTCTAAGTTTTTATTTAATTTGTCATTCAAGCCATACCTAAAAAACAGTACATTGGAACGAAGTTGCATTACGCAAGAGCATAAAATGTGCAGAAAGGAAAAAAAAACACATAAAAGTAAACAAAGACAGTTTAGCAAAAAGTCTAATACCTACTGTATATAAAGTAGTCAAATACTACTGCTAATAATAAATAATTTTGTATATAAAAACTAGCATGTTATGTGCTCGTTACAGAAAGTTTAGCAGTCTTATTGCCTGTGGAAAGAAGCTATTGCACATTCTGGCTTTTCTGATTTTATGGAGTGATGTCTCCTACCACATAACAAGAAATGGCAAAAGATTGAACAGCCCATAAGGGGGGTATTAGGAGTCTCTCACAATGCCAAGGGCTTTCTTCTTGCATCTGTCCTTCAAAATGTCCTCAGTGGAGAGGAGAGAGACCCTTACAAAATTCTCAGCCATCCTCACCACATGTTGCAGAGTCTTTTTGTCAGGCACACTGCAGTTTCCGAACCAGATGTGATGCAGTTTGCCAGGACACTCTCACTAGTGCCCCAGTGGAAGGTGGTGAGGATAGGTGGAGGGTTTCTCAAAAGAAGTGCAACCTCTACTGAGCTTTCTTGACCTGGGGCCTCATACATGCTGTGCATAGAATTCACACTAAAACATGGTGTACGGACAAAAGTGGAAATGTGCATACGCACAAAAAAATCCAGATGCATAAATGTGTGTGTACGCCAACTTCTACGTTCTTCCACTCCATAAATCCCGGTCGGCGTGAAAAGTAATGCACATGCACACCCCTGATGTCCCACCCCGTCTCCTCCCAGAATTATTCCTCTTTGAATATGCAAATCAATATAAATAGCCATTAAGTTCAGCGTTCTGTGAAATGGCAAAAGCACGGGGGAAAATAGAAGAATTTCAGCAAATACCAAGTGAAGGCAAGGAAAAACGTACTGTTTATTGATTTAAACAGTGGTTTATACAACAAAAGGAAGTTGATCGAGTGACATAGAGTGTCGGAGAAACTCGAAAGCTCAAGTTCACAAAATTGCACAGTGCCCGAAATAAAAAAGAAGTTGTCAAATATCAAAGTCGCCGTCAAAAGGAGAGTCATAGCCCACCGTCTGAATGTCATATGTAAGCTTATTAGGGTACAGGGAAAAGAAAAAAAGCTGGAAATGTCAACTTTAATCTCGAAATGTCACTTTAATCACGTAGCTTATTTTGTCATTAAAGTAGAACATCATAGCCTTCATTTTTAAATCGATTAATTTACTACTTTCTCAAATCCCATCGTAACTAAAGTAGCTTATTAATTGCTTTATATTCTATGTGTTCATCTATGTGCTCTATGTGTGTGAATCACTACGTACTTCTTAAATGGGCATTCTCTTCCTTCGACAGGAAACAGAATACATTATATTCATGATATCACAGCTTGCTGAACAATTTAAATACTAAGATGTACACTTGATATCATTTTCATGATGATAGGAATTAAAGTATGTATTAAACATGGGAACATGGTGGCGCAGTGATAGTGACGAGGTGGCACCCCGTCCAAAGATTATTCCTGCTATGATGCTTGCTGCGCCGTGCGTGACCTTCAATGAAATAATTTATTGCAGCAGTACTGTCTCTTTCAAACGTACTAACCCCCAATTCCTGTCCTTACTTTTATTTCTCCAAATAACTAAGCACCACACAATCAGCTCTGTAATAGATGTAAAGCCATCTGTAAGCTGAGAATGCCGATTCTTCAAAACATTAAAGGAACATTGAAATTTCTTCGTAGTATTTGTTTAATTATTCTATCCATATATCCATCCAGGTTCACGCCAGCCCCAGCACGCATACAGTGCGAGGCAGGAACAATCCCAGAACAGGGCGCCAGCTCATCGTTAGCGCTGTCCACTGTGTCCTTACATGTTTAATTATTAACAATACAGATTATTTAAATGATGTTAAAATTTTATCTGTATAATTTAATAAACATACTTTGCTGCATTTCTTAAAAATGATATCAAGAGCTCCAAGAAGATAACGCTTGGAAATCTAAATCAACTTAGAAATCAGTTGTCATCATATGTAAATACACACTTTATAAAGTGGCTCATGTTGTGCAATATTATAAGTGTATCACAAGTTTACAGTGGGGTAATTGTACTTATAAGTACAAACAGTTCTATAAGGAGCACTTGATGGACTGATTGATTGCGTTTATAGTTCTTGGGATGAAACTGTTTCTGACCCGCGAGGTCAGTACAGGAAAGGCTCTGAAGCGTCTGCTGTATGGAAGCAGTTCAAATAGGCAGAATGGCTGAGGCACCATGTGCTAGATGCTGCATATCGATAATTCTATTTCCGATCACCTGCTGTAGAGCTGTGATTCCACACTTGGAAACAGTGGGGTAAATACTCTGAGTGGTGCAGTGAGAGTAACAACGCTAAAGCAGCTATGGTATTTGGAATAATTTGGCCATTCCGTGGACCATTATATTGTCACAGGTTAATTACAATCAGATTCCTTAAACTAATAAACGATATGTGGTTAATTTCAGTGTATTTTATAAAGCTGCGTCAGGGATGTGGATCTAAAAAAGAAAGGGAAACCACACTGGAACAAAAGCACTGCTTTGATGCTGGGTGCTGCCAGTTTGCAAAAATGAGCGGAGAACTTGCGTAACTCAGGGTTTGAGCTACCGTGAAAATGTGCGTGGCTTTACACCAAGTTTAGGTTTTATACATCGCGACTTGAGCGTGGAAATAGGCGTACACAACATTTTTGTGTGTATGCATTGTTTATACATGAGGCCACTGATCTGAACCCTCCTGAGAATCTCTGGATGATAATTGGCAACAAAGTTATGGCAGAGAAACCCACTACAGTTAATCAATTGTGGAAGAAGCTGGAAGATGAGTGGAACAAAATCAAGCCAGAGCAGTGCAAGATCATGTCCTGTGTCCAGTGCATGGTCATGTCCTGCAGGCGCAGATGTGCCAAAGTCAAAGAAAGCAAGAGCCTCTATAATTCTTACTAAATTATGAAAGCTGTAATTGTCAAAAAGAATTGACAAAATTTATTTGCAGGCTTCCTTTGCAATACAATTGTAACAGTTCTCTAATTTTGATCACTGTAGTTTTCCAAAATGATATGGTTTTTGTTGAATGACGTTTTTTGTCATGGTTATTTGCATAGCAGAAATCAAATCCTGGTTTTCTTCAAATTTTCTTAAATTAAATAGTGACAAAACTGAGGTTCTCCTGATTGGTACAAAATCAACATAATCCAAAACTGATCGTTTTTCATTTGTTATTGATAATTCCTCTGTCTCCCCTTCCCCACAGGTTAAGAGTCTGGGTGTCATACTTGACAGTACTTTATCCTTACAGTCCCACATCAATAACATCTCCCGGTCTGCATATTTCCACTTGCGTAACATTAATCGTATTTGCCCCTCCCTCACTCCCCACACCACTGCTATCCTTTTTCATAGCCTTGTCACTTCTCGTCTGGATTATTGCAATTCCCTTTTCTTTGGTATTTCTCACAAATCTCTTTATAAGCTTCAACTGGTCCAAAATTCAGCTGCCCGCATCATTACTAGAACCCCCTCTATTCACCATATCACTCCCGTCTTCCAGTAAAGTTCCGCATTCAATCCAAAATTCTTCTGTTAACTTTTAAGGCTATCCACAACCTTGCCCCTCCATATCTGTCTGATGTCCTCCATGTTGCCATTCCCTCCTGTACCCTTAGATCCTCTTCCACCATCCACTTGACTGGCTCCTTCGCCCGTCTTACCACTATGGGGAGCAGAGCATTTAGTTGCTCTGCTCTCCAGCTCAAGAACTCACTACCATCTGAACTTAGAAATATTGAATCATTTTCACTTTTCAAATCTAAACTTAAAACTCATTTGTTTAAGTCTGCTTTTTCTCTTTGATTACAATTGCTCTGTCTGATTTTAATTTTTGTATTTTAGTTTTGTTTATAATCTGTGTTTTGTCTATTGTTCGGTATCCTTAAGTGTTTAGAAAGGTGCCTACAAATAAATAAAATGTTGGATGGATGGATTATTATTATTATAAATGCAGGGAACAATATTACTTGGCCATGTCCCTGCCTGATTGCTGTGTCTGTGTATAGGAGAGTGGTAGATCCTGCTACAATAAATAACCGTGATGTTCCAGTTTTGAAGCTGAATAAAGATGGTTCTGCTAAAGTACTGAGACTCAACCTCATGTTTTAGGGTGCAAGACAGGGAATCACATATCACAATACCTATAGCTGCTATGAGTTTGAAGTTGGAGCAGTGACAATTACCAATATTTGAAAGAAACAATTTTTCATAAATTGTTCTCTAATTTTGATTGCTAATGGCGATAGATAGATAGACAGAACTGTATTTTTCCCAGGGGGAAGTATATATACATGGGCTTTATTTTATTTTTTTAATTTTATATTCTGAAAACAATCTCCTAATGTTAATACAATTTGAATTGAACAAAATCTAAAACAAAATACTAAAGAACAGCAAGTAGATATCTACCTCTGACTTTGACGGCAGAGGTTTATTCATCCCTGTTAAAAACTGGGTAAATATATGAGTAGAGAGTTACATACCTATAAACAACAGAGAACATGTATTCTATTTTGGAGTTATAATGCACAAAATCAGAAACAAGAGTCACAAATTTGGTGAGTTTCATTATTTGTCCAGAAGGATAAACAAGCAGCTCTTGAAAATAATGTGATACAGAAATAGTTAATGCTGCTTATTCAGTTTGAGTAATGGACTGTTTTCCTCTTTGTAGGATGGAGAATGAGGCTATTCACCTGGAAAAAAAACATGTTCATAGCGTATATGAGAAAACTGCCCCTTACCTCAGTGACCTTCGTTGCAAAGCCTGGCCACGTGTACGTCAGTTCCTTCTCGAACAAGAGCCAGGGAGCCTTATCGCAGATATAGGTAAGAAAAATTACGCAAATGTAGAGCAAATTTTGAAAACTCATTCATTCCACAGAAGTGTGTGGTTAGTACTGCTGTCTCTCTGATCCAGGAGGATGGATTCAGATCACATTATAGTCACTTTATCTTCAGTGCTTACATGTTTTGCATGTGTCTGTGTGAAATATTTCCAAGTTCACCAAGCACCTTCAGCATTCCAATGCTTTTCTGGTTACGTTATTTGTGGATTCTAATCTGGCTTAGTGTGAGTACATTTGGGTGTGTGAAATAGTGTGCCATGCAATGAATCTTTACCAGGGCTGGTCCTATCTTGCACCTGATACCATTTGGTTAGGTTTAAGCTGCATGAACAAATTTAATAAAAACAAATTCACAACATGGATGGATTGGAACTATTGGTGCAGATTAGTCTATCTTATGTGCAACAGTATAGTGAAATGATTTCTTGCTAGCTCCTTTATGAGCAAAGATGAACCTTCAAAAAATGAAATATTAATTAAAAATAGCATCACAAAATATAAAAATATATGCATAATTATCAGTTATCACAGTATGAGTGTTATGAGGGACTGCTCCAAAGCTCTATTAAAAATCACAGCTGTTATTAAGTTTGGCAGTGTGAGCTTTCATAATCTTGTACGGTCTGCCAGTGAAGACTAGAACAAGAACTTTAGACCCAGGTGGCTATGGACTATGATTATTTGGAGTGCAGTCCTGAGGATATTTTCTTAACTGGTGAAAGTTTTATTCCAGTAAAAGCAATGCTTTTACCTATAACTGTATGCTGGTAAATTCTGAATTTTAAGAATGGGACCACATAACAGCCCAGAAATAAACCAAAGAGGAAAAAGTTCAAAAAAGTTGTCTTTGTTAAAAAAAAAAAATTAAAGGAGGGGTGATCTTATGGAGCAGGGGTGCCCACACTTTTTCGGCTTACAAGCTACTTTTAAAATGACCAGGTCGAAATGATCTACCTACATTAAAAATGCTATATATATATATATATATATATACTGAGTATACTTTATACATAAAATATATGTTGTCATACCTTGCATAACTGAATAACCTTTATGGCACAATAACAATTCAATACATTTATGGTCACTACAGTATTTGGATTTAATAATCTTCATGTGGGAAAAGGCTGACTCGCATAAATAAGTAGAGCCGAATAATGCAGTCAAGGAGGTAGCACATTTTCTCATGTTTGGGTACTTTTCCTCTGTAAGTAAGTTCCAGAACTGTCCAAGAGCCCCAGACTTCAGCTGAATGTTATCCTGTAGTGTCAAAATCTCACCCTCCACTGTAGAGGAGTTTTAGGTGAAACAGTGTTGCAATTTTTGATGCGGGTGAATCACCCTTAACATCTTCCCTAAATGAATAGCACTTAAATGTAGCGATTGGCTCAAATAAAGCTGAGTCTTGAAACCTTCTGTCAAAGTCTGACAAGCAATTTTCAATCTGTTTCTGTGTGGCGTATGCTCTCAAGTTGTGCACACGCCTTCCATTGCGTCTCCAGCTCTGACACGAGGTTTTGGATGTTCCCCAAATCAAGGCCCTGAAGCTTTGAGGACAGATGTTGCATTTTTCGTTTGAAAGCATTAACTGAACTAATCATATTGACCATGGAGTTCTCTTTTCATTGCAGCTGTAAATTAAGCTCATTCAACATGTTGGTCAGATCGGAAAAAAATGGCAAGTCTAGCGGCCATTGATTGTTATTAAGTTGCTTGTATTCTGCATGTTTAATGACAAGGAGAAACTCCTTTTTCATCGGCCAGGGGTCTTGAAATCTCAGCAGGAATTTCTCCCTAGCCATCTGTCTCATCGAAGGCCTCTTTTATCATCTCTCCATTTTGGGAGGACTTCTTATGCTCAATGATTGAGTGACTCACCGGTGTGATGCTTCGGTGTGTCTGCCTTTGCTTCTGAATTCAGCCGAGTGAAAAATGATGGCTGTCCGATTAACTGCGATTTTAGTTCCCTCTCCTTTCTCTTTCTCAGATCGCTTTTCGGAAGGAAGTCAGCTTCGTAGTTTTTATGAACAGTTCGAAAGTGCCTTTCCACATTTTCCTTCTTTGGAATAGCAATGATAAACTGACAGATCAGACAAACGCACTTCGATTGTGACATTTTGTGAGAAAAAAATTCTCTTTCACTTCCACATCCAGCCCATACCCTCCCCAAACATTTTTTTTTTAAATCCTCTCTTTAGTCAATATAAAGTCGAGTTTTGCAGTAGCTTGCGCGTTTGATCATGTGTGCGGGACGACCAGTGTGTTAGAAGAAAAGAGATCTCAGACTGGCTGCCCTGTATGTCAATCAAGTGGCAAATACCATAGGGAAGATATATAGACTAACGTTTAAAACATTTTTTTTGAATGCAATGCGATCTACCTGCACTCCCTTTCCGATCTACCGGTCAATCGCGATCGATGTATTGGGCACCCTGTTATAGAGGATCCTGGCATCCCAGGGTTAATCTGCTCTCTAGTGGAGGAGATTTGACACCAATGGCATTGTCCTTCTCTGAGTTAAAAGGTGGTGCAGTCATGTTGATGGACCTGCCTGATGTTCTTTGGTGACATGCAGTACACACATACTATGACTTTCCTAGCTGCCAGGCTCTCTCTTCCTCTCAAATAGTGTCATTGAGACTCACTCCTATCCTCAACCATAGTGCTGGTGCTCCATTCAAACATTCTCTTGGCAGTCATACTTCCTCTTAGCATAGAATGTTGTTACTTAATGGTAAAAATCTCATCCTAATTGAATATTATAAGCAAAATGGACTTTGAGATGTCATCAAATGAGCTAAGGTCAAAATGGGAAGGTCAGAAAACCTGATTGTCAAAACACAATATAATAGTCAAAACTCAAAATAAAAAATAACAAAGCCAACATCCTATTTGCCTACATAGCTACTGAACGCTGCACATTTTATATGTTTTAATCCAAATCTTGGATGCTAAATGTAATTTTAAATACCCTCTGGAAGATATTGTCACATGGTGCCACTTGTGGGAGCATGTGGTCAAAAAATATATCTCAGAATGATGTTTTATAAAAAGAAAATACAGGGTGAGAAAAACATTAGCTGAACTATAAAAGAATAAAAGTATAATTCAATTTCACAAATTCCAAAAGCTTAAAAAATCAAAAGGTATGAAAAATAAATGCAAAATTCAACATGACATAAAAACCTTGGAATTCATAAAATAGGAAATGCAAAAAAATCAATTTGTGCCTACTTTCTCAAGTCATGAGGGAGCAAATGTTGCAGATGTTTTTTTTGTTCCTTGCAGTTATGTGACTGACCTAAGATAGAATGTTAATGTTAAGGGTTATCAAACCCTGAAACAGCACGCTACCTCTACAACATCCAAAATTTAGTGATCCAGGCCCTTTAAATGTAATAACTCATTTTTGTTGTTGGCTAAGTCCTTGGAGCCAAGGAGGGAGTTAAGCAAATAGCAATAGGGAGGTTTCTATGTTATCAGTCAACTTAAAATGGATGTTGAGGCCCATTTTTGTAGACTAAAATCTAGTTTCTAGATTATTGACATTAGGTATAAGTTTTGTATGAATTACAGTGTTAAACACACAGAAATAGCTAATGAAATGTAATCTGAAACTGGTATTTTTAGCGTCTAAGTTAAACAGAGAATCTCAAAGTTGTGGCATCCTCCATAGACCTGTCATTGTGATAAGCAAATGGAATGGGTATAAACTGACAAGGATTCTGGAGTTCAGGTATGCTATCAGCAGCCTCTCAAAACACTTCATTATACTTTGTCTAAGTGTTACTTGATGATAGACACAGGTGACTCTGTGCTGTTATTTAGTATTTTTGTTTAATTGACTGCTTACAGCTACTTCATTTCTCAAACAGCTTAAGTGAGCACTCAGTTGTCAATGATTGGGCAACTGTGAATGACAATGGGACTACTGAGCCTAAGGGGAGTACACTGCTATTTACAACTGTGTCCTTTCACCAACATAATTTATTTTTAAAAAGATAAAAGTGACTTGTCTCAATATGCTTTAAACACTGCACACTGATTGCTGATAGCTTCTCTTAATGCAGAGCCAGCTCCACAGGAAAATTAGAGAAGGAGCTCATTTATAAACATAGATTAGCCACTGATTAAAAGGCATTGACTTACAATCAGTCTAGCAGTACACAATCAAAGCTGCTCATTCCTGTTCTTGTAGTTATATTCTTACCCAAATCTGTCCTTCAGTTTACTTTTCTGCTTAAATGAATATGCATCACCCATCTGCAAACCATGGACCAGTTATATTATACTTTTAAGGTAAACTTTATGCACCCTGAATTGGATTAAGCAGACCGTAGAAGGTGATGATCATGTAAATTTTCACTTGAAATGTGGAGCTGACAGTGTCGCATAATTTTCAAGTGCATTGAAAGTGCTATCTAAAGACAAAATGTTATCATTTGGTAGAGGATACAATGGAAAGCCAACAACAGGTCAGATATTGGAGGTTTTTTTCAACATTTTATCATCAAACCTGGCATAGTTTTAGGTATGCATCTTCCACCGCACTCATTATTGCATCTTAGGTAAAGAAGGAAATGTGTCACAATTAACATGATCCTGTAAATTACTACTGCCATTCAACACAAAGAAAGACTTGTACCCTAGACACTCACATAAACTGAAGACACCACACATCAGTTCTGTGTTCACAGGTGGCTGACTAGTACTAGAGGCAGAGACTTGCACTAATGGATACACACTAAAGTGATGAATGGTTTCAAACACCCAAACCTGAATCATAAAGAAATTGCCCAATTTCCATCATATTTTTTAGATAGGGTATTCAAAACAAAAGGATGATTACTGAATAGAATTAATAAAAAAAGAAGAAAAACACACAAAAAAAACCTCTTCGACAGCCCCTACCACATTTGTGTTTGGAAATGCACAAAGCGTCAGGAAGGAGGAAGATGAACTCCAAGCATATACACAATATCATTTAATATTTCAAAAGTATTTTTTCCTGTAACTTTGGAAAATCTGAATAACAGCACTAGCCCCCAATTGGACTATTAATTTATAGAGGTTTGTTTCTATTTAAATAGACCAGAACCAGAATTCCGGGGAAAAGAGAAGGTGGAGGAGTATGTGAATTTTTATAAATTACTTCAAACCAACTCATATTAAAACAAAACATTAGACTGGTACACTGGGTTAAACTTAATTATAAACTATATTATTTTCAAGTGAGATGCCTCAAAGCAAACGTTTTGATGTTGGTTCTGTCTACTAATACTCAGGCTGTAGATACTATTGTTCAACCAAATACATTGCATTGTACGAATACACAAAATACAAAATGGCATTGCCAGATTAACAATTAAAAAAATTATTATAATAATAAAAAAATAATGGATCAGTTGTATTGTACCTGTGATAGACTACAATAGCAGTGGACCAAGACCAGACTATGTCGTATGGTAATAACAAGAGATGATCCGTAGGTCTAAGTGCTATCTTAGTGAACTGTGGAACAACATCAGTTCCAAGTTTAGCTAACCCACAGCTGGTCTTGTTTTGGCTTTGTGTTTTTCCTCGGTTTGCTTAGTTTGGCCATCTGATTGCTTGTTAACAGTGACATGCTGGTAATTAACATCACCCCCACTAACAACATACTGCTACACATTCCTCTTGATTTACAGAGACATTCAGTAGCACAGGGCAAATCTTTATTTTCACTTGATAAAAGTAATTGCAATCATTAAACTGCAATACATTGAAATGAGTGTCATTATTGTAAACGTCAATCACTTTCAGCATATAACGAGGCCCTGAAATCCCTTTATGTTAAGTAATGAAGACGAGTAGTACACTTTAGTAGAATTGTATTTGAAGCATAATTGTCTGATTGTTTGTAAGCCACTTCCTAATTAAGTAGATAATACCAAAGCGCTAATAGTTGCTCTTCATTATGCGCGCAGCTTTTCCTAATATCTGAATTAATCCATCAATAACCAAAGCATATAAAATACCTAGTCAGAGGCTGGACAGTATTCATAAATAATGTCTCATTGCAGCACTAACTTCACAGTAGAGCACATGCTCTATATAATACATATTGTGAGAAATATCCTATTAAACCTGGAATACACCCGCAAAGGTATCTCCATGACACTCCAAAAGAAACAAGCAAGGTTGCTGCATCTTAAAAATTCTGAATTGGAGGCTGAGCAAGATTATGTGCCTAACAAATTTATGGAAGTGGATAAAAGTAGGATTCAATACGACAATTACTGGGCATTCGTCAAATGTATGCAAGAATAGTTGGTGCAGATTCTCACAAATTTATCAGTGTCTATAGACTATGCCATTGATAGTGAGTGGTTGCAGAACCAACCACAGTCACTTGGTGTAGATATTAAGGCATTTTCTTAATTAGTGATAAAGCCTCTGCATCTTTATACTGAAAATTAAGGGTAAATGTATGTTGATCCCATAATTTTCTATTTCTGTTATTACACAATATAAATATTTCCATGTATTGCTTGATTTTTGCATTGGCAATGGCATTGTCATGATAATATTTGTTTCAGTATCATGCTATAGTTCAGTCCAAATGTAAATATAAAATATGCTTTTTTAAATTGCATTCAATTGCTTTTTAATGTCCATAACAGTGTTTGATGTTTGAGGAATTAATTATGTAGCATTATCCACTGTACTGGGTCTGTTGAGCCTGCTCACAAGGTGGTCTAAGTTAGTATGCAACTTTGTTCCCCTTCTCTGATTCCAATGAACCATCGTGTAACTGCACTTAGTCTTAGTCTTGGTCAACTGATAGTCCACAGCTCTGGGATACATTGTAACAGCATTAAACCCAAAAGTTAGTATTGTTACCATAAATATGTACTAAGAACAAATCAGCACAGTGTCATCCTGAACTGATAGCATACTGCAACTAAACCAAAATGACTAAGGAAGGACAAAAAACATACATTAACTTAAATTAAGGCAAGCAAAGCACAAGTTGAAAGTTGTGACTGTGCCTGCCTTTGATGGATTGAACGCAAGAAAAAGTTGGCCAGACTTGCTGCACGAAACAGCTGCATTAATTAAAAAAGCCCTGAAGTCATCATCCTCTTAGGAGTCTGCTTCTGAAGTGTCTGCCTGTAAATGTAGTACTTGATTGCCAAAGGTTTTATGTGTGTTCTACCGATGACACACCAATCAAATGCAGTACTTGCTACAGCCAGCCATCTCAACCTTGATTGGTTAAAATGACTTTTCATTTCAAGTTGTATTTCATATGTGTGTAGTCTCTAAAATAAATAAATTAAGAAATGATAAAACGCTTTTCTTCTTCTTCATCTTGTCTCACTTCTATGTGAGTTTAATATGCTTGATCAACCTTCTCCAAACAGCTCGGTCCTGCACCTCCTTGCCAGTCAAGTCTGCTCTGCTCTGCACCTCTGCTTTCATCTCCCTAAATTTGTCTCCCCCTGTACTTCCATTCCCATCACTCTTTTGTCCACATATTCATTTTCTTTCCTCATCACATGTCCACACCACTTCAACCTCCTTTCCTGTACTTTCTTAGATATCTCTCCCACTTTTTTTGTACCTCTGATTGTCTCATTTCTTATTAAAAACAAAGAAATAAGCAGCAAAAATACTTCATAGCATATTATGTACACCTTGCTTTTATTTGATGTATTTATTGTCAGATGTTACAGTACATGCTTCTATTTGTGCATTTATTTAATTTTGTTAAAAAAATTCCTTAATAATTATACCACAAATGTATAGTCTGCTTCCATGCGGTCAACCAATCGCGTGTGAGTGCCATTAACAGTAATCACTATCATGAGATTACAACATCATATGAATCAAATAACTGAGCAGTACAGAAAACAGCAGAAGGCAGCACAGGCATGTAAAAGGAGGATGAAATTATCCACAAAACATTTTAAGCAGCAAATACCAATAAGAGATTGTAACAAAACAGTGCAGGATAAACAAGTAAACAGTGTGCTACTTTCAAAGCTTGTAGACAAATACACTGCTGAGCAGATAAAATAAATCATCCGTACTCTAGAATGTCTAAGAGATGACAAGGTCTAGAGCTATTTTTAGCTCATATGCGTGTCTCCGTGTTCCTCTCCAAATGCTGGAAGTGTACCAGAGAAAAAAAGTTTATGCTTTCAGGGTGCTTTCTCTGCATCACCATAGAAACTGAGAGATTTAAAACGTTGATTTAAATAAAAGTGTAAATCACTCCTTGTATTCTGAGCGAGGATTCTTGTTTGTTACTGTATTCATGCAAGGTAATGTGCAAATTTTCACTCCTAATGTTTGAATGTTTTAAGTACTTATTGAATGAAATTTATGTTTTGTGCTTATTTCCAGGTTGTGGAACTGGAAAATATCTCGATGTGAATGGTCAGATTTACAATCTGGGATGTGATTACTGTAGCCCCTTGGCAGAAGTGGCAAGAAAGAATGGACATGAAGTCCTTGTTTGTGATAATCTCTGCCTTCCCTTCAGGGACCAGATCTTCAATGCTGTTATTTCTATTGGAGGTATATGGAATAAGTTATGTTTGTTTCATTTCTTTTCAATGATAAATAAAAATAAATCAATGGGATACCCAGACAAAGACCTGTGTAGATAAATAAGCAAACTACATGCAGACCATGTCTAGGCCGGTATTTGAATCCAAGTTTTCGAGTGTAAAAAACTGTTTGCAAAATGCATAAGTTATTTTGTATAAATTGTTCATTAGAATAAGGATCACTTTCTACCTTAACCTGTCCATAACTTTCATTTTATGCTTCACATATAGTGAGTTAGTAGTTCATTTCTGACACACATTGTGCAAGATGTGGAGAAAGCTATCACTTTATGGCCAAAAAGCACAACATGACTTAGTTTTGTTGACTTAAATGACACATGCAAGTGACACATGCACCAAAAAACATGGCTTTTTAAATAACAGTATAAAATTAGTGTCAAAATTGGTTTTGGGCTGGTTTGTCTTTGATAGTAATGAAAGAAATGAATTGAATGAAACAAACTCACAAAATAAATATTGTTTTACTTCCAATGACATTCTTACTATTACAGAAGTATGTTTAGTTCCTGTTTGTAAGTGTTCACGTGCATTAATTTAGAATTTACAGAAAGTTCACTGAATTATTTTCTCTCACATTTTTGTACATTTTGTTGAGCCACCAGACATTTTCTGGCACAATCCACACTTCGTCAATTATGATGACAATCGCAACCCTAAAGATGCATCAGAGACAGGAAAGAAACCTGAAGCTCCACGGTGCTTGGAGATGGCATGTTCTCAACCTGTTCTACAGGAATCAATAAACGGCAAAGTGGGGTTGCTGGCTAACGGCACTGCTGGGCAGAGTTTGGGGGTGCAGTTCTCTGTGTATTGAGATTCTTGTGGAGAAAATACAGTAATGTGCACAATTGGGTGTTTTTGTTTGTTTTTTCATTAGTGAAAAATATGTGGCAAATCACTTTTAAAAAATAAATAAATAAATAACCCATACTACACCTGTGCAGTGATGTGAATGAGAGGCATAAATAGAACTGATTTGTTGGGTGTACGACAGATTCATACATTATGCAGCTGCGGCAAAGAATACTGGTAAACAAAGACGTGTGAATGTGGTTTTAGGGAGCAATACTCCTTGCTTTGTACCCCAAAACTCGTATCAGTGAGCATTACATAAAATTTTAGTGTCAGTTTTGCAAAACTGTATACGAATTAAAACTTACCCATTTCACTCATCACTACTGTACATCATACATCACAAGGATAGATAATCTGTTAATTAAAACATCTGGGGCCTCATGCATAACGCCGTGCGTAGAATTCGCACTATAATATGACGTAAGCACAAAAGCCGAAATGTGCTTACGCACAGAAAAATCCAGATGCAGGAATCTGTGCGTACTCCAGCTTCCACGTTCTTCCGCTCCATAAATCCCGGTCAGCGTGAAAAGTAATGCACGTGCACGCGCCTGGTGTCCCGCCCCAATTCCTCCCAGAATTACGCCTCTTTGAATATGCAAATCAATATAAATAGCCCTTAAGCTCAGCGTTCTGTGAAAAGACAATGGGAAAAGCATGGGGGAAAATATAAGAATTTCAGCAAATACCAAGTGGAGGCAAAGGAAAAACATACTATTTGTTGATTTAAACAGTGGTATAAACAACAAAGGAAGCTGATCGAGTGACATAGAGTGTTGGAGAAACTCAAAAGCTCAAGTTCACAAAGTTGCACAGTGACAAAATAAAAAAGAACTCACATATCAAAGTCTCTGTGAAAAGGCGAGTTGTAGCCCACCGTCTGAGCTTATTAGGCTACAGACAAAAAAAAAAAAATAGGCACACAGTGGGAAAAAAGAACAAAATGTCAACTTTAATCTTGAAATTTCCACATTAATCACATAGTTTATTTTGTCATTAAAGTAGAACATCATAAACTTCATCTTAAAATCATTTAATTTACTAGTTTCTCAAATCCCATCCTAACTAAAGTAGCATGTTAAATGTTTTGTTTTGTATTTGATCTTCTATGTGCTCTGTGTGTGTATCATAACATGCTTCCGTTCTTTCTCTTTATCCGACAGGACACAGAATCCATAACATTCGTGATATTACAGCTCTCTGAATAATTAAAATACTGAGATGTATACATGATATCATTTTCATGATGATTGGAATGAAAGCATGTTATTAAACATGGGAACACGATGGCGCAGTGATTGTTCATGTCTCACACAAGATGCTGCTGCATCATGCGCGACCTTCAAAGAAATAATTTATTGCAGCAGTACTGTCTCTTTCAAACGTACTAACCTCCAATTCCTGTCCTTACTTTTCTTTCCCCAAATACCCAATCGCCACACAATCAGCTCTGTAATAGACGTTAAGCCATCTTTATGCTTAGAACGCCGATTCTTCAAAACTTTTAAGGAACATTGAAATATCTTCATAGTACATGTTTAATTATTCTATCCATCTATCCTTCCAGTGTCGCGCCAGCCTCAGCAAATATACAGCGCGAGGCAGGAACAATACGTGAACTTGCTAGCGCTGTGGCACCATGTCCTTACATGTTTAATTATTAACAATAAAGATTATTTAAATGAAGTTAAAGTTTTATCTGTATAATATAATCAACATATTTTGCTGCATTTCATCTTAAAAATGATATTATCATCATATATAAAGTGGCGCAGGTTGTGCAATATTATAACTGTAGTGCAAGTTTACAGTGGGGTAATTGTACTTAAAAGTGCAAACAGTTCTTCAAGGAGCAATTGATTGAGTGCATTTATAGTTCTTGGGATGAAACTGTTTCTGAACTGCGAAGTCCATACAGGAAAGGCTTTGAAACATTTTGCCGTGGCTGAGGTTGCATGGGCTTGATGCTGTATACTGATAATTCTCTTTCCGATCAGCTGCTGCAGTGATTCCCCACTCAGATACATTGATATAAATACTCCGAGTGGTGCAGTGAGAGTAATATGGAAAAAGATGATACACTGTGACAACCCTTAAAGGGAGCAGCTGAAAAAAGAAAAAGAAGAAGAAGATGGTGCAGTGAAAGTAACAACGCTAAAGCAGTTATGGTATTTGGAATACTATGGCTATTCCCTGGACCATTACATTGTTACAGGTTAATTACAATCAGATGCATTACACTAATAAACAATATGCGGTTAGTTTCAGTGTATTTATAAAGCCGCGTCAGGAATGTGGATCTAAGAAATAAAGGGTAACCACACAGGAACAGTAGCACTGCTTTGACGCTGGGTGCCACCAGTCTGCAAAACTGAGCGCAGAACTTGTGTACGGCAGGGTATGAGGTACCATGGAAATGTGCGTGGCTTTATGCCAAGTGTAGGTTTTATACATCACGATTTGAACGTGGAAACGTTCTTACGTAACATTTCTGTGCGTACGCACCGTTTATACATGAGGCCCCTGGTGTATGTGGCAACTTTGTAATCTTATTTTATAATGATGTGATTTTTGCAATTGGTTATCAAATTATATAATGATTTGACAACTTAATTAATATGTGGAAGTGCAATTTTTAAAAACAGAACAATGTACAGTAATCGATAGGAATTACTCTTTACTGTGGGAGTATGCAATGAACATACTTGACTTTTGTTCAGTTAATGTTTATGTTTTGTATGAAGGGAATTAGTCCAGTGGGTCAAGACTGTTATTTTAAATGAGTTAATCAAGAACAAGTGGACACAGTTGGAAACTTGTTAGGATTAAATTTTACACAAATATTAGGAAGTTTTTCTTTACACAGAGAACCATAGACACATAGAATAAGCTACCAAGTAGTGTGAAGGACAGTGAGGGATTTTCAAAACTTGACTTGATGTTATTTGGGAAAAATTAAGTGGATAGGACTGGTGGATTTTGTTGAGCTGAATGGTCTGTTCTCATTGAAACATTTCTAATGTTCTAATGTGTGTATACTGTTTGGTACACTAGGTTTCAATTTATTTGACAGCATCTCTTTCACAATGATGTTCTTATCTAGACTGTTCTAATTAATTTGGTTTAACAAAACTGTTTTACTAATAGTGGCTAACAGTTACAGTATGTTAACCTAATATATTTCACAGTTGTTAGAGCAACTAATTTTGCCAGCATTACATTGACCACAGTGAACTAAGTTTGAATTACTTGATTCATTCACGTGGAATTCCAGCAAATTACTTTTTAAAAATTTACATTGTTACATGATCTACAGGCTTTCTTTTAATAGTTCTAACTGATATCTCATCCCCAGCTCCATCTTGATCACCACAAAGAAGCACACATACTTAACAAAGATGTGATACTTGATAAATCAGCATTGAGTCTTGTGTTTCACTTATAATGAAGGAATTAAATAAAAAAAGTAGTCAGAGATTGCAGCTGAACCTGTAAACCTCTCCACATGGGCTTCAGCATGTTATTAACTGTCAGAAAAAGGTATGAGCTTGCGTTACCTTGGAAATTTTAAACTGTGCTGGAAAGTCATTACACAGTTGTGTAACTTGACATCCCCAGTAACATCTAGTAGTGTAAATTGATTTACTTGGGCGATGAGATCAGCAACCACAGTTGTCAAGTTTGCCATCCCCTCTGACTAGAAGCTATGTAATGCGACATCGGTTCAACACATAATTAAAAACCTAGTGCCATTCTGTCGTATTAGTTAAGTTGTGTACCGCATAACTCTACCTGGATACCATCTTCACCGCTAGTGATCTGCTGCATACTTGTGCTAAAGCACAAGGAACTGGTCATCTTTAAACATCTAAGCTGGAAAATGTTTTCAAAAATCTGTTGCTTGATCATTTTCAATTCAGCAAACTTTTATTGGCATTTATTAAGTTTTTTTAATTCTTTCTGTGGTGATGTAACAAAGGCACAGTGAGCTAGAATTTTTACACTTGAAGGGATTGGGTGTTACTGAAACTCCAATTCTTTGCTAAGCTTTTATTTTGAAAAGACTACCAGAGGTAATGTGAACACAGGAAGGACTTTTATGTTGATACAAAGTGTAACAGGAAGCTTCCAGTAAGAATAATCCGTTAAATTAATTATCTGGAAGCTTCTTCATTCCACCTAGAATTACACAACCACTTTGCAAACCTTTGTAATCTTTAAGAACAGTCCCAGCAGCCTACTTTCCAGGCCTGTCTTCCCCAAGATGGAGGATCTCCTTTTTCAGTTTTTCTTTTTTTTTTTCTACCTTCCTCAGGATGATGAGCTTCCTGTTACATTTTGCATCAACATAAAAGTCCTTCCTGTGTTCACATTACCTCTGGCAGTCTTTTCAAAATAAAAGCTTAGCAAGGAATTGGCATTTCAGTAACACCCAATCTTTTCCAAATGTAAAAATTCTAACTCACTGTACCTTTGTCACAGTGCTGCATATAATAAAAATAGATTTTCTCAGCTGCTGTTGGATAGTATAAAAAAATTATACTGTCCATTACAATGTACTAGGTTCTACCAGCATATTGACTCCTTTATTAAAAATGACAAAATTATTGGGATTTACACTGAACCAAATTGTGAAACTAGTACAGTAAATTATGATTCATCATTTATTCATTTATTCATCATTTTTAGTAAAGATGTTTGTCATTTAAACACAAACCTTAATTTAAAACTGTCTTAAACATGCTTTCTTGAACATCATATTTTTATTTTTGGCTTGTACAGTATTCTGTCTCCATGTGATGAAAGTTATGGAGTGGAACAGTGTTATATCTCCTTTTAACATGTGTAACAAATCAAATGAGCTAACTGTAAATTATGTACACATGGAAATACTTATTTAAACCAATCAATCTTCAACATCCATTTTTCAAAGGCACAGATGTGTGCTGAAAATGGCATATGGTCTTCATAAATGATAAGAGAATAAAATTTATAGGAATAGAAACAATAATATCAATTCCACTTCTTCGTCTTAATTTCTGTTATTACCATTTTTTTTTTAGTTTTCAAATATAGCCAGATCTGGTTAGATGTTAATATATTTAATATACTTGCTGCTTTCTTAAAATGTTTTATAAATACATTGCAGCCTTTGAGCATTTCTTTTTTTTACGTGTTTTACAGTGATCCATCATTTTTCAATGAAGGAAAGAAGAATTCGTGCCATAAGAGAAATGGCGAGAACAATGGTCCCCGGAGGCTTGATTATGATTTATGTTTGGGCACTGGAGCAAAAACACAGGCGGTTTGAAAAGCAAGATGTATTTGTTCCATGGAACAAGGCTTTATGTTCAAGAAACAATTCAACATCAAGTGAGAACTCAAACAAACACAGTCCAGGTTACATAGACCTCCCTCCAATGCTGTACTCCAAAAACTATAGAATGGATGACAATTTAAGACAAGAGAACACAGCCAAGCGTTCCTACAGTGCAGGGAACTATGTGTCAGTTGGAAGATGCTGCCTCAAAATTCCAGAAGAACATGAAAATAAATTTTATAGCAGTTTTGGGAAATCTTTAAGGTCATGGTTTTTCTCAAAATCATTTGATGAATCAAGCCTGAAAAAACATATGGAAAGGGTCAGGCCCTTTAAAAATTCAGATGGCTGGGTAGAGAATACTGTTCTAGTTCAGCCATCAAGACATTGCAGTATAGATTTAGGTCATACTGGGTCATTACTTAATGGCCAGGTTTATGAAGATGATGATGTTTTTGTAGAGACTACAAATAAGGAGGAATCCCTCTCAATTAAAAATGAGCAATACATGCCCACCATTTTGGGTGCAAACAATTTAAATTCTGTTAGCAATCGAATATTCTTGAGAACCTCAACATTAGATTCCACTGATTCTTTTCTTGATGCAATAAATGCTGATGCTGAACCTTTGGTAAACACCAAAGACTTTATGCGCTATTACCATGTTTTCAGGGATGGGGAACTATCACAGTTAATAGAGGAGAATGTGGCGGAACTGAACATTGTCTCCTCATGTTTTGACCATGGTAACTGGTGTGTAATTGCAAGAAAGATAACATAGCATTGGTGTGTCATGCATTATAATGCAGGGCTATTCAACTAGTGGGTCATGAATCCACCAAATGATACACTGCCAGGTAAGAAATATTCACCCTTTAAGAAAAATGCAATAATTTTTTTTTTTAACAGAAGATTCCAGCTACAAAGCATGGCCATTTTGTGTTAAATCCTTTCTTTAATTTCTTCTCAATGTCAGTGTGTAAGTTTAGAAAGTGATATCCTCTTACCATAAACGTTCAATGAAAAAAATAACAAGCCTTGGCCCATTGGCTTACTTCATGGGTCAGTTATAGTGTACTTGAGATAGTACCATCCTAGCATTTATATTTTTGGCATAAATATTCTGGCGAGGCCATGCTGACCTAGAACTGAGTGACACTATCAGAAGGGGCGGAGCCATCCTGAGAAGCCGTGCAGAGTGGGTGTGGTTTGTGAATGAGAGAGAAATGATCAAGAATTTAAAGAGCATAACCTATAAAACACACTCTTCTGCTTAAATCCATTGGCCAGGCAAGGATTGGCAAGGATACTGCCATGTATCGGCTCATTTGGAAAAAGGTAGTACAGATGGTGTCGCTTCTGACGCCAAGTGACTTGTGTGGGGAATAGCCAGTGGTATAAATGTGCAGGAAGGAAACATGGCAGAAAACAGATCATGGGAGCCACATGGAAGGAGCTGTGGGAGATCGGAGTGGTGGGTGAGTTGATTATTCTCCAATAAGCCTCACGTGAGGGATCAGGGAAGAGACACTGCATTTCACAATGTATTAGGCTACCAGCATCACTGAAAAATAAAGTTTCAGCCAAAAAAGGCCATTAAACAATCAGACAAAAGGAAGATCAATATTTTATCATACAGTAAAACCAACAAAGGACAGTATTAAAAGAAATTTCAGCAACAGTATCAAATACTTAATGCTGAAAGCAGAAACTCAAATGAATATTTATTCATTTCCAATAGAGAAAGTGCTAAATTGTATTGTACATTGGTAATCAACTTGATTCTCAATAATGATTCCGACTTCTGTAAAATAGTGAGATGTACAATTGCGTCAAAAAAAAATAAGCCAATCAGTTGCATAAAAAGGGTAATAGCTTTCAAGCTGCATGACAGAGCCGACAAGCTCATGCTGCACATGCACACGCATGAGTAAAGGCATGCATCGAACTCAGCAGGTTTGAACAGCCTGCTCCAACAACCTGGAAACAGGCAAGCGGTGCCAGACACAAAAACAATTTCACATACTTCAAAGGGAAATATTTTTCTAGATAAGAAGTTGTCTATTGTCAAATTAAAAAAATTTGATTATACTGACTACAAGCAGTTTACTACAACTTTGAGGCTGTGTAACCAAAAGCTCGATCTCCCATTGTTATTTTACTAATCCTTGGAATTTTAAGTAGGCCAACATTTTAAGATCTCAATGAGCACTCTGTTTGTAGATAATGATAACTTCAGATAAGTAAACAGGACCTTGTCATTTAAGGCTTTATAAGTTAAAAGTAGTATTTAAAATCAGCTCTAAAACGTATCTGGGAACCACTGTAAGGACATAAGGACTGGAGTTTTCTGGTTTGTGTAATAATTGTTGTGGCAGCATTTTGATTTAACTGAAAGCTGCATAAAGGATGATTAGAACAGCCAGTGAACAACGCATTACAGTAGTCAGTCCTACTAAAAATAAACATGTGAATTAATAGATAACAGGTAATACAACAAACCGGAAAAATAAATAATTGCCAAATTAATCTGTTACATGTCAGCTATTACACATACATCATCAGAAGGGATATACTGTCAGATATTAGACAATATTCATAAAACATAACTAATCACTACACATCACAGCACAAGCGCTAAGCAGCCCATACTGGGAAAAATGTAATGTCAAGGACATGGAAGACACTGCAGAGATACTTCTAGAGTTAGAAGAAATGCAGCTTTAAAGAAACTTACATTATCATTTGTGGTGCACTTTACTAACAGCACTGCCGATCATGAAGGATAAATAAAAGTTAAATATATAAGGCAATCCTTATTTTTTTGAATACGCAGCAGGACAATTTGATTTAATCAATATTAAATGTTACATGCATTGTTTATTGTTTTCAATGACCCTGAGTTAAGTATGATAGGTCTGTTATCAAGTTCAGTCCAAATAAAGACAGGCCAAAATATAAATCTTATAATTTGATCTTTATAATTAATACAATACAATTAATGTATTTGGACATAAGTGCTTTTTCATGTCTGCAATAGTTTGTATGATGTGTGCGGGTATTCATTTTAGAACATTCACCACCGTATGTCGGGTAGACCTGCCCACACCGTGGTTTTTGTAAGTATGCAAGTTTATTACCCTTCACCAGTTCTAAGATACAACTGTAATGGCATTTGGTTGTAGTCCACAGCTAGTCTTGAAGTGCACATGCCAACAATGCTAAAACTGATCGATAGTCTTGTTACCATCAATATGGACAATGATGAGATCATTGTGGGTTGATCCTGTGCTAAATGCACACCGCAACTGACCCCATGTATTCAGTTGTCCTGTTGAATAGCCCTTTTAAAATAAATCAACATGTAGTTTGGGTATTATTAAAAATACATGCCTTCTGTTATTGTTTGAATAAATGTACAATATGTGGCTTTTTGCATGCCCAGATAATTATTATGCAATAATTCAAATGGTAAGTGGAAAACTATTTTTATTTGTGTAATAAAATGTAATCAGAAAAATAAAAAGCAGAAGCAACACTTAGAATGACATAATAAAAGTTGCTTACTATATTAAAAAATAATATATATTTAAGTTCAAATATGTGTTTTTTTTGGGGGGGAGGGGTTTCAAACAATCATATCATTTCACTGCATCTTTATACAGTAAAATACAACTAATGAAATTATAAAACAGCAGAAATGGATTACAAACACCAGTAAACAATGCTTCCTCGTAGTATCTTTTGCTTTAGGGGCGAAGCAACACAATTTTAAAAGGCATCTTTAAGTTTCTGTACACAGAAAAAAGACAAAAGATAAACACATTGGGGAGATTTTTTTAAAACCTTCATTGGATTCATTTCCTTAACCTTCTATGGTTAATCTGGGCTGCAGTACCCTTTTTGACCAGTAGAGGACACTACCCTTACAGCAAGATGTCTTTCAAGACCCTGGGGGTCATAATATAAGCCCAATGACAGGGTTTGAGTCTACCCAGACCTCACAGGTATACTGGGAAGGACAACTGATCTGGGTACTCTCCGGTACACCTCTTTAGTGGGGCTAACATGCAGGAATATCTGGTGATTCTAGGGGGAGTCCTACACACACAAAACCAGAAATCAGTGTTAGTTGGTACCCCATAATTTCTTACAGCAGGGTACCTGGAAGGTGTATAAAGGGGCCTTGCTTCCTTGGCTCAGAGACCTTAGAGTTGGGAGGCAGCTGGTGAAAAGAGCTCAACTGGATAGAGCAATGAAACATCCATAGTGGAAGGTGAGCAAAGGAAGCATGTGAGGATTTCCTCCACTTTTTCCGTAACAAAATTATAGATCTAAATAATTCAACTAACATAAATACATCATCTGTTTATATCTCTCTCTGTTTTCCAACTCCATCCAGCTCCTTCTCTAAGTTCTCACCAGTCACATCTGCGTTAGTTAATAACCTGCTTTGTAAGATGAGGCCGACTACTTGTGTACTGGACCCCATCCCCAGCACACTACTTAAATCCTGCCTTCATGCCATAATCCCAACTGTTACAACAGTAATAAACTCATCCCTTGACATTGGCTCTGTGCCGCTCACTTTTAAAATCGCTTCTGTAACCCCACTCTTAAAAAAGTCTGGTCTTGATGCTGACAATCTTAACAATTTCCGGCCTATTTCCCACTTACCTTTCTTGTCAAGCTCTTGAGCATGTTGTAGCCTCCCAGCTCACCAATTACTTAACCACTAATAACTTGATGGAACCTTTTCAGTCTGGTTTCAGGGTGCAGCACAGCTGTGAAACTGCTCTGCTACGAGTAACCAATGATTTGCTTATGGCAGCAGACTCTGGACAAACCAGCATATTAATTCTGTTAGACCTCAGTGCAGCATTTGACACTGTCAGACATGACATTCCTACTGTCCAGACTGGAGAACATGCTGGGTATCTCTGGCACTGCCCTCCAGTGGTTCAAGTCCTATCTGACTGATAGGCAAGAGTTTGTTAGTCTTGGCAACAGCAGATCCAGCTCGGCGCCAGTCACACAAGGAGTTCCTCAGGGCCCTGTCCTCGGCCCTCTTCTCTTCTGCATTTATATGCTTCCCCTTGGCCATATTATTCGTAGCTATGGTCTGGGCTATCATTTTTATGCAGATGATACTCAGCTCTCCTTCAATGTTAAAAGTGGAACTTCATCAGAGCTTTCTCAACTCACAACCTGCCTTAGTGAAATTAAAACCTGGATTGAGCAGAACTCTTTAAAATTAAATTGCAACAAAACTGAACTCCTGCAAATTGGGACTAAAATGCAACTTAATAAAATGAGCTCCTTCCCAGTCAATCTTGGCGGTGATCTCATCAGACCTGCCTCTACTGCAAAGAATCTCTGTGTCATTTTTGATTCCTCCCTTTCTTACTCCGCTCACATAAATCACATTAAGAAACTTTCTTACTTTCACCTCTGTAACATATCCCTTGTTCGCTCCTTCCTCTCCTTTTCTGATGCTGAGAAACTTGTCCATGCATTTATCACATCCCGCATAGATTATTGTAACTCGCTGCTGGCAGGTGCCCCTTCTAATCTTATATCACAGCTCCAACTTATTCAAAACAGCTGCAAGAGTCCTTACTCGAACCAGCAGCAGCGAGCACATCACACCCATCCTGCTCCGTCTTCATTGGCTCCCTGTGTCTTACAGAATTTAATATAAAATCCTACTAATAACCTACAAGGCCTTAAATAACCTCGCGCCAAACTACATCAGTGACCTCCTCCATCACTATGTGCCTGCCCGCCCACTAAGGTCCTCTGATTCTGGCAATCTTGTTGTGCCCCACACTAATCTACACTCCATGGGTGACAGGGCCTTCAGCTGTATAGCGCCCAGACTCTGGAATGACCTACCGAAATTAATCAGGTCAGCTGACTCCATGAATTCTTTGTTATAAAAACCTTTGTTTTGTTTTGTTACTTGGACTTCATTATTTATATATGAATCAAATAAAAAATCAGTTTTGCAAAATTATTTCATTATGAATAATATTCATATACTTATACTGTATCAAAACATGATATGACCTCCTTGACTCTTGAGAAGCATCTAGATGTGATTTGGCATGGAATCCACCAACAATCTTGGAGGATTTTGGGATCTCTGTACCAAACTTGAATTAGGGCCTGAATCACCTTCTAAATTGTTGTGCAGTCCATTCCACAAAATTATTGTTTACTGAAAGACCATAAATTTTCAATTGGGCTGAGATCAGGAAAGTTTCTAGCCCACTCCAGTATGTTCACTTGACACTATCTGGATAATGCTGAGGAAAGCTGAGTAGTGCGGACTCCAACAAAATGTAAATTTGTGAAGGGGAAAGAAAATCCCAGTGTCGTGAAGGCCACACAGACAGTGAAGAGACTCCTTTGGATCAGTAGAGAGTCTCAAACCATCTGCAGGCCACAAAGAAAAACGGGCAGTAACTCAAAAATGGAGGACTCACCCAACAAAATAAGGATGATCACTCCAGCACATCAACCGGAGTCATGTGAACCTTTGGGGTTGCCTATACTAAGTACATCATGGGATGACACACCCAGACAGGATGTAGCCCCTAAGGGAATTGTGCAGAAAGGGGCCCAAAACATTCAATATCCCCTCTGCTTTAATAGTTGGAGGGGTGGCTTTATCTATGCTGTAGGGGGGAGACTGCTGGAGACTCTGCCCCAACGTACTATGGGGTCAGAGCTACAAGTTTTTGAACAGCAGCCACCGTGAACCCATTGTACATGTTTTTGGTTTTTTTTGCAGTCGCCAGCTTATGGACAGTGAGCGCAAGCCTCTGCACTGTGCTTTCACAGAGGAGAATGGGCATCCCAGATGAGGCAGGGAAAAATACATTACCCAGATGGGAGGCTATTGCAACGATGAAATCAAATTGGTCAGTGGATCAGAGAAATAACTTTGTGTTAATGGATGGATTAGCAGAAGCTGAGATTTTGGAGCAGTTCCATTCCCCATATGCCAGGTGGCAGTGGGCCTCATATTAAAATCCATTTGGGATACCTGCAGTAGTGCTTAGGAATTGGAGTCTGGAAGTGCAGCCCTGTTGGCATCCCTGGGTCTTGTTAGACGGTGCTGTCAGGGGAGGACCACCCTACTTTCTTTATAGGAAGACATGGAGTGTCACTGGAAGCATTCAGAGGCATGATTCAGTTCAAGTGAATCGGGAAAGAGCATATAACCCTCAACTGGAGGACAGAAAGAGGAAGATTCATTTATTGATTGTGATTGTAATTGCATTTGTGGCTGATTGTTGGAAAGAGGTCTGTGGAAAGGTGGATTGGAAGGAATAAAAGTCCTTTATTTTATTGATATATTGTGTGTTACATTGCTGTGTTTGTGGTTTTGGACTCCCTGGCGGCCTGTGTTTATTTTTTCTTCACCTGTGCGGCACGTCTTCCCTGTGAACCCCACAGGGAATACACAGTCCCAAGCACACACACACAAATACCAAGCACTTTCTTCTTTTGACACTCCTCCCAGGCAACCTTGTCCTCCTCCACCCAACTCCGCCCGCTGTGTGGTGGTCGCTGGCTCCTTTTATAGTTCACCTGGAAGTTCTCCAGGTGCTTGATTACCGAGTTCCAGCTGCACTTCCGGGTGTGATGAACCTGCTGCCCACACAGGCTCAGGAGTCCCAAACGGAGCGCCCCCTGGTGGTGCTGGCGGGACCCAACAGGGCTATACCCAACTCCATTTTCCATGTAGCCCTGTGGGAAACCGTTGCACCGCTCCAACCCGGGTGTGGGGGTTTGGGGCATCTAGCGTCCAGGGGGAGGCATTGCAGTGTCCAGGGGCATCCTGGCTGGGCATGGACCCCAGCCGCCTGCCACAATATATATACTGTATATATATACTGTCTAGCTGTGTTACACATCTAAGATGGGTTACAATCTAAGAAATCATTGTAGACTTCATTTTTTTATATGCTACATGGGTTGTAATATGAACCCAATCCCTTTCACCAGCACCAATCTTTTTTTGCCACTTCTTTTCAATATTGGTAATTGAACTGATCACTCTTATACTCAAATTGTTTTGCTGGGAAAATACAGTGGTGGTCATTATCGCATTGGCCTGATTTAGAAACTCTAGCCTTGTTATGTTGGGGCTTTGGTTTCCCAACGTGCACATTGATTTACCATTATTTTTGCCCTTCTATTGCCCACCACGTGAAGTTATTAGTCAACATTACATCTATAAGCCTCATTCACGTCGACAAATAGGTGCAAGAAAGTCACTATCAAGTTGCTGTTGCTGGCCTATACAGTCATATGAAAAAGTTTGGGAACCCCTCTTAATTCTTTGGATTTTTGTTTATCACTGAATGAGCTTTTAAAGTAGCAACTTCCTTTTAATATATGACATGCCTTATGGAAACAGTAGTATTTCAGCAGTGACATTAAGTTTATTGGATTAACAGAAAATATGCAATATGCATCATAACAAAATTAGACAGGCGCATAAATTTGGGCACTGCAACAGAGATATGACATCAACACTTAGTTGAGCCTCCTTTTACAAATATAACAACCTCTAGACGCCTCCTATAGCCTTTGATGAGTGTCCAGATTCTGGATGGAGGTATTTTTGACCATTCTTCCATATAAAATCTCCCCAGTTCAGTTAAATTTGATGGCTGCCGAGCATGGGCAGCCTGCTTCAAATCATCCCATAGACTTTTGATGATATTCAAGTCAGGGGACTGTGACGGCCATTCCAGAACATTGTACTTCTCCCTCAGCATGAATGCCTTTGTAGGTTTCTAACTGTCTTTTGGGTCATTGTCTTGTTGGAATATCCAACCCCTGCATAACTTCAACTTTGTGACTGATGCTTGAACATTATCCTGAAGAATTTGTTGATATTGGGTTGGATTCATCTGACCCTCGACTTTAACAAGGGCCCCAGTCCCTGAACTAGCCACACAGCCCCACAGCATGATGGAACCTCCACCAAATTTGACAGTAGGTAGCAGGTGTTTTTCTTGAAATGCAGTGTTCTTATTCCGCCATGCAAAGCTCTTTTTGTTATGACCAAATAACTCAATTTTTGTCTCTTCAGTCCAAAGTTCCAAAATAAATTTGGCTTGTCTAAATAAGCATTTGCATACAACAAGCAACACTGTTTGTGGCGTGAGTGCAGAAAGGGCTTCTTTCTCATCACCCTGTCTTATACTGTAGATGTTCTTTGTGCAAATTGTGCTGAATTGTAGAACGATGTACAGATACACCATCTGCAGCAAGATGTTCTTGCAGGTCTTTGGAGGTGATCTGTGGATTGTCTGTAATCATTCTCACAATCCTGCGCATATGCCGCTCCTGTATTTTTCTTGGCCTGCCAGACCAGGGTTTAACAGCAACTGTGCCTGTAGCCTTCCATGTCCTGATTACATTCCTTACAGTTGAAACTGACAGTTTAAACCTCTTAGACAGCTTTTTGTAGCTTTCCCCTAAACCATTTCAGATCTTTTGAGAGTTGCTTTGAGGATCTCATGCTGTCACTCTTCAGAGGAGAGTCAAAGGGAAGCACAACTTGCAATTGACCACCTTAAATACCTTTTCTCATGATTGGACACACCTGTCTATGAAGTTCAAGGCTTAACGAGCTAATCCAACCAATTTGGTGTTGCAAGTAATCAGTATTAAAAAGTTAAATGCATTCAAATCAGCAAAATTAAAAGGGTACCCAAATTTTTGCACAGACAATTTTTCACATTTGATTTAATTTCATACAAGTAAATACTGCTTCACTAAAAATCTTTGTTCGGAAAACACCTCAGTACTCAGATGTTCCTAGGAAATGAAAGACATACCACTGTTATCTTTTTTGTTGAAAATAGAGTAAATTATTGTCAGAGGTGGGTAGCAAAAAATTCTACTCAAGTAAGAGTAGCGTTACGTCAAAATAATATTACTCAAGTAGAAGTAAAAAGTAGTCATCCAGAAAAATAACTCAAGTAAAAGTAAAAAAGTATTTGGTGAAAAGACTACTCAAGTACTGAGTAACTGTTTGAACATAATAAATGATGTATTTTTTAGAAATGTTGCAATAAGACAGACAAAAATATAAAATAATGTGCTAATTCTGCTATTTCCAAATAATAAAATAAAAAATGAGTAAAAATAAAGATGCACAAATAACACAAAGTTCCAAATCTCAGTTTTTCACAACAAAGCTTTTGAAGCCAATACCTACAGTAAGTAACATGTATGTTTGAACAGTGCAAACTACTTACAGTGACATGATACACTGTACACTGACAGTATAATACTGTACATTCACTTTGTGGTGTAGCGGGTCTGTGGCTTCATAAAGAAAATCCATAAAGCCGCGTCACTCTCCGTGGGCGCAATTGCACGACCGCGGGGAGTTAATGAGGTAGTTGGAGCTAGTCGAACCTGCACGTGCGGGTGCGATTGAACTCAATTGCTTCATTGGCTTCCTGTAGTGTGTGATTAAGACCCACGGAGACGGGAGTGTATATATATGGGTCAGCATAAAAAAAGAAGGGTGAATCAAAGAAAAGGAGAAAAGAAAAGAGGTTAAAAGACATGAAAGGCAGGCTTGGGATGATCTGGCCACCTGGAGAGAGGAAGCAGTGCAAGCTAGGGCCCCATGAAAGAGCGTTAGCTGTGGTGCTCTAGGGGCTAGTTCGCCCCACTGAACATTCAGGTGGAGTGTGGCGAGCATGGCAGGTGCCCTCCCTAGGCTTCCAAGGTGCGACCACGTGAGCGCAAAGGAAGAAGGGAGGAGAGCCGACCTCGGACGGTCTGGCCGTGATGCCTGGAGGCAGCCAAGACGGAGGTTGGCCAAAAGGAGCTCGTGGCCGCTGAGTCTCTGCTGGCTACGCGAGCAATGACTGAGCCAGGAGAATGAGAAGGAGGTGGGCTGAGATCAGGAGTAATTAGTCTGCATTTTAACCTTGGATTTTTAACGGATTTATTTATTGATTTTTTTATCCTTACTTTTGACAATGACGTTTATGGATTTATATATGTACTGTTTTTTAGAACACTGCACCATTGACACTTTTGTTGATTTTACTTTTGTTTTGACTGTTTTTTAATTAAAGCACTTGAGCACTTTTTCCACCATCCTCTGGCCTCATCAGTGAATTATCCTCATATGTCAGCTGATCTCGGTCATAACTATCGACGGTGTGGGTTCAGCAGACTCCCATTTGGGAAGAGTAAGTCTGTAAGGGACTGGCATTGTCACACACTTGCCCTCCAAATAGCATAGCTGATAGAAAATAACATTAGAACAAGGCAGCTTGTGCACGTACAAGAAGTCTCACTTTACCATGACTGTCTGTGCATGTTTGGTTAAAACATGCTTGTTCTTCACTCAATGAAGTGATGGTTAAGTTTCAGCAGGAGTTGGCTCTCAAGGTTCTTGCTGTGAAGCTGTGACCGTTTAGCAGTGAACAGAGCCCTTCATGACTAAAAAGTCTCTGACAGGCAGCAGACGCAGGAAGTTTGTGTGTGGTCATGTGACTGCATGGCTACGTCTGATTGGGGAAACGGAGTCATGTGATTATTGTTGCTACGTCTGATTGGTGAAACGTAGTCATGTGATTATTGTTGCTACGTCTGATTGGTGAAACAGTCATGCAGTAGATCCACTGGCGACTTCTCTCTGGCAAAAATATAGTGTAATGTATAAATGGAAAAAAGTAATGAGTCGAGTGTTGCCCAATGTAGCAGAGTAAGAGTAG
>JANRMT010062821.1:29202925-29287866 GCA_026402145.1 Polypterus bichir lapradei | reverse complement strand
AGAATAAGAAATCAGGAAGGGGGCAAATAGTTTTTCACACCACTGTATATTCATTGACAAGTAACTGTAGCACATAATTAGCTATCACCGATTCAGTAGTGTTTACTTGGAAGTTCTTCTCAGGTTAGGTCAATGAGCTAACCTCACATGATCATGACCTCACATGCTACAGCTCAGTTCTTGGAGTGTAGAAGCAATAATCAGATAGAAGAAAGGTGTTAGAAAAATTATTCATTAGTTTTTATGACAGCTGCCACAAAGGCAACGGTAGATCAGAACGTGTACTACATAGGGGCAATTCACAGAACAGTAATTGACAAAAAGGCACAGAAGATTCTGATCTATGGAACTTTTTCTTTCAAGTAAATACATTTTCATCACATTTCTTAAAGAAAGTAAATTAATGACTGTTGTCAATTTGTAAGACTGTGCAGTTTATTTTGTGAGCGAAACAGAGTTCACAATTTTCCCAAAAGTACAGAAATTAACCAAATGTAAAATTAATGCAGCATCAGTATGCTTTTGTTATTGGTCCTGAAATGTACTATGCAAATGTTATTAGGGGTTTATGATGGTTCTTTCTAAGAAAGGTTTCGTATAAAATACGTTTTGATTGATTAAATGATTGAATAATAATGCATTTGCTCACACACTATTCCACATTTTATTATTTTGGCTTGTAGAAGATGATCATAAAAATCAGGTAAGTATGGCAAAAAAGTAATTTATTGAAATAAAGAGGAGTTTATTAAAATAATAAGTATATGCAGAGATATATAGGATAGGAGTCCACAAAATAAAAACCATAAAAAACTGTGCCTCCATTGGCCTATATACAAGAGGGTTCAAGTCAAAATTAGCTTTGTGAACATTCCTAGTACACTTACTCATCAGAGCTTGTCTCCTCTCTTTTATTCTTCTGGCTCTAAATTTCCACCTGCCAGATAAATACTTATTTATTCTTTCCACCCTACTCCACATTTATTAGACTGAGGCCCCAAAAGGTGATCTGAAACACTTCCAGAGTAGGCTTGTGGGCCATTCCTGGGGTCAAGAATGGACATTTTGAACTCCTGGGGCCCCCACCCTAGTAATAACTGTAGGTGGCCCTGCTTTAATTTTCCTATTATGGAGTCATTTTTGTTATGTACAGGTATACAAGGTACAAAAAATTCTTATTTGCAAGTGGTAATCAGCATGCAAAATGTCGCTCCTTTATTAAGTAAAACAATCTTACCTTGAAATGTTTGACATCCTTATCTGAAATGTTTCAAAAAACATTTTTGAATTTTGTTTGAAGTTAACTGCTCTAGATTTTTGGTTTCAAATATATTTTTGTATTCTTTTTAAATACTGTATTTGAAATATTATAGCTAAAGGATAGAAAATGGTGGGTTCAAAATTGAATAGAAGGTTTAAGCAACCAGGAGATAAAGAGTCAGAGGGAATTAATAAAGAATGGAAAAAAAAAACACAGAAATTTTAAAACCAGCAAAAATCAACAGAAAAGACAATATTTGTAGATGAAAAATACAGAACCTAAAATCTTTAGTTACAGAAAGAACTTCTAGTTAATTAATGTTGGAAGCCAAATACTATGAGCTGCCATCTTTAATAATGGTATGGTGTTGTTACGGGCCACATGTAGATGATCAATATAGCTACAGCCATGACAAAAAAACACAAAATGCCAGTGAAATAATGTAAAGAACAGTACAGAAAATAACAATAATAAGTATATACAATACAAAATGTCAGTGAAGTCATGTTTCAAGGACACACTCCTTGTGTGTTTCGGGGCATTACAAGCAATCTTTGCTTTCATTTGAGAGACTGGTATTATTCCAACTGACTGGAAAACGGGACTTGTCGTCCCTGTTTGGAAAGGGAAGGGTGATCGCCTGGATTGCAACAACTACAGGGGGATAACACTGCTCTCGGTGCCAGGTAAGGTCCTTGCTCGGGTCATCCTCAATAGGATCCGTGATCACTTGCTCACCTACCAGTGACCGGAACAGTCTGGTTTTATGCCTAAGAAGTCTACCATCGACCGCATCCTGGCACTGAGGGTTCTCATGGAACGCAAATGCGAATATCGGCAGAGTTTCTTTGCAGCCTTTGTCGATTTTCGCAAAGCATTCGACTCAATTGATCGAGCTGCCCTGTGGGACATACTGAGAGTTTGCGGGATTCCACTCAAGGTTGCTGGATATTATGGCCGACCTGTACACTGGCACTGTGAGTGCTGTGCAGAGTGGAGACAGAACATCTGTGTTTTTCCCTGTTGATTCTGGGGTTCGTCAGGGGTGTGTTCTGCTCCTACTCTGTTCAGTGCTTGTATGGACTGGGTGTTGGACAAGGTCGTGGGGTCCAGTGGATGTACGGCATCTGTTGGTAAAGAAAGATTCATAGATCTTGACTTTGCTGATGATGCTGTGATCTTTGCGGAGTCAATGGAGGCTCTGATCAGGGCTGTCGAGAGACTGAGTGAGGAGTCTGTGTGTCTGGGCTTGCGAGTGTCCTGGATAAAAACCAAGATCCAGGCCTTTAATGACCTCATGGGCTCAGCCATCAGCAGTATGTCTGTTTGCAGAGAGAGTGTCGACCTTGTTGAGAGGTAGGCTTAACTTGGCAGTGACATTCATGTCTCTGGTGACTCTTCCTATGAACTCAGTAGATGAATTGGAAGAGCATGGGAGGTCATGAGGTCGCTGGAAAGGGGTGTGTGGCGCTCCCGATATCTATGCAAAAGGACGAAGGTCCAAGTCTTCAGAGTTCTGGTGCTTCCTGTCTTACTATATGGTTGCGAGACATGGACGCTATCCAGTGACCTGAGATGAAGACTGGACTCCTTTGGTACTGTGTCTCTTCGGAAAATGCTTGGGTAGCGTTGGTTTGACTTTGTGTCGAATGAGTGGTTACTCATGGAGTCCCAAATGAGGCACATTACCTGCATTGTGAGGGAGCTTCAGTTATGGCACTATGGCCATGTGGAGCGTTTCCCCCAGGGTGATCCGGCTTGTAAGATCCTCATTGTTGGGGACTCGAGTGGCTGAACCAGGCCAAGGGGTCACCCACGTAACACCTAGCTGCAGCAGATAGAGGGCCATTTCCGGAGGCTGGGACAGGACCGTGTGTCTGCCTGGGGGGTTGCAAACCGGGATCCTGAGCTGTTTCGTCATGTAGTGGGTGCGGCAACGCACTGTACCAGTACATGCTCTCCAACTTGCTGTGTATATCATCGTAGGTCTCTCTGCTGCCCCCTAATGGCCATGGGAAACTCCAATAACAACATTTATTTTTATACCACATTTTCACACAAACAATGTAGCTCAAAATGCTTTAGAAAATGAAATAAAAGGAAGTTAATATAAAACATAAGCTAACAAGGCAATAATATTATGTAGTATGTAACAAAGAAAAAGGTAAAGTTGAATGGCCAGGAGGACAGAAAAAAACAAATTATGCTGGAGAAAAAAAACAAAATCTGTAGGGGGTCCAAAATCAAAAGACAGCCCAACCCTCACTGGGCATGCTACCTAACACAGATTATATAATTTAGTCCTCATGGTTTTCAGGCTTCACATGGAAGAAATTGATGATGATGGTCATGTGGACATTTGGGACACCCGCCATTCAATCCATAAACACAGGGGGGTAGCAGGGTACCTTGATCAGGTGGTGGTAGTGCAGATTGCCACCACAGAAGAACCGGACAAAACAGGAATAATTTCCAGTATCACTCACTGCCCAGGGCTTGTGTCGGTGTCCCAGGTGTTACAATGTCTGAGGGTCCATTGACAGTATTAAGGGCATAGCATTCCTTATTTGTGGTGGCCAGTTGCCAACTGGAATATTACTACCACTATTGTGCTTATCAGCACATCCTTTTATGGACCTTTTGGACCTACTGCTATCCTTATGGACCTACTGCTGTCCTGCACTATATCAGTACTTGTGCATTTACACTGTATAACACAACAAAATGACCTGCTGGTACAGATTTTGTTTTTTTCTTTATTTAAAACAAGGTGAAGGCAAATTAGCTATGCATTACCTTAATTCACTACCAGCACTTTACAAAAAACACTCTCAAACCAAAGGATTAGTTTCTCAAAACAAGTGAATGATCGGCCCAGTTTAGCTTCCTCTTACCTGCAATAATTTGTTCTCCTTGATAATTAGTGTTAAAGCATTCATAATTTATGCAAGCATTATCTATAATTCAGAAAGTTATTAACATTATAAAAACCATTAGTCTAACCTGAAAGTATCAAATTCATCCTGTTCTGATCCACCACATAAAGAAAATACTTCAAATTTTAGTCCCTAAAATGACTGTTTTTCTTATATTAATATTCGTAAACCAGAAAGTTGTTATTAAAAGTGACATATTGCTTCTAATTCATCTATATGCAGTACCAGTGCTAAGTTTTTTTGCACCGTAGGCCAAGCTTATTATTGTGGCAACAGACTGTTCAGTAGCTAACTCGTGCAGCTATATTTTTCCCCCACTCATGATTTGCACCATAGACGAATGCCCTGAGTATTTGCTTATCTACTTTAGGGCAATGGGGTGTCCAACAAACAATAAAAGCAACACAGGAGCCGGAGCAGTACTTCAAAGGAGGCCAGGCTATTCTCATACGTAAAGTCAAACTTCCTGGGCACGATTTACGTAAAAATGATTTATAGTTTTTCGATTTAAAACTTGCCTTATGCCCCTAGTGTGCTTTATTTGTCATCTGGTATCTGTCAAGCTTATCTTCTCTCATATTAGCTAATTTGCTCTCACTGTTCCTGGAAACCATGTCCAGCAGATCAATCCAATACTAAATTTATTAGTTAAAGTAGCGGCTCCTGTAGGTTCATAGAGCAGTGTCACATCAGTTCCAGTATGTTAACTGACGGTGATGGATCCTGAGCTATATTGGAAGTTTTCTTGCATAGTTAAGGTACACATTAGAAGAAAACAGTAATTAATCTTGTGACATCTTACAAGAAGACAGCAGTTTCTGAATTAAATTTGCTTAATCCAGTGTTGGTCTTGGAATTACTGGGAGGGAAATTAAGCAGAATGCAGGCTGCTTATATTTTAGGAGGCTTCATGGACCTGGGAGTTTGTCAGCAGTCCACCAGAGGACTTTGCCACAAAGATGAGGGTTTGTGTGCATGTAAATGACAGAGAGAGAGAGGGAGAGATGATCAAGAAGTTAAAGGGCAGTACTTACGAGATCTGCTACTCTGCCCAAATCCATTGGCTTGGGCATGTGTCTACCTGTGAGTTTCAGAAAATGTTCTGGCTTGGATTAGCTTAATGAGGTGGGAAAGGTGAGAACAAGTGGCAACTTGTTTTTTTTATATTTTTATTGTCATCTTGATTTTCATTCTACTTTACCAGGAATTCTTGATGTTTAATCCCCTATTTGCTCATGAGCACCTCAGTGGGTCTGATGCCTTTAAGCATTCAGTGTTGTTTGCCCCCACTTCTATCAATAGGGATGACACTCTCTTTAGCAAGGCCAAGTAAGACAGATATATTTTTTATTTTCTGTTTGTTTGTTTTTTACTTTTACATTCTTTTTGTGATTATCTCTTTCTTGAGTGTTTAGCTTAATGAAGTAATCTACACACTCTTTCTTCTTGGTTATTGTGGTTCACACAAGTGCCTTCCATCTGATGACATATTATTCACATATGGCTGCAAAGCCCCATTTTTAGCAACAGTTCCTTTGGTAAACCCCCTCAGCATATTTTAAATTAGTAATGTATTAATGCTAATTGGTTATTAGAGAAACCTTAACAGCTGAAACCTGTTATTCTGTTCACTTGGATTACAAGGCACTGGTATTCCTAAAGTTCAGTTCTGGGCTCAAAATGGCCAAAGTGAAACAACCTCCTCAAGAAACATGTCAGTCTATTCTGTGAAGGTTACTCCATGTGACAGATTGGAAAGAAACTGAAAAATTCATACAAAGGGGTCTGTTACTGTCTTGAGAGAAGGGGGAAAACTGGAACTAACCAGGACAGTCAAAGAAGGAAAAGGCCCAGATGGGCAACTGAATAAGAGGATAAGGACATCAGGTTTTATAGTCTGAGAAACAAACGTCTCACAGGTCTTCTGTTGACTTCTTCTTTAAATACACATCAAATATCAGTGTCATCTACAATAGAAAAAAAGACAAATCAGGGGTGCTGCCTTAGAGGCAGAGTTTCAAAGAAAAAGCCATATGTGAAACTGGCAAGTAAAAAGAAAAGGTTAAAATGGGCAAAAGAACACATACACTCACCTAAAGGATTATTAGGAACACCTGTTCAATTTCTCATTAATGCAATTATCTAATCAACCAATCACATGGCAGTTGCTTCAATGCATTTAGGGGTGTGGTCCTGGTCAAGACAATCTCCTGAACTCCAAACTGAATGTCAGAATGGGAAAGAAAGGTGATTTAAGCAATTTTGAGTGTGGCATGGTTGTTGGTGCCAGACGGGCCGGTCTGAGTATTTCACAATCTGCTCAGTTACTGGGATTTTCACGCACAACCATTTCTAGGGTTTACAAAGAATGGTGTAAAAAGGGAAAAACATCCAGTAAGCGGCAGTCCTGTGGGCGAAAATGCCTTGTTGATGCTAGAGGTCAGAGGAGAATGGGCCGACTGATTCAAGCTGATAGAACAGCAACTTTGACTGAAATAACCACTCGTTACAACCGAGATATGCAGCAAAGCATTTGTGAAGCCACAACACGCACAACCTTGAGGCGGATGGGCTACAACAGCAGAAGACCCCACCGGGCACCACTCATCTCCACTACAAATAGGAAAAAGAGGCTACAATTTGCACAAGCTCACCAAAATTGGACAATTGAAGACTGGAAAAATGTTGCCTGGTCTGATGAGTCTCGATTTCTGTTGAGACATTCAAATGGTAGAGTCAGAATTTGGCGTAAACAGAATGAGAACATGGATCCATCATGCCTTGTTACCACTGTGCAGGCTGGTGGTGGTGGTGTACTGGTGTGGGGGATGTTTTCTTGGCACACTTTAGGTCCCTTAGTGCCAATTGGGCATCGTTTAAATGCCACAGGCTACCTGAGCATTGTTTCTGACCATGTCCATCCCTTCATGACTACCATGTACCCATCCTCTGATGGCTACTTCCAGCAGGATAATGCACCATGTCACAAAGCTCGAATCATTTCAGATTGGTTTCTTGAACATGACAATGAGTTCACCGTACTAAAATGGCCCCCACAGTCACCAGATCTCAACCCAATAGAGCATCTTTGGGATGTGGTGGAACGGGAGCTTCGTGCCCTGGATGTGCATCCCACAAATCTCCATCAACTGCAAGATGCTATCCTATCAATATGGGCCAACATTTCTAAAGAATGCTTTCAGCACCTTGTTGAATCAATGCCACGTAGAATTAAGGCAGTTCTGAAGACGAAAGGGGGTCAGACACCGTATTAGTATGGTGTTCCTAATAATCCTTTAGGTGAGTGTACATTGGACAGAAGATGACTGAAAAAGTCGGCATCCTGGAGTCGTCTTTTCTCTGTTGCAGATGACACTGGTATTTGGTGTGCAATTCGTGAAGAGGAAAACTGAGGACCTGTGAGGTGTTTGTGGATCTTTGTTATTTATGTGTTCTCCATGTGTCTGAGTGAGGTTTCCTTATTTTTTTCTGGTTTCCTCTGTTGTGTTGAAAGCTTCCAGGATAAGCTCTAGGGATCTCTATTGCAATAAGCAGGCTTGAAAGACTAATGATGGTAAATGATCACATCTAATCTTTAGCAATTTGTGTAAATCACAACTTTATTCTCTCAGTTTAAATAACTTTTTGCTCAGTTCCTTTGGAAGAGCATATGAAAGTGGCTGAGAAAAATTGATACACATGGGTCAGAGTGAATGGGGTAAGCCTATATGTTTATTCTATAGTAATTACTCTGGCTTAGTATATTTATAAAAAGATTTTCCAGACTAGCACTCTATTATTCAGTTGAATCGCTGCGCTGCCCCCACCAGCAGATGGCACAGTTATGCAAAAATGAAATAAGTAGTAAACTTGTCTTAGTAATGTAACCTATTGTTAAAATGTTTTTAGCAAACTCATCTTACTCATGGATTTTTAACCAATTTTCAGTGATATGCTTAATGCAAAGTCTTATCTGGAAAAATGATTTTTTAAGAGTAATTCATATTTTCTTTGTGCCTGGCCCTGCTAGCCTGCTTGTGGTTATCCTGGGGCAGGTCCTTCAATTCTGCTGTACTCTTGGCCTGCCTTTCCTCATGTGTGTAGCCTCAAAACTTCCTTCCACCATGGGGCTTGGGCGGTAAAGGTGCATGAACTTTTATATCTTGCTATGTAACACTGGAAATTTTTGAATATACATTTGCATTTCTGTTTTTGGTGTTGATTATTTGATGTTGATGTTCTTTGGTGATTGTACGATGTCAAAATAATAGATTTATAGATCTCGTTTTGTATGATTTGTATGACATTATTCTGCTGATATGTTATCACTGACAATGTCTCTCCCTCACTCCCTCATATGAAGTTTACTGGAGGATGTCTCCTTTCTTTAAAAAATTATTATAGGTATATACATTTTTGCTGTGAAATGTATACATGTATTTAAGGGGTTTTAATATCAATAAACATTTTCGGCTTTCCATTTTTAGTCTTCACAGATTTCAAAGTCAATTACATTTTTGTTTTTGGCTTGTTTTTCGCATTACTGCAACACAATTTTATTTTGTTTATGGGCACCACCATTTTATAGGTCTCATTGTCAGAATGGCACTCCCAGCTGCTGGAGCTTGTGGTTTGTAACGTCACGGTGTCTGCCATCATAGATAACACATTCTAAATCCCAGTTTCTTAATCACTGGACATGGGCCAGTGCTGGCTTCTTCAGTGGGTTGCCTCACCAATCAACAGTATTTACCCTCGTATTTATCTACAATCACCTAATGAATGGGAACCCAACTTCTGCTTTTAAATGTGTGATCTTTCTATTAAGATCCCTCTAGCTCTTACATTCACTCTCGGTGTTCATCAAGGGGGCCACCCCACACTTTTAAATGCTCGCTCAATTCATCAAGGGGAACCTCCCCCGGCATGTTCTGACATTAGCATTCATTACTCTAGTGCAGTGGTTCCCAAACTCAGTCCTGGGGACCTCCCAGGGTTGCAGGTTTTTGTTCCAACCAAGATATTTTTAGACTCCAAGCTTAATTAAATGATCTGTTATTTCCCAGTTTCTGTGTTTTGGTGTCAATGAAGAAATTACAAAAACAAGCACTGTATGTTAATTCATTTTAATAAAAATTAAGTAATTATATAAAGATAAAGTATTATTTATACCTTTTATTTATGTTCATCCTAATTTCCATTCTGTCTTTCCATTATTGACTTATTAGTGGGTCTGATGCTAAAGCAGTTACAGCCTTTCATCATTTAGTGCTGTTGGGTGTCTGCTCTGCTTGTTTCTAATTGTCACTATTAGGATACAATGAAGGGAGAAGACTATACAGAATTAAAGAAAAATAACAGGAAAACAACAAAAAAGAGTTAAGCATTTAAAGCTATAGCAAAAAAAAAAGAATTATTTGTAAGTGTCATACAATGTAAAAATCATATTGCTGTGCTTTTCTGAATGTAGAATAAAAAAGAGGAAAAAACCCAGCTAACTAAATGATATTATTTATTATCATTGATTGTGAATCAGGTTGGAACAAAATCCTGCAGCCACAGGGGGTCCCCATGACTGAGTTTGGGAACCACTGCTCCAGTGGATCGTGAATAAACCTAAGAAGAAAAATTGGGTCACAACACCATAAATGTTAAGAAACACTGCTTTTATTTTGGTGCGATGGGTCGTTTGTCACACATGATTAAGGGTAAAAAGATAGAGCTTTGTGCTTGTTTATTTTAAAATTCTAAATATTGAAAAGTTTAGGATCTTTAGGATCTTCATCACAAACCACCTGTGGAAGCAGATGCCCTGCTAGTAGTTCAGAACCAACTGGGTCCAAGGATGGCAAAGAGATGCAGATATAGAATATGTTAAAAAGAGATAGATTTATTCCACACAGTCTTTAATAGGAACTGACAGTTCTGGATGCAAAAGACAATTATAGTGGAAAATCTTCAAAAGAAAATACACTCACACACACACAAATATCCTTCCAGTGAATCCAGACATAAATAAAATAAATGTAATAAAATATCCTGGGCTCTTATCCAGATACTAACTCAGTCCACGGGTAATATAGCTGCCTTAAAAAAAAAAAATCAAAATCTCTGGGCTCTGAATCAACCCACATAGACGTGCTCCTCCACATCAAATATTTAGGGGCACCGCTGGCTAATAAGAGTTTCAGTTCACTCATATTATACAGCCAACAGGCAGCCCACAAGCTCTCCTATGCCTGAAGTGACTGAGTTGTTATTACTTTTCTATCGTCTAAAAGAGAGAAAAAACAAAACAAAAAGAAACAACAACCTCAATCTCCTATGGCTACATATAGCCTCTTTAAAGGAGATCCAATTACAGCACCAACTTAACCTCACCTAGGGATCTATCACTAACCCTATGCAGGGAACCTATGCGTTTCTTACCCTATGCATTGGTGCGACTACACAAAACACACAACAAAAACACCACCCAGGTAATATAGATAAAGAAGACACTAACATTAACTGGTTTTCAAATAAAAGACACTAAACTCCAGAAAGTCAAACTAAATACAATAAACTGAACCAAAAATTAAAACAGCCAGTCATGAAATCCCCTCTGTGTTTCAGCCAGGGCCAATCCAACGGCTAGGGTCAAGTTTCTCTTTTGTGTCTGTTTTGTTCATTTTAGATTATTGTAGATTATTTGTTTCTTTATGTCCTAGTATCTTTCTCTAAGTACCATGTTTTTTTTGGGTGGTCCCTGTCACACACGTGCGCATGGGAAACAGCTAAAGGGCTGAAATAGTGACAATTCCATGTCTGACCAGGGCGTGGCGAGGTGCACTGACTTTTTCTCACAATTCTCTGCAGACCATTCACAGGTTCCAGCACCCGTGAGGATGTCACTTCCTGCCCAGATGACGTCACTTCTGGTTCCGGTGCCTGTGATGATGCCACTTCCTGTCCAGACCTTTAAAGCCTCCATCTTTGCCACATGTCATCAGTTCTGTTTTGGACATTGAACCAGACACAACTCATCAATAATGAACCCTTTTGCAGCCACGGCATAATACATGGGTGGCTGCCCCAAACGTTTTTATGTTTCCTGTCCATTCTTGTGACATCCCCCTATCCTGCCTATCATCATCCAGGGACTGCATAAAACTCACAATCCCTTGCAGTTCTTTGAATGCACAGCCATTGGTGAGTTCTCTGATGATCATTGGTTTTTTTTTTATTATTGATTTTCTGGATTTTGATCTCTGTGCTCTGTTTTTTACCCATTCTTGGGATTTCTGTTTTGGAATTTTGGTTGCCTTGTTGTATCGGACAACTCCTTTTGCCTTTTGTGCTCTTAGAACCTTTTTTGGTCACAGAAATTTTTTGTTGTAAATAAATCTTCTATTTATAAATATCCTGTGTTGCCCTTTCCTGACTAGCTGGGGTTTGACGGTTTTCCTCCCTCTAATGGGCATTTTTGAGTCATTTTTGGAAATTATTGTGATTAGGAACACCAAGTTCACAACACTCTCTTCCCCATGTCTGTATTTCTGGGCTCCGTTCTGTCTGTGCTTGGCCAGAGCAAAGCGTTTTAATCTCAGGCTGGTCTCATTCCCATGCACTTGCAAGACATACATATCTGCTACTGACAATGGAAAATGAACACTAAAGAAAACAACTTAATGGTACATTTGCTACATTTTCAACACTTTTTTCTCTGTAAAGCAGTTTGTCACCAACGTAATCACACTACACATGCTAGAGCACATGCAGCGTTCTAACTTCCTACCACTCTGTACTGTCACGTTAGTAACCCAGTGAGGAGGTTACATCACATTCTTGTTTGGGCTTTGATGTTTTGACTTTTCACTAAGATTCTGTTATATATGAATGTGTGTTTATGTATTTTATTACTATTTTTGTTGTCTTATGTTATTTTTACATATTGTATCTATTATTATGTACTGCCTGTTTTAAATATACAGTTGTTCCTTGTTGTTTGAACCCTAGGAGCTGGGGCCAATCTGACATCACCACTTGTGAGTTCTCCCTCTGGCTGTTTAAGTCAGTTTAGCAGGCTTAAGAGCAGAAGGAGCATTTTGTTCATTGTGGAGTTCTGTGAGTATCACTATTTCTGTGTAGATTTATTGTTTATTTGTGAATTTCTTGCCTATTTTCATGGGTTCTGCCTATGGATTCTGTATTGGGACTTGTTTGTTGGGGATTGCCTTTTAGGAAAGTCCTATTGCCCTGTTTTGTTTGGTTGAGTATTTTTTCCCTCAGATCATTTATTGACATTTTTGTTCACACACTGGGGGTTGATGGTTATCCTTTCTCTTGTGGGACATTTTGATAGATTTGTGAATATTTTGCGTTGTTTTGCCAGCTCCCCGTTTTTCGAGCCTGGCTGAGTTGTTTGAACTTCTTCTGGGCAGGTTATTGAAGATAGTGGCCAGCTTCTTAACTTATTTTTGAAGGACTCACTCCCGTTCCACTTTTGTGAAGACTCCATTTCATCACCTAATTCCTTGTAATTATTATTTATCTTCTCAGCCCCTTGAGCAGAACACAATGGTATCCACCTATAAATGTATCCGCATGTTCCATTTCTTCATATTGGTGATTAAGTGGTAAACATTACATGGCTATATTGCTAAAAAACTACATAGCCATTTAAATCAGAAGAAACTGAAAAATCATCTCACACTGACCCAGGAACATGATAAATGATTCCAGCTAAACTATTTTGGCCATATGGATGGCACAGAGGTTACACAGCTCCAAGAGACAGGGCTGAAATGCTGAAATCCCAGCACAGTCACTGCCCAAACAGAATTTGTACATTCCTCCTATGTCTGAATGGGTCTTTCTTCACATATGGTGGTTTTCCTCAAACAAGTGAAAGATGATTTCTTAGGTGACTGGTGATTCTGAATCATCTTTCGATGGATTTGCTTAAGTGTGCCCTGTCATGAGTGGTTTGTTCAGGAATTTTTTTTATGACTTGTGCCCCATACTGCATGCACAGGCTTTTGCCCATTGCAATGTTTTTTATTGAAATAATGTAGAAAATTATTGAACAAATTATTATTAAAAGGTTAGCTTTTCTTGTATTTCTGCCGCACATGCCTTTTTTTCACTTAAAAAGCTAATGGTAACAGCTTGTAACTGTTTAAATTCTAATAGATTCAAAGGTTTATGAATCTGTTGAATGCCAAACCTCAAATAGAAAGCTTATCAAAAATTGTTTAAAATAAAGGTCACTTTACCAGTAAAACACTCGAGTGGAACTTCTAAATTAAACCACTAACTGACAGAATTCTGATAAGTTACAGAATTAACCAATTCTGAAATAAACAGCTCCAGACCCTCGATAACCAGGAATGTATAAATGACATAGAACAGAGTGAACAGGAAGCGATAATGATGATGGAAAAAGAGAAAGCAGCCCAGAAGCATTTAACAAAAGTTCATTACAAATACACATTACAGAAAACAGATAAAATTAAAAAGGCTGAGCAAGATAAATGTGACATAAGGAATTTGCACCTTTCAGGCCAGTCAGCAAAAATGAACGATACACCAAAAAAATAATAACGAATCTATGGCAAGCATACCGGATGTTAATTTTGCTAAGACATTCAATATCATTTTCATATCACAATTTATTTGTGATTACTTTGCAAACTTGCCTGAAAAAAACATTGTCATGGTTTATTCCGTTTAAGGCTGTCATGTGGTAGGATCATTTTTCAATTTGATTTTGATTTTGCAGTATTTTGTTTTTGTTTTATATTTAAGTATAGACTGAAGCCTTTGCACTGATCATCTATTACGTATTTACTTGTTAAATAGTCCACTCTAAAATTAATCTTTACTTTATACAGCACAAAATAAAGATAAACTAATATTATAAAATATATTGTGTAAGTTGTGAGTAAAAAAAATCTTTATTGGTAAGAATGAAAGCTCTTTGTGTAAAGCAGTATTTTTAACAGCCCATTTCATCCACTAAGTGTGAATTGGCCTTTCATAGCTAATTAGCTTCACCTTCACGCATTGTATCACAAGCAATTATATTCATAAAACCATCAAAGCAGCAGAATATTTGACTTTAACTAATTTGCTCAAATGTTCTGCATTACATCATTTTTAGGCTTACATAAGAAGTTATATTTTTGCAACTTAAAGGAATACCCTGCCCAAAAATAATACAGGTATATACTTTTTTCTCTGTTGTTTACCGTGTGTAGTTTGTAGTAATGGCCGAGAGAAAAAAAAAAAATCCAAAGATTGAATGTATTCACTTTATTTATTTATCAATATCTCCAGGATGGGTACCCCCCTCTTAAACCTACACTATTCAAAATAAAGGTGCCAGAGTGGCTGTTCAGAGCAATGCCATAGGGGAACCACTTATGGTTCACAAATCACCCATCCACATGAAGGATCCAGAAAGAACATTTACTTATTTAGATCTGTAACAGGATCCATACAGTAAATAACCTTGAAGAGATGGTAACAGACTTGTAAAATACAATTAAGTCATGATTTTAGAAAGACTTTTTCCTGCATACAATAACACACATTAAGTTCAGATTTTCTTACTCTATTAGTGCCCTGCTAGAAAGCCTACCATACATTAAAGATTTCAGTTTTGTTTTTCAAAGCACAACGAGACAACTTCATATGCAAAGAACCTTTCCCAGAATGAAATGGTGCTTTGTCAAACCAAGGTTCAACAAGGAACCACAGAACCCAGTAGAGAACCATAAAGTGCCATTAAAAAAACATTATTTTTAAGAGTGCAACGCTGCCAGGATAAGTTCTAGCACTCTTAAAACCTGAACTGGAACAAGCAATTCAAAATGCTTAGTCTTTTTTTATCTTATACTTTTCAAAATCACTTTTGAAAGTAATTTAGATTATGCAAAGTCAAAGATTCTAACATCGTGAATGTTCATTGTAAATGAGTAAACACATGCCCTACTTTGGAATAAGATGAACAATACATTAGAAAGAACAAGAAATTTAAGTATGCAAAAATTAGGACTAGAAATGTGAGGGGCATGAATGTTGGATTTGACTACAATGGTAAAGAGATGAATCATCAGCTTAGAGTTAAGAGTATGAAGAAAATCTGTTAACAGATGTAACCATATCGGCCAGCTCTTGATTGATCTGTGACACCTCATGGTCTGTTAATTCTGAGAAAGAATCATTTCAAACATGGCAATATCAAACTCACAGACAATAACAATGATAAAGCATAAAGAAAAGAAAGGGATATGTTTATAAAAGTAAAGTACATTCAAATCTAAGAATTGAAAATATCCTGATGCACACAAGCAAAAACCTTTCTTTGTACAGGAATAATGGGAAAATACTGTGAGCATTCATCAAAATGAATCACATATAAAAACATCAGATCATCAAAATAACTAGAACAAATAAAACAAAGCTCAGTTACTCATTGCACAATCTTTGGATGGATAGAACACAGAGATGCTGGAAAAGATGAAAAGATGAAGCAAATGAAATAAGCCTTGGTGTCTGGAATCCTCAAGTCTCAACAATTGGATGGCCAACTTTCGTTAGTTCCTCAGTTGAAGGCAATGATTTGCTTGTACTCCAGCTTACTGTTAAAATACAATACACTAAACATCAGGCAATTAAATCCACCAAGTATGAGAAGTGGCATTCTTTACATTTTGCTCTCAATCCTCCCACATTACTTTTTGAACTGCTGATGTTATTCCCACTCCTCTTCCCTACTAATGGGTCCTGGTGCTTTTAGGAAATAAACCCAGGAGTTAAACATGAAATGGTGACTTACACTTGAAACACTGTTTAGAGGAATTTCTTTAAAGGAGGAACACAGGGAGGATATGATTTGTGATTGCATTGGGAATCACATGTCTATTTCTTCTTCCATACTCACAAAGTAGCCAACCTGGGAGAAAACTAATAGAATTCACAAAGCACCGTTACTCTACTTGACACTGGACTATATATCACCCCGACTCTTTGTTGGTTTCTTTTTTCCTAATTATTTTTTCAATACATTTATCAAAATACCAAATCACCAAAACTTCATTAAGCTTTACATGTGTCAGCTCCATCTTATCTCGATGAACTCTTCTGCCCTTATTCATCTTTCCAGGATTCTCAGGTCCTCTGATCAATTATTACTATCTCTTTCAGGAACTCGTTTGAAGTGTAGTGGCCCCCAGGCTCTGGAGCAGTCAGGCTTTTGTGATAAGGTCTATGGACATGGTTGAAAGTTTTAAATCTCGTTTAAAAACCAATTTTTACTCACTTGCTTTTAGGTCATGTTAAAAGGCTAATTCTTTACCTTTGTTGTTTTAGTCTATAACTGTACAATATGCTTAATTCTATATATGTATGGCTTTTATTTTCCATTTGTTTTGCCATCATCCTATATGGCTTGTGTTAGGTGTATCTCCTTTAATCTCCTCTTAGTTTATTCTTTTTTTTCATTAATCTGTTTGTATTGTCTTAAAGCACTTTGTTCCACTTCAAGTTGTTTTAAATGTACCATATGAATAAATTTGACTTGACTTGACCGTGGTATAGATGGAAGGCTATTTCACAGTCTTTATTGTCATTGTAGCAATGAGACATTGTACAACGAAATTTTAGGTGCGATTTTCCAGTGCAAAAAAAATAAAATAAAAAACAAAAAACAATTACTCAAGTTAAAACTAAAATAAAAAGGGAATAAAATAAGTACAAAAATAGTCCATAACAGCAGAACAATGTTTTCCACTCATGCATACGTCATATTGCACTTGTCCCTTATCCAATGTTAACTTAGGGCTGTATTGTAAACATGAAGGTGCACTCGGTCAGATTGACCACTTAGCAGCATTCAGCATGGTGATGGCTGAAGGACAGAAACTGTTTCTCAGTCTATTTGTCTTAGTCTTTATGGATCTGAAATGTCTGCCTGAAGGCAGGTGTTCAAACAATGCATGTCCTGGGTGTGATGGGTCCTGAAGAATTTTCTTGACGTTTCTGAGACAACAGGAACTATGTAGTTCTTCTAGTGAGGGAAGAGGACACCAGACTATCCACTGGGTGACCTTAATGACCCTGTGGAGCTCTTTCCTCTGTGCTACTGTGCAGCTGGAAAACCACGCACAGAGACAGTAGACCAGGATGCTCTTTACTGTGCAGCGGTAAAAAGACACCAGCAGTTTCTTAGGGATGTTGTTCTTCTTGAGCACCCTCCTGGGCCTTCTTCACTACCTCAGCAGTGTGTGTTCCCCAGGTCAAGTCCTCCCTAATGGTGACTCCCAAGACGCAGAATTCTGAGACCCTCTCCACACATTCCCCATTGATGATGAGTGGCTGGATGTTGTCTGCCTTCTTCCTGAAGTCCATGATGAGCTTTTTGGTCTTGGCTATATTTTGGAGCAAGTTGTTATTCCTACACCACGTTTCCAGCCGCTCCACCTCATCCCTGTAGGCGGACTCATCCCCCCCAGAGATGAGCCCTACTACCGTGGTATCGTCAGCGAACTTAACAATGGTGTTACTGTGGTGGGCAGGAATGCAATCATGGGTGTAGAGTGTATAGAGCAGGGGGCTCAGCACACAGCCCTGTGGGGAGCCAGTGCTGAGGCTGATGGGTATGGAGAAGTAGGGGCCTACTCTAACCCTCTGAGTACGATCACTCAGGAAGTCCTTGATCCAAAGGCATAGTTATTACATTGTATACTTTTACTAAGTGAAATAAGAATTATCAAATAAACTAATGTAAATGTAAAATTGAGAAAAGTAATATAGGCACAGGGAAATCTCCCCTCAAAATGTGACGGGGACTAGAATCAAAGAAAGGATCCTGGAATTGCGAGAGAGAAGCACAGCACTCTGTGCCACACTCCCACTTTCACAGGGTGATACGTTTGTATTGAAATTTAAGCTTTTGTTGATTTCAGCCTCAAGGGAAATCATATCAAATGATAAAATTATAATTTTGGGAAAAAAATATAGTTCCAGACCTAAGAGAGACATCATCCAGGGGAGTTGGAGTCTTGAGAGTAGCCAAACAACCCTTGCCTGGGAGGAGTGCAGGAATAAAAGAGAGAGAAAGAGATGAGAGAAAAGTACATTTTTGCTTTAAAAATGTATGAGAACCTATTTTGTAAGACATTCTGTTAAAATAAACATTATTATTGAAACAAAACGTGTCGTTCTTAATGTGTTTCAGGTTTTAGGTGGTTCACTGCCCCCTACTAGTCACAAAATTAAGTTCTATCCACATATAAATATACACACATACACACACACTCACGTACACACACATGCTGTATATATACAGTGAGAGTGATAGATAGTAATTTTTTAAGTAGACTTGTTCTGCTGAGGAATAGACTTACAGTAGGTGATTTGGGCATATGACACAAAAGGTAGAGGTTGATTGCATGAAGAGGCACACCAAGATGAAGGTGGAGGGCATGAAGATATGAAAAGAATGGACCCCACCTTAAGGAATCCCCAGGACTGTGGAGAATTTAGGGAAAAATATTTTGAGGGCAATTGGTAAACCCTGAAAATGGCCAGTAAAATGGTGATTATGGTGATATATACAGTCGTGGCCAAAAGTTTAGAGAATGACACAAATATTAGTTTTCACAAAGTTTACTGCCTCATTTTTATGATTGCAATTTGCATATAGTCCAGAATGATATGATTGGATGAATTGCAATTAATTGCAAAGTCTCTCTTTGCCATGAAAATGAACTTTCTGCTGCTTTTGTGAAGAAGGCTTCAGGGCACCCAAGAAAGTCCAGCAAGCACCAGGACCGTCGCCTAATGTTGATTCAGGTGCGGGATCGGGGCACCACCAGTGCAGAGCTTACTCAAGAATGGCAGCAGGCAGGTGTGAGTGCTTCTACACGCACAGTGAGGTGAAGACTTTTGGAGGATGGCCTGGTGTGAAGAAGGGCAGCAAACAAGCCACGTCTCTCGAAGAAAAACATCAGGGACAGAATGATATTCTGCAAAAGGTACAGGGATTGGACTGCTGAGGACTGGTGTAAAGTCATTTTCTTTGAGTAATCCCCTTTCTGATTGTTTAGGGCATCTGGAAAAAAGATTGTCGGGAGAAGAAAAGGTGAGCACTACAATCAGTCTTGTGTCATGCCAACAGTAAAGCATCCTGAGACCATTCATGTGTGGGGTTGCTTCTCAGCCAAGGGAACGGGCTCACTCACAATTTTGCCTAAGAACACAGCCATGAATAAAGAATGGCACCAAAACATCCTCAGAGAGCAACTTCTCCCAACCATCCAAGAACAGTTTGGTGATGAACAATGCTTTTTCTGGCATAATAGAGCACTGTGCCATAAGGCAAAAGTGATAACTAAGTGGCTTGGGGAACAAAACATCGAAATTTAAGGTCCATGGCCTGGAAACTCCCCAAACCTTAATCCCATTGAGAACTTGTGGTCAATCCTCAAGAGGTGGGTGGACAAACAAAAACCCACAAATTCTGACAAACTCCAAGCATTGATTATGCAAGAATGGGCTGCCATCAGTCAGGATTTGGTCCAGAAGTTGATAGACAGCATGCCAAGGTGAATTGCAGAGGTCTTGAAAAAGAAGGGCCAGCACTGCAAATATGGTCTCTTTGCATAAACTTAATGTAATTGTCAATAAAAGCCTTTGAAACTTATGAAATGCATGTAATTATACTTGAGTATACCATAGAAACATCTGACAAAAAGATCTAAAAACACTGAAGCAGCAGACTTTGTGAAAACCAATACATGTGTCATTCTCAAAACATTTCGCCACGACTATATAAATACAAGTGAATATTGTTACAGGATCAAAATACTGAAAGCGTTTTCCACATATTTACAAATTTTAGACATCCCTGTATATGGATGGGACTCAAAAACTCAGAAGAACTTTGGGCTAATGAAACTTCACACAACTATTAGCATTGTAGAGGTCTTTTTGAATAAAATCTCTGAAGAAGATTTTGCTATATGAACATAACTACATACAGTGTGTATGCAAGGACAGTATTATAATAGGTCATATTTTTGACTTTGAATTTCCAATAGACTACTACTGGAGTGATGTCTCTTTCTCTGTATGTGTCTGCCTTTGTGTCAGGAGATTAGTCTGTGAATATGATATCTCAGAAATGAACTAATTATTCCAAAAAAAAAACAACTTAGCAGTATTTTTACCACTGTAAAATTCTAGAAGCCCATTAATTTTGAGGAAAATTGCTACAGTAGAGAGATAACAAGATGGTCCTTAACAAGATGTGATTCTTCCAGTTCATTACACATAATAAAATATCAGCTAATAATATTTTATCGCTAGATTCACATTTTAATATAGGAAAAGTCGTTTGCTGCATTTATTACACTTAATTTATGTCTTTACCGAGGCCTAATAGACATTTTACATTTTCAAATGCACCTATGTGGTTATTGAATATTTCTGCTAGTCATTAATATTTTGCTGAGATGTGTGCACACTGTTCAAAGCTTCTTTCTGTTTGACCTGAGGCTTTTAACTTAAGTGACTGAGTAGAACCAGAGACTGTCGTTATCTTTTCTCTGGTGTTCAGGAATTATTCTTAGTTATAATTATTTTATTTGTTCATGTTATCATGAGGCGGCACGGTGGCGCTGCTGCCTCGCAGTTAGGAGACCTGGGTTCGCTTCCCGGGTCCTCCCTGCGTGGAGTTTGCATGTTCTCCCCGTGTCTGTGTGGGTTTCCTCCGGGCGCTCCGGTTTCCTCCCACAGTCCAAAGACATGCAGGTTAGGTGGATTGGCGATTCTAAATTGTCCCTAGTGTGTGCTTGGTGTGTGGGTGTGTTTGTGTGTGTCCTGTGGTGGGTTGGCACCCTGCCCAGGATTGGTTCCTGCCTTGTGCCCTGTGTTGGCTGGGATTGGCTCCAGCAGACCCCCGTGACCCTGTGTTCGGATTCAGCGGGTTGGAAAATGGATGGATGGATAGATGTTATCATGATGTCTATTTATTTTCTGTGGTCATCACTTTATTGTGTGGTTTGCAATGGTCATGGTGCTAGTAATGTGCTTAGACATTCTCATGTATGTGACCAAGCCCCCCCACCGGCCTCTGTTTGTCTTAGCACCTTTTCAGAACATTAGAACAATCTAAACAAGAACAGGCCATTCAGCCCAACAAAGCTCACCCAGTCATATCCACTTACTTTTTTTTTAAAATAACATCAAGTCTAGTTTTGAAAGTCTCTAAAGTCCTGCTGTCTGTCTGCCGCACTACTTGGTAATTTACTCCATGAATCTTTGGTTTTCTGTGTAAAGAAAACTTCCTAATGTTTCTGCAAAGTTTCCCACTGTGTCCCTGTGTTCTTGATGAACTCATTTTAAAATAACAGTTTCAATCCACTGTATTAATTCCCTTCATAATTTTAAACACTTCAATCATGTCATCTCTTAATCTTCTTTTGCATAAACTGAAAAGGCTCAGCTCTTTTAATCTTTCTTCTTAATTCATCTTCTGTAGCCCTGGAATCAGCCTAGTCGCTCTTCTCTGGACTTTTTCTAGCGCTGCTATGTCCTTCTTGTAAACTCCACACATTGTGATATATAACCTAATATTCTGTTAGCCAACCTTAACAGAGGGTTGATCATACTTTTAATAGTATAGCATGTGGACACCCAGTACTGTAATGTAGCGTGGAATTTCCCACTGTTGTGTTGTCCTTGTGGAGATTCCATAGTTTTATCCTGTGGGGTGGTGGACCCCTAGGTAATTTCCATTTGTGGAATAAAGGGCTGTTTGGTAAAAGGCCTCTTGCCATCATGGGCCCCTGGGCGTGCACCCAGAACACAATGATGGTAGATCTGCTCCTGCATGTGACCTAGTCTAATCTTTCATTATGTAAAATGATAACGTGCACCTAACCTTATGTTCTCTTTGGACTGAAAACATTATTCTCAATTTATTTTCACATTCTTTGAAGCATAGTTTGCAAAAAGAAGCCAGCAAGATGATTATAGGTATATATATATTTTCTTTGCTCTCTGGACTCCGATTTTCATGTTTGTGTTTTGGTATACAGTATCACTTATAATGATCCTTTTTCCTGTACTTTCATCACTTTTTTTTACAAACCCTTAGAGGACTCTTCATTTCACAGTGCTATTAACAGAGACAGGCTATGAAATCACAAAAATCAACTGAGCATTCTGTTATCCAGTTGCTGCATATTGACTGTAGGGAGTGCTGTTTGTAGAGAAGTTACTAGACAAACAGGCTGCAAATATAGTGTGAAGGATGGCCGGCCATTTATCCCGGCCAATACCCCCAAGCCGCCAGGTGGAGCCCTCCTTGCAGCATGGAGGTCCCCAGAAGACCAGCAGGGCATCATGGACAATGGAGTTTTTATGCAAAACCCTGCTGGATGCCATGGGGGCCACGGGAAGGAGCTGCAGGGAGGACCGAGGGCTTCTTCGTGCCCTGTGACCCGAAGGTTCATCATAGGAAGAGCGACGGACTTCCGGGTTGAAGAAAAGAACTTTTACCTGACCCGGAGGTGGTTGAGGATCACATGGACTGGGGATTGAGAACACTTCCGGGTCAGGGATTATAAAAGGACTGTGGGAGCTACCAGACGGCGAGCTGAGCTGGGTGGAAGGGTGGCAACGCGTCTGGGAGCTGGAGGATTGGTTTATTATGTATATTATATGAGTATTGTGGTGGAGAGTGTGCTTTGTACACTGTGGCATAAAAATAAAGTCAACATTTGGACTTTTACCTGGTGTTTGGAGTTGTGGACATGGGTTCAAGGGAGCGAGAGCGCCCCTATCGATCACAATAGAATTTGCTTTTGTGTCTTTGTATGTTTAGCCTGGTGGTTTAGCCACCTTTCTCTACTTCAATGCATTCACATCTATTTCCAGGAATCTTTTCAAAGCACACAGCACACTAATTTAAAGACAATTATGAGAAGAAAGATGCAGCAACTCAGTTTATTCATAATTTTGTTACACGGTGTACAATCCTAACTAGTCCAGTTGTTTTTTAAGGAATTCAATACCTTCATATTATATTATGATATTCATAAATCTTTTAATGAACCACCTCAATCTGTAAGTCAGTCTGATGTTGGTTCTCTGATATTCACTATAAACTCTAAGTGCAGCTTTATTACTTTTTGATCAGTCAGGCTTTTCTACAAGAATCTGCTCTGCCTGTTCTGGTCATGATTAAGTAGTAAAAAAGACAGAGTCGATAAAAGGAAATTGCTCTAAATATTGTTTGTGTAGCTAAACCAATATATCTTAAAAGAAGCAATTTTGTTTCAATCTATTTTACTCTGTCTCACACATATCAATGAAAAGCTTTACCCTATATAATCAAATACGATGATAGCATTGGAAAGGTGTTTCATAGTAAGTGACTGATATTTTATTTGGGAAATTCATGTAGACTTTATCTCTTCCTTTCTGAAAATAACAAATATCAACAATTAATATTTTATTATTAATTATTTAATTGTAAGAAAGATTGGGCTATAGATGTTCAAGTAGAATAAAGAGGATCAAATGTTTACCTCTATAAAAAGATTTTCATTTCATGTACAATCATTTTGCAGAGGATATTGCATTTCATGTACTGCCTTTCCCACTGTAATGATTACAGAACACAAATGACACAATGAGACTGGCACTTAAAAAAAAACATTTTCTATAATTAAAAGACACTGAGGTTTATGTGAGGACTACATTGTAAAATTCCACTGTCGACAAATTGATGGCAGTATGAGAATGTGGCTAATGCACTGTGCTTTAAATCCATGCCTCTGTCTCATGACATGACCTACCTGATCTTTAGATATAAAAAATATCAATGTAAAAAACTTACAAGCACCTGAATCTCAATCAACTTTTATTTATCAATTTCCATTTTTTCAACTTATGAATGAAGCAAACTAGTTTTGAAGCAGATGAATATACAGTAACCATCACTAATGATGAGAAATACTACTGCACACTATGGAAGGTGTCATTGGACATGCCATGAATTTTTAACTCGTGCCTACTAGGCTAAAGGGGAATTCTCCAGAATTAATTTACCTCCAGTTCATGAAAATTCATGAATTACAAATTGAAGCATTTGTATTTCCTTGTGTACTGTATGTTTCTTATGTTAACATAGATGTAGAAAACCATAAAATCAAGTAGAGGTGACCTAGGATCTGGCTGGCCTTTAATAGTTACAGCAGAAGAAAATGTGAAAGCAGACACTCTTGGATTAGGTATGGGCTTACCTAAATCTATTCTTCATGAACAATTAACCATGAGCAAAGCCTGTGAATTTAGGGTGCTGAAGATGTCTTCTGAAATGAAGGGAAAAATATTGAGCTAATAAAATCAGGATGAGTAAAATTTAAAGTGTTTCATAACTGGAGATAAAATTTGGATTTATCAAAGTCCAAGTAACAATCAAAACAAATAACTGTTGAAACAAATATATTTATTTGGTGTTATAGATTCACTATGCTTCACAGTGCAATCCAGTGCCTGCAAGAGCAGGAAGGAATTTTCAGTATGTCGCCTAAATCATCCGAGATCAGATGCCTCATCTTGGATTAGTTAATGCCGGTGAAACTCATCCGGGATAAATCGATTTTTCAAGCGCAGCCATGTAGTAGATTAGTCTAGCTGGATCTAATCATCCGAGATGAATGCACATGCCCACACTGATTGAAAAGCCCATATATATTGAGTCTAGAAAACATGATCAGCAAGTCTTTGATAGGCTGCAACAAAAATGACGAAAGAACAGGCGCATTTTTTTTTCACACATGCGGAGCAGGACCTTTTACTCGGAGGATATGAAGAATTTCAAGATTTAATATGCACAAGGGGTAACACTGCAAAAGCAGCCCAAACCAGAAAAGACGGCTGGCAAAAAGTGGCCGACAAATTAAACGCTAAGTAGTGTGCATTGTACTTACTGAATGCAGTGTTTCATGTCCTATGTGTCAGATTAATTATTATTTAATATGTCATAATTCCAGATCAAATGTGAGCACAAGGAGAACATGGGAACAGCTTAAAGTGAAGTACAAGAATATACTTCAAAATGGTAAATATTGGTATATAACTGTTTAAAGAATTGTTGACATAAAGAATCATATATAACATAAAAACATTAATTTTAAAGCTAATAAAAAGGCAGACAAGCAAAAAACAGGTGGAGGTCCACGCGGTCCAGACCTAACCCCTGCCTATGCCTATCGCCCTGTTTCTGAGGGAATTTCAGGGGGAAGCTCCTCCTCAGAACCAGTGGCAGGATGCAGTGGTCACTTCATTTCAGGTAAAGGATGGTCATTGCATATATTCGTCCTTAACGTGCCATAGGTATGTTCCATATAGCCCTCTTTTTTTTTTTTTTTTTGTTGGGTCAGTTGCAGGGAATGTCATATCCCTAGAACTTGTGTCTGACCAACAAGATATTGACGAAGGTCAAATATTTGATGAAGACACTGTGTCTGATTATTCATCAGGAGGAGAGGTAGATTTTTACAAATAATGTTTGATCAAACTCCGATCTGATCAGTCCCATGTGCCCCAATCACATTTGGAAATCCTAGGCTGATTATGAGATTGTTTATGGAACTGTGGGTGTTTTTGCCTGTGTACCTGCAATGGCATGAAACGCCTCTTTTATTGTCTGCACACGCAGGTGTCCAGGAAACACTATGAAAACTCGAAGGAAATATTTCAGAGCCAAACAGACTTTATGTATTGCCTGGCAAACTGCACTTTTAGATAGATTTTCCGCATCGCCTATAGTATATAAAAAAAAGTGCAGCTTGCAAAAAACCTCAAAACAATGCATACTGTCTGTGTGGTTGTGAGAGCCCAACTTCACCTAGTTTGACTTCAAATATAAGGTGCTAATAAATCTTTGAGGTACAGTATTCCCCCTCGCTAAAGCGGTATCTTTCGAAAAGAATTTCGTCCGGGAGCAATAAAGGATCTTGCAGATCGCGCAAAACCCTCTCTATATGAAATTCTCTTATAATTTGCACACCGATATCAATTAGTTGCTCATTCATGAACGGTGAAGCCATGACGGAATGAATTCCAAGCACGGAATCTGATTAAGTGTGTGAGCTAATCCTTGTTTATATAGAACAAACCTGTTCCAAGCAGGTTTGAGGATTTGGATGATCTACTATGACAACACATCCAGCAAGAGTTTCGAAAAACCTACAGATCCAGGATCACGGCAAATCGTCAACAATTACATCCGGCTAAATGAGTAATCCACGTATGAAAAATACCCCCCAGGTTTTTGATGATGTTGACAGTTTGGTTGATATTGATTACATGCTTTAAAAGGCCCACACAACTTTTGAATATTACCTTATTTGCTTTGGTTTTTATAGCAATCATTCAGAGAAAACCATTAAGTAGTGAAAAACCGGCAATTAGCACAAAATTGAATTCATAATGAACCATACAGTTTTTAATTCACAAAAAAAATTGCAAAACCAATATTTTTTGATATATGAAATTCATGCAAATGACACAGGAATAAAGACGATTAGATCTTGTCTGGGAGCATTTATATCAGTTAATTCTGCATGTGCTTGCCTGTTATTTAATGTTTAAACAGTTTTTTAATAAAAAGAAATCTTGCCATTTGTAGACATTTTGTTGATCTTTGAAATATGAGCCGTGGTTTGGTAGTACAATGCCCACTTTGCCAATTATTATGACAGTCTTGCCGATCAAAATCTAAAAATGCATCAGACACAGAAACAATACTTAGCACATTCCTCTACAGCAGTGGTTCCCCAACTTGGCACTGTGAATTCACTTTGGTTGCAGGTTTTTCTTCCAACCAGATTCAAAATCAGTGATAATGATTGATAATAATTGAGCTCATTTAAATAGCTGGTCTTTTTTCCTCTTCTCTTATTCTGTATTCAGAGAAACACATCAGTATGATATTTACACTTATTTTTGCTATCACTGTATTCTCTTTCACTGTTTTCCCATTAGTTTGCCCTTTTTCTGTGTAGTTTGCTTCCTTCATTGTATTCTAATAATGGTAATTAAAAACAAGCAGAGCAGACACCCGGGCAAACACCGAGTGATGAAAGGCTTCAGCTACTTCAACATCAGACCCACTAATTAGTAAATAATGGGTTAAATAACCTGAATACTTATAAAAGCAGAATGAAGTTAAGGATGAAAATATTGTTTAAAAAAACTACATTATACCCATGTGACTGCATAGTACATTTTATTAAAATTTATCAAACTTAATTTTGTAATTTTTACAATGACCCCAAAACAAGCAACTGGAAATAACATCTCATTTAATTAGGTCTCCAAAACAGACATTGGTTAGACAAAAACCTGCAGACATAGTGAATCCTCAGGGTCAAGTTTGGGAACCGCTGCTCTACAGCATTTGGCACACACAAATCCTTAACCTCATCTGCAGGAGTCAAACTATGAAAAGGATGGTTGCTATGTAATGGCAAGAAAAAGATATCATGATGCCTCTTTTTAGAGAGTTTCACATTTTGCAAAAGTGAAATAGCACACAAAACAAATTTTAGTATCAGTTACACAAAACTGTATGCAGAAGAAAACCTTGTCGTTTCATGCACCACAAAGTAAGAAAAGCTATTGACCGGTCCCATTCTACTTCACAGCCTTTTCCATGCCTCACACTGCATAGGTTGCCAAGGTTGCTGTCGAAAACTGTAAATTTAAGGGGATGTCTTCCCTCCCTTTCTCTCCAGTCATGGCTCTGTGTGACTACTATTCGACTATTTGATAAAGGAGAGGCTGTGGTAGTGATGGATGTTGTTATGTATCTAGCAGAATGATGGAAACAGTTATCTGTCAAGTCTTGTTATGAAGTTTTGAAATCTAATCCTAAAACATGGATTTCATCTTTAATTAAGTACAAAGTTAAAACAGCAACACAAACAGATCTGATAGATACGAAGATGCCATCCTCAGACAACTTACTTTTTTATCTTTCACCAAAGATCCATAAAAATCTTCAGAACACTGCAGGCAGACTGATTATGCCTTCCATTAGTTCAGCGTTACAACCTGTTACGCAGTTTATTTACTTTTTATAATTGTAAATATGCCTGTTGAGCCCAATCATATATTAAAAACCCAACCCATTTCATATGTTGCTTACAAAAAAATATCTTACTGTCAGATTACATTTCGTCCACTCTTGATATTGCATCATTATGTACAAGCATTTGGCAGCAGCATGCATTAGAAACAGTTTATTCTTCTTAAGAAACAACCATTTTCAATCAAATTTTATTAGTTTGATTTATGATCTAGCTAAAATTGTGCTTAATTGGGATTATTTTCAGCAAATATTTGTCCGGAAATTCAAACAGTAGTTGATCCAATGGTTTAGATACATTGATGATGTTTCTATATAATTTGGAAAGGGGAAATAGACTCTTTAATGGAGTCTCTTCAATTCTACGACCATAGTTTGAATTTTACCCTTCATTATAACAGACAACACTTAGAATTTTTAGCTCTTCTGTCATAAATAGAAGACCATATGTTTACTTTTTCCCTACACTATAAACTTTCTGTGTGAGTATTATCTGTTCCTCAACCTGAAGGGCTACCTCTGTTGTAAGCACCATGCCAATGATGAAGTTGTCAAATCAGCTATAGAAAAGTAGTTGCACCTTTTAAAATGTATTATTTGAGTAGCTTAGAAAAGCTTTGTGAATGTGGTAACAAGTGTATCAATAGCCACGGGCAGGGCCGGATTAAGGTGGGTGCTATTGATGTTGCAGCATTAGGCCCATTCCTGAAATAAGCCCAGATGAAAACAGACGAGAATTTTCCAGAAGCTGAACAGTTTTCCTTTGCTATATTAACCTGAAAATAATTCTTAGAATGAAATTTGGAGTCCGACTTTCGGACGCCTAGACATAGCGTTACTTATTATACAGTTACTATTGTTCTTTGCGCTGTGATGTAACTATAACGTTGTTGTGTTTATTGTTAACCGAAGATTTCAAGTTAATGCTATCAATTTTACATTAAACAGTTTACTTAGTAATTTAGCTGCGTTTTTTGCAATATCTTGGGGATTCTTGCCACTTTATTATTGTTCGGTAAGTGTCACATAGTAAATTTTTCACCTTGAAAGTAAGTTGTACAGTAAAAATTAATGGCTATTTAAATGGTTATCTGTAAAGGTAACTCTAAAAGCCGGCCCGAGGGCCCGGCATGGATGTTTAGAATTTTTAAAATCCTCAACAGGATTCTGGTCTATTATGAAATTTAAATCATGGACAAGTTTTTACCCTCAAGAGCCTGAACTGAGTCACTTTGACCCAATGTTTCTGCAAATTCATTTTTTCTTACTCTGTTTCGTAAGAGAATTGCAAAATTTTGTGTATTTCATTGTTAGGTTTTCTGCATTAAGTGCACTTTTCAGACACTTGCTATTGAATGCTGATGTTACATAGTTTGATGTTAATCTCGAGTTGTTAACAATACTACATCCTTATTATTATTCATGTTCAATAAAGGCTGGCTGGTTGCGTCGCAAGCAATTAAGGCTCCTTGGTCAGTCTGAGTGCGCATGTACAGTGAGTGTCGAAAGCACATGCACCAATGCCGAGAAAAAATAGGCCTTTTTTGCGCTGCAGCATCAGGCCCAATTTCGTCTTAATCCATGGGCCATGGGTAAAAATAAAACTTGTTCAGTTATACTGGTGATTCTCTTAATCAGAGTCATACCTTTTTAACTCTTCTTAGCCACATTGGGGTGTACTTTTGTGAAACAGAAAGTGCAAGTGGAGCGAACTTATCAGATTGTTATATGAGCAATGCAAAAAAAAAAGATTATTCGGCACTATCGCACAACTTTACTAACAAAGAAAAAGTTCTGTTTGAAAAACTGTCTATATTGCACAAAATATAATGTGCAGACCTAAGTGAGAATATTCTAGGTGATATCTATGGATGGGACTGTCACCTGGACCAGTGTGGTAAAGTGAGCATACTGATAAGGTGAGGCGCAGTCATGAAGGGAGAGCTGTGTTGAAAGGAGCCTTACAGAACGATAAGCAGGTCTACTCCGAAGAGATGAACAGTCAGATTCTCGTCTCGCAAAGAACCATAGACACATGGAATTATGGTAGAGAGTGTCAACTTGATATTATTTTGCAGAATCCTGTTTAACATGATAGATTAGTTTGTTGGGCTGAATGGCCTATTCTCATTAAATTGTTATAATAGTCAAATATACAGGAGGACCTGTGTGGATGACTGAAAGCAGGTTCTTTAGATGAAGAAAAGGTTTAGGAGTTGAGTCCTGAATGGGAGCAATGTGGAGCAAGGCACTACCGCAACAGCAAGTTGGTATCTCTCGAGGCCATAAAAGGAGGAGTAATAGTACTTTTTGGCCATGAAAGAGGAAGCACAAGAGTTAGTAGGATACAATTTCAAGTAAATATCCCTATGCAGGGGCATTTAATCAATAATTGTGTTGTAATTCGGTAATTTTTGCATCCATTGGGGTGTAAGAAGTGACCAGGCCTGCAGACGACTCTGAGAGGCCAAGAATGGTTGGGGTACTACCCTGCTCAATCAAATTAAGGGGTTAATTTTTCTGGCAGCATTCTGTGTTCTGGAATAGTCAGTTTGGCATCTGACACAATCTTCCAGGAAGGAAGGGGACCAGAAGAGGTGGAGTTTCTTGGCTAGTGGGCGGTGTCAGTCATCCCATTAGGGTGATTTTTCTTGGCTGTGGAGAAAGAAGAGAAGATAAGGTCAGCATCAGTTTGTCCTCTCATTCCAGGGTGGTATTGCTAACCTCGTCAGAGCCAGGAAGATGGTTCCCAAATGTGTATGCATGACAGGGTCTTTTTAATATTCCCTCGTTTTCTGCTTTTATCTCCATCCATTTTCTTAATACACCTCTTCTAGTAAAGGATTGTGGGGAGCCAGAGCTATCATGTTAGTATGGAGGGCAAGATACAAACTCGTCCCATGAGTCCAGTGCAGTCACGCACACTTCTCCACTCCAGAACATGTCCATGTTCATCATAACTTTAAATACTAAAATGTCAGGCCTTTAATTTTTACTTAAGTTAATTTCATCAAATTATTTATTTTATGTGTTATTTTGGTTTTTGAATACTATATACACACTATGAGCCATTCAGCAATTTGCAGTTATCTATTAAATGCTTTGTTTAACAGTCCCATTCAAAACACTTCTATCCACCAAAACAGATTGTTCAGTGTTTATAATATTCACTAAAATATATTAAAAAAAAGAAAAACTGCAAATAACTGTGTTACCACCAGAGGGAGCAGATGAACTATAATACAGTATAGGTTTCATGCAGTATGTTGCTCATTTTTCTGAGATAAAATAACATTCTTCAATGGGTTTTGAATTTCTGAATGACAAAATGACTTGTGATCATATTGAAGGCTAGATGTATATAAGGCATAAAATACAAAAAGTAAAATGTATGCTTATTTTAATCATAGAATTTCACTGAAAAGATGTAGTTATTATATTATGGATGATTATGTTTCAGGCCATCATAAGATGAGCTTAAATATCTGTTGCTGTGTATGTCACTTTAAAGACAGAAGGACAGTGCAAAACATGGTCACCAACAGGGGCGTGTAGTGTGATCTGATTATTAAAGTTGCAGCATGCTATTCGTCAGAAATGATCTGGGCTGCTTCCCCACAGGGCCACCTTGCTATGACAGACAACATACTTTGAATACCACTTGTAATTTGTTATAGTGCTTTGCATAGAAGGCCATTCAACGCACAGTCCACACAGCCCTTCAAGTGACTTCCATGTCCTTGGTCCTAGAACTTGGGGAAAGCAATTTGCAGCTGACAGCGATGTACAGAATGCTGTAACATTCTCACTGAATCACCTTGACATGGACTCCCAAGAGTCAGGGATGGATACCTTAGTGTTACAATGGAACAAATACCTGGGCACGTAATTAAATTATGTGAAGAGTAGTCCTTGAGTCTTTGTTGTGTACAAAGTTGTTACCTTTGTGTTTGAACTGCAATATATTTGTTCAAGTAATTGTGTGAGTGTTTCTATAGCATACTAATTAAGTTAAATAATATTCAGAATGTAAAAGTCAAACAAATACCACTACTTTTCATATCTAGCTAGGGGGAATGCTGAGTGATGTGTTTTTATAGGAGGTCCTTCGGGCTGTTAAAACTTGATCAAGCAGGGCTCTATAAAAGGAGCATTGGTGGGACAGTAGTGCTGGGTAAAAGAAAAAAAAAGAAAAATTGGTTGCAGAAGTAATCATCTAGTTAGGATAGAGCGTGGCACTGACCCTCTCCTTCAGCTAATGTACTGTACATCCTGGGAAACAGAGATGCCACATATCAGTTTGATCTGCAGCATGTTAGACACAGACTGGAGTGACAATACATGCCACATACCTGCTCTTAGACAAGGGTTAAAAATTCAGACAGACACTTGTTAAATAAAGATTAAGAATTTACTGCTTAGGTGAAATGCTCCTTGAGCAGCCTGACGACAGAGTTGGAAATAGACCCAAGAACAACCCAACTCCAAAGTCTTCATTTTGTTTTTCTTCAGCCATTCAGAGGTGGATTTGCTGGTGTGTTTTGGGTCATTGTCCTGTTGCAGCACCCAAGATCGCTTCAGCTTGAGTTGACGAACAGATGGCCGGACATTCTCCTTCAGGATTTTTTGGTAGACAGTAGAATTCATGGTTCCATCTATCACATCAAGCCTTCCAGGTCCTGAAGTAGCAAAACAACCCCAGACCATCACACTACCACCACCATATTTTACTATTGGTATGATGTTCTTTTTCTGAAATGCTGTGTTCCTTTTACGCCAGATGTAACGGGACATTTGCCTTCCAAAAAGTTCAACTTTTGTCTCATCAGTCCACAAGGTATTTTCCCAAAAGTCTTGGCAATCATTGAGATGTTTCTTAGCAAAATTGAGACAAGCCCTAATGTTCTTTTTGCTTAACAGTGGTTTGCGTCTTGGAAATCTGCCATGCAGGCCGTTTTTGCCCAGTCTCTTTCTTATGGTGGACTCGTGAACACTGACCTTAATTGAGGCATGTGAGGCCTGTAGTTCTTTAGACGTTGTCCTGGGGTCTTTTGTGACCTCTCGGATGAGTCGTCTCTGCGCTCTTGGGGTAATTTTGGTCGGCCGGCCACTCCTGGGAAGGTTCACCACTGTTCCATGTTTTTGCCATTTGTGGATAATGGCTCTCACTGTGGTTCGCTGGAGTCCCAAAGCTTTAGAAATGGCTTTATAACCTTTACCAGACTGATAGATCTCAATTACTTCTGTTCTCATTTGTTCCTAAATTTCTTTGGATCTTGGCATGATGTCTAGCTTTTGAGGTGCTTTTGGTCTACTTCTCTGTGTCAGGCAGCTCCTATTTAAGTGATTTCTTGATTGAAACAGGTGTGGCAGTAATCAGGCCTGGGGGTGGCTACGGAAATTGAACTCAGGTGTGATACACCACAGTTAGGTTATTTTTTAACAAGGGGGCAATTACTTTTTCACACAGGGCCATGTAGGTTTGGATTTTTTTTCTCCCTAAATAATAAAAACCATCATTTAAAAACTGCATTTTGTGTTTACTTGTGTTATATTTGACTAATGGTTACATGTGTTTGATGATCAGAAACATTTTGTGTGACAAACATGCAAAAGAATAAGAAATCAGGAAGGGGTCAAATAGTTTTTCACACCACTGTACATACCATGAAGAAAGTCCTGGCTTGACTAAAAGATGAATTCTTGCCTGGACAGATGGCCATAATGGATGGACTAGCCAAACAGGCATACCGAGAGCAGTTCATTCCCACACATGACAGGTGGCAGTGTACCTCAGGGCTAAAATCAAATTTGACACCCGCATGATGGCATGACAGCTGGGGCCTCATGTATAAATGGTGCGTACGCACAAAAATGTTGCGTAAGAACGTTTCCATGTTCAAATCGCGAAGTATAAAACCTAAACTTGGCGTAAAGCCAATGTAAACGTCAGTGGTACTTTTAAACAGCACAGTGAAGTTATGTATTATTACACTCTACTGACTGTATACATGGAGTAACGGTTAAAGTACATTTGCAATCAGGCATTTAATATGAAATATATATTTCTCAATACTGCTATTATATTTACATAGAAATAATGTGTAGTTGCCCTGTACATAGGCAGGTCATTACAGAGTAAGAACACTTTTAATAAGAGAAGGTGTTTTATGTTTGAAAAAGGGAAAAAAAGAAATATGCTGCTTACATAATTATTGAATCTTTGTTTTGTGGAATCAGTACACATTTAAACAAGACAATTACCCATTCAGGACGCAACTGCATTAAAATTGGCTGCCACCAATGGATCTGCCAAGGAACTGCCACATTTTCTAGATAAAAGCCACAAACTTAAGCGATCATTATTCAAGTTTTGATTCTCGAGGACAGCTGACAAAAATGAAGACAAAAGAGCATTCCATAGAAGTTTGAGATAAAATAATACAAATGCCTAAATTAGGAAAAAGGTACAAAAGAATATTTAAGTGTTTGAATGCCCTGGTGGGTACCATTGGTTCAATGATTAGTAAGTGGATGCTGTCTCAAACTCCCAGAATCTGCTTAGAAAGGTTGTTCCTCAGTAGTCTCTTCAGAAACAAGTAGGGGACTTGTGAAAGGTCAATGATCACTTTGAAGGATCTATGGAGTTCAGTAGCTGAGACTGAAATGAAGGCACCCTTTAGGCATGTCAAGAGCCATAATGTTGGCTCATATGGGAGTGTGAAACAAAAGGAGCCATTGCTCAAAAAGAACCATGTGAAAGCATGTCTTAAATTTTCCAGAAAGTATGACCTAGGATGCTGTTTCTGATGTGGGAAAAAGGTTTTGTGGTCAGATGACACTGAGTTTTTTGTTCCAGGTTGAAACAGATAGGGTGGTGCAAATGTAAAGCTGCCCACACTGCAAAAGATTCCTTACCTAAATTGAAGTATGATGATGGTAGAGTTATTCTGTGGGGCTTCTTTTCAATGGCAGACGCTGTGCATTTGTTTGAAACAGAAGGAAAAATGGGTGTAGAAAACACAAGAAAACACTGCAAAAAAGCATGTATGCTAAAAAAAATTGATGCCTCATGTGATATACCATACAGGGACATTGCGAGGGCATGGTAGGCATATCAAGAGCATTACCTTCCCCAAATCGCTAGGTGGTAGCCCCTCTGGATTGCAGCAGTGCCCCAGACTCCCACAGGGCTCCATGGAAATTGGAGTTTGATGCAACCCTGTTGGGGTCCGTGGGCACCGGCAAGGGGAGCTGCAGCTACTGCTGAGCCCCAGGTTGCAGCACTTCTACCACACCCGGAAGTGCTGTTGGAAGTAGGTCAACGAGCAACTTGAGCATTTCTGGGTGCCTTATAAAAGGAACCAGAATTGGGAGGAGGTGGACAAAAAGAGAGAAAGAGGAGAAGGAAAAGAAAGTGCTGTGGACTGTGCTTATTGTGACTGTGCTGTGAGGTGGGAAAGAAGAAAAAGTGTTTCCCACATAGAAAAATAAACATGTGTTGTGTCCTGGACTTGTGTCTCTGCCTGTCTGTGTTTGGTTGGGGTGGCTGTGCTCTCCCTGGTGGTCCACACTGGACATCAATGCCAAGTTGACTTCATTTAAGGATAGAAAAGTGAATATCCTACAATAGAACAGTCAAAACACTGATCTCAGTTAGACTGAGAATTTCTGATTGCAGTGCACAAGCATCATGTGACCAAAGTACTCATTACATTACTTTTCTGGTGATTTTCAGTTGTTGCTTTCATTTGCATAATCTTAGTGAGTTGAGGACAGTTGTACCATGCTCCTGTGACTTCCTGTCATGTAGATCGATATCCTCAAATTTTCTTTCATATAGTCGATGACTTGTGCCAAAAAAAATTAACAAGTTTATTCGCCCATCATGTTACTCTCTGTGGTGATAATGTGTCCAGAGTAACTGATCATGATCCACATTAACCACAACATCCCTGCTACCCTGGATCCGCTATAGTTTGCATACTTGTGTAACTGATCTGTGGATGATGCCATCTCCTTCACCCTGCACACTGCTCTGGGACATCTGGAATGGAAAAATACCGACAGTATGTCAGAATGCTGTTCGTTAACAATAGCTCTGCCTTTAACACCATTGTGCCCTCCAGCCTGGTGCTAAAGCTCAGAGACATTGGTCTCTGCAGCTCTGTAGCTGGGTGTTTGACATCTTGAAAAAAGATCCCATTCAGTGAGCACTGGAAAAAATAACTCCTTCATGCTGTTCAACAGTGTACCTCAGTCCACTGCTGTACATTCTATCCACCTGTGACTGTAAAGCAAAGCAAGATGGCAACAGCATCATCAAATCTACAGTCAGCGCCACTGTGATTAGCCTCATCAGTGACAATGATGACAATGATGAAGTTGTCTCCAGGAGGGAGGAAAAAAGCTTTCTTTATGATACCACAACAACACCCACTCTCAAAATGTCAACAAAACAAAGGGGATCATTGTTGACTTCAGAAGGAACAAAGGCAGTCACGCTTCACTCAGTATCAACGGCTCCGCTGTGCAGACAGTTAGCAACTTTAGGTTCCTGGGTGTCCAAATCACCAACTGCCTTTCGTGGTCAGTCAGCATCACTCAAAAAGGGTTACCAAAAGGCTCTTTTTTCCTGAGGAGGCTAAAGGTCTATTGGGTGGGAACTAAAACACTAGTCAACTTTTATTGCTGCACTATTGAAAGTATCTTGACCTGGATGCATCATGGTGTGGTTTGGTAACCTGACTAGTCAGGATTTTAAACTCCTCCAAATGACTTTCTGTACAGCTCCCAAAATCACATCCACAGCTTCATACCATCTACTCCACCAGATGTCTGAGAAGAGCTGAATCCATTATCTCTGATGACAGCCATCCAGGCCATCCCCTGTTGTCACTTCTGCCTTCTGGGAAGCACTATTGAAGCCTCACCACTTGCTCCACCTGCCTTAGGGAAAGCTTCTTCCATCAGGCTATAAGGTCACTGAACTCTGTGTACTGTGTACTGTACCCACCAGATGGTTTATGTGTAATTGTACTGCATGTTACATTTTTGTATTCTTATCTTATTTAGTGTATTTATTTACTGTATTTATGAGATTTATTCATGATTTTTTCTACTGCTACTCTTATTTATTTACAGTATTAAGTTATATATCACCACAACTGCTCCACAGGAATTTGAATATGCTCTTGAAGTGTATATGGCACTAAATATCTCTAATCTGTAATCTCTAGTTTGTCTTAACCTGTAGATGTGGGCTCCCATATATGTGAGAGTTGACAACCAATGAGCTCCCACCCAGATGTATAATTCATAGATGAACCCCCAATTAAAGAAGTGAAGAAGAGAGAAGAAAGGCTTGCCTGTTTGATGTCTTGTGTTTGTCATACCACAGCAGAATGCAAAAAAACAAAAAGGCAGAATGAAACTGCGACTGAGCTCACCATACCTGGAAAGCATTCATACTGTATGGCCACTGGCTCTATCAGACAGCACATGAATTGGCAGTTAGAATATGGCAGTACTAAATATCTGAACTTAAGATTGTGCTGAAAAGCCATGAGGCAGTTGTGTAATCTGTCTTTACTTGCAATTCTAGCTCATTTATTTTTACACCCTTAAGATGATGGGTTTTGGCAACTGCAGTTGCTAAGTTTCACACAATCGCTACCTCGAAGTTGTGTAGGGTGCCGTTGGCCCAATCTGAACAACCTGGAGTGCATCTAAATGGAAGAATGGGCCACTCCTGAAGAGTGTGCAAAGCAGGGTGACATACTTAACTAAAAATAACTAAAAGACTTATGCGCAAAATATTATAGTGTGGAGACTGAATACCTAACACAAACAACATATTTCCTTATTTTTTCTTATGAAAATGGCACATTAAAAAACTCCTTTTGAGTTTCAGTGTTTTGAAATAAAAGGTTTCAAATGTATAGGTGAATATTTAATGAATTCATTAAACATTGACAGCACACATGTATGTCATGATAGTATGTATAGGATGCAAGGAATGAATGTGCTAATGATGTACTTATGAACTGGAGTGTGTAATTTTAAACTTCCTGCTAATATATATGCTCTAAGCTTTATTTTATATACAGTTACTGTAGGTCCATAAAAATTTGGACCGAGACAACTTTTTTTTAATTTTGGTTCTGTTATTACCACAATTAATTTTAAATGAAACACCTCAGATGCAGTTGAAGTGCAGACTTTCAGCTTTAATTCAGTGGGTTGAACAAAAAGATTGCATAAAAATGTGAGGCAACTAAAGCATTTTTTTAACACAATCCCTTTATTTCAGGGGCTCAAAAGTAATTGGACAAATTAAATAACTGGAAATAAAATGTTCATTTCTAATACTTGGTTGAAAACCCTTTGCTGGCAATGACAGCCTGAAGTCTTGAACTCATGGACATCACCAGATGCTGGGTTTCCTCCTTTTTAATGCTCTGCCAGGCCTTTACTGCAGCGGCTTTCAGTTGCTGTTTGTTTGTGGGCCTTTCTGTCCAAAGTCTAGTCTTCAACAAGTGAAATGCATGCTCAGTTGGGTTAAGATCAGGTGACTGACTTGGCCATTCAAGAATTTTCCACTTCTTTGCTTTAATAAACTCCTGGGTTGCTTTGGCTGTATGTTTTGGGTCATTGTCCATCCATGAAACGCCACCCAATCAATTTGACTGCATTTAGCTGGATTTGAGCAGACAGTATGTCTCTGAACACCTCAGAATTCATTCGGCTGCTTCTGTCCTGTGTCACATCATCAATAAACACTAGTGTCCCAGTGCCACTGGCAGCCATGCACACCCAAGCCATCACACTGCCTTCACCATGTTTTACAGATAATGTGGTATGCTTTGGATAATGAGTTGTTCCACGTCTTCTCCATACTTTTTTGTTGCCATCATTCTGGTAGAGGTTGATCTTGGTTTCATCTGTCCAAAGAATGTTTTTCCAGAACTGTGATGGCTTTTTTAGATGTTCTTTAGCAAAGTCCAATCTAGCCTTTCTATTCTTGAGGCTTATGAGTGGCTTACACCTTGCAGTTCACCCTCTGTATCTACTTTCATGCAGTCTTCTCTTTATGGTAGACTTGGATATCGATACGCCTACCCCCTGGAGAGTGTTGTTCACTTGGTTGGCTGTTGAAGGGGTTTCTCGTCACCATGAAAATGATTCTGCGATCATCCACCACTGTTGTCTTCTGTTGACGTCCAGGTCTTTTTGCGTTGCTGAGTTCAACAGTGCTTGCTTTCTTTCTCAGGATGTACCAAACTGTAGATTTTGCCACTTGTAATATTGTAGCAATTTCTCAGATGGGTTTTTTCTGTTTTTGCAGCTTAAGGATGGCTTCTTTCATCTGCATGGAGAGCTCCTTTGACCACATGTTTTCTGTTCACAGCAAAATCTTCCACATGCAAGCACCACACCTCAAATCAACTCCAGGCCTTTTATCTGCTTAATTGATAATGACATAACGACGGACTTGCCCACACCTGCCCATGAAATAGCCTTTGAGTCAATTGTCCAATTAATTTTGAGCCCCTGAAATGAAGGGATTGTGTAAAAAAAAATGCTTTAGTTGCCTCACATTTTTATGCAATCTTTTTGTTCACCCCACTGAATTAAAGCTGAAAGTCTGCACTTCAACTGCATCTGAGTTGTTTCATTTAAAATTCATTGTGGTAATGTACAGAACCAAAATTAGAAAAAAGTTGTCTCTGTCCAAATATTTATGGACCTAACTGTAAATGTTTAGATAGCTTGTTGGGTATAACTTGCATTAGTAGTGACAAATGTGTGAGATTATTCAGGTAAGTAAGGCAAATGTTTTGACACACACGTGCTGGACAGTACAGCACGTAAAACAGTTGACGGGTTTGAGCGAAAAAAAGGCACTAACCACTCTTCCTTTTTCCATCTCAAACTGGTGGGTGACCCTGCAGACTAGTGTCCTCACGTTTGCCGTGCTTCAGCAGTCCTACCTTTTCCAGTCTCAACCAGATAAAAGAACAGAATCAGTGGGAAGTCATTTCTGGACCCACATCTGTCAGAGCCTCAATAACCTTTACTAGAAGCATGTTTCCTGAACTTAAGTTTAGAGCTTTTTCTTTTGTTTGATCTTTCTTTATCCATTCTCTCTTCCTTTTGTTTGATCTGTCTTTATCCATTTTTAATATCATTGCTACTATCAAACAGGGTACTCAGATATGACCCCAGTCCTTTTCGTTGCCTTTGTTTGTTCTTTTTCCACAACCTATGAATCTATAGATATGACAATGCAGAAAATTTGAGATTAGGATTTGCTATTCAGTAAAGTTACAGACGTGATACTTTTGCAAGGTACTGTATATATATTTTAAATGCCTGCTGGTCAAGGCACTTTTCTGTTCCAGTTTAAGGTGTGCAGCATTCTGACTGTCTCCATCTTACTTATGCTATTTGCTTGTAGCATCCAATACCTTTGTGATGGCAGTGCGACTCTGCTTCACATACTCATATATGTGAATTATTGCAATCGCATCAACTGTGGAAGTAAACATTTCAAGTCCATTATTGTGCTGTGAAGTCCATGATATGGAAATATCCTGAAATCTGCTTCCTTGATGCTCTTAGTCACAAGGAAGGGGCAGCTGAACTCCTCATTAACCTTCAAATTATTTAAAAAAATCTGAACATACAGTAAAAAAATCAAATGTATCCCATTAAAACTGCGGCCAAATCCAAAGACTTTTAAAGTTTTTAAAAAGATCATTGTGGTTGAATGTTATGAAATCACTCTGCTGATCCACCGAGATCCTACCCACATTAAAATGCCCCTCAGAAGACATTGCTTAATAACTTCTTAATGCATTTTGCTTGGAAACGGAATCAGAGCTCCCATATAAAATAATTGCTTCAAGCCATGCAAGCTCAGAAATCAATAAAAGGCACCATGGCGCCAAGGGCACCACCACATTTAAAGTCTCTACAAATAACTCTTATATGGTTTATACAAGACTTTGGAACCAGCATACGACATTTGGTGTCAGTAGAGGGACTATTGTGGATCCTTTAAATATTCTCCAGTATTAAACTCTATGCTTTCAGCTTAACTATCCAGTTTAGCCAGTTGTCAGAAGAAAAAAAATCATTTAGTACTCAGACTTTAAATGAAATATAGTTCACAAACCTAAAAATGTTAATCTTTCATATATTTATGATTTTAAATTTGGAACTTTTGTTTGGATGCTGTTTCAATGAAACCTCTGCTATCACTTCTGACCTTCACCAAATGACCCTTCAGCTAATCACTGAAAAGTACCAGTTGAAGGATCGCTGGTCTTTAGCTTTTAAGACTATAAGAGGATAAATTCAATAAGCCTTTACAAGAGAAGGGAACTGAAGAAAACATATTAGTTCTTGTCTAATGATTCAACCAGCTTCAAATAAATTGAGGAAAAAGAAAATCAGCCAAAGAAGAAAGCCAGAATAAGACATTTCTTCATCTTCTACACACAGTTTAATTTAAGCTTAATTATAGCACCATCTGCAATGTCAAAGTGTAACAAAGTAAGGAGAACATGTTATGCATGTATAATTTTAAACTATGTAGTAATTAAAAAAGAAAACAGAGAAAAACATTTCTCAAATCAGTAACAGAGCTGAACAACAATGACCATGACACAATGCTGGCTATAATTACACTCTGATATATCTCATATATTCAAAAAATAAGGGAATACACTAGATATAAATCTTACCAGTAAAATTATTTTTATTGATATTTGTCAGATTCATTTTCATCTTAAAGAAATCCCAAATAGTTTGAACATTTTTATTTTTTTAACTTATTGCTATGTGGCTATTTTGGGGCTGTTTTATAGGGTGGCACACATAAAAGTAGCCCCATGCACAGAAAATGGCCCCATCCTGGTTTTAGTAGCTACAAACATAGTCAGGAGAAGCCAGTATAACTTTTAAGCAGTGTTATGTTTTGTTAGTTCTGTTATAGTATCAACATACATGCCGGAAAGAAGACATGCTGTACTCACAAAACAGCATATTTCAATTCTGGCGCTGTATGTTCATACTGTCTCCTTTAAGTTGAAACAGGACAGATACTTGGACCAATATATCACTGCAAGTGTTCCTGCAAAACACTTGCTAAGATTTTGTAGGTGTTTTTTTTTTAAATTAATTTTATTGTAATCATTCCAAACAAATCAATCAATTTTTACATAAAGTAGGATTGAGAACAAGTCGACCCCCTAAACTGATAAGTTTGATAAGCCAATAGAGATGAATGGAGAAGAAAAAGAGATGCAGAAATAATTGCTTCCTCTGTGCTTTAAGAGCTTATTATAAAATATTACTGATTAGATCCTGCCATGTTTTGAAAAAAATCTGTACAGATCCTCTAACTGAGTATTTGATTTTTTCCAATTTCAAATAGTATAAAACATCGGTTTGCCGCTTACTTAAAAGAGGAGAGTTAGGATTCTTCCAGTTTAGCAAAATAAGTCTGCATGCCAAAAGTGTAGAGAATGCAATCACAGTTTGTTTGTCCTTCTCCACTTTAAACCCATCTGGAAGAACACCAAACACAGCTGTTAATGGGTTAGGAGGGATTGTGACACCAAGGCTGTCTGAAAGGTAATTAAAAAATTTGGTCTAGAATAATGTTAATTTGGTGCAGGACCAAAACATGTGACCCAGTGAGGCTGGGACTTGATTGCAGCGTTCGCAGGTTGGATCTTGACCTGGGAACATTTTGGAGAGTTTTAAGCGCGACAGATGTGCTCGATATATGATTTTGAGTTGTATGATTGTATGCTTTGCGCATATGGAGCTCGAGTGAATTCTCTGCATTGCTGCTTTCCACTCCTTTTCTGATATATTAATTGAGAGATCTTTTTCTCAGTGTCCTCTTGACTCTTTGAAAGGGAGGGATTGTAAAATGATTTTATATATTGTAGAGATGGTGTCTAAGTCTTTGAAATTGAGCAATATTTTTTCCAGCATGGACAAGGGTGCAAGATGAAGAAAATTGGGCAGGTTCTGTTTAACAAAGTTCCTAATTTGAAGATAGTGAAAGAAATGTGTAGCTGGAAAGTTAAATTTGGAATGTAATTGTTCATAGGATGCAAAGATGTTGTCTATATAAAGATCTCTAAGCAAGTTAATCCCAAATTTTTTTCAGATATTAAAAACTGCATATGTTTGTGAGGGTTGAAAGAGGTGGTTCTCTTGCAGAGGTGCCACAGATAAAAGCTTCTCCATCTTAAAATGTATTATGTAGGTGTTTTATGAAAGGACAAGGATCAGGTTTATAACTCGCCTCAAATTTTAAAAGTAAAATGCAAAATTCTATGTGATCTATCTTGTAGCCTCCTTAGCATTAGACCTGAGCGTTACTTGGGCTACGAAAACCATAATAAAAGCATTAGTCCCGAGTGTCACTCGGACATCTGTACAGATGCGTCTTCCGTGAGCATTAGAACCGAGAATCACTGGACCTGTGAAAGTGCTTTCAGAACTGCTGTTCTTTGGAGAAATTATGTCTGAGTGTAGGTTTTCACTAATTATGAAATATCTGCACTTTACCAGTAATGAAGAATTTGATGAGAATACCCATCTAGCATCCAAAATGAAGAACATTTGGGAGATATACCAGGCCATTGTAGTAAAATTTCGGAGCATTTACATTCTGGACCGTGATGTCAGCATCGATGAAAGTCTCATGGCTTATAAGGGCAGACTGTCATGGATACAGTACATTGTGTCAAAAAGAGCAAGAGTTGGCGTAAATGTGAATCTAAAACAGGATACATTTGGAATTCGGTTCTGTACTATGGGTCAATGTTTAATCTGAAATACAATCAGAATGGGGTTGCTACATCATCGGTTTTAACTTTAATAGATGCTCTGCTGGATCAAGGTTATTGTGTAACCATGGACAATGTTTATACTTCGCCAGAGCTATTTGACATCTTCCTGGAAGAAAGATTGACACTTATAGAACAGCACGTCCTAACTGTTGTGGCATGCCTGAAGACTTTGGCAGAGCTAAATTACAACGAGGTGTGCTAGTAGTTTGGACAAAGGGTACATTTTGTGAACTTCCCCTTGGGATTAATAAAGTATCTATCTACCTATCTATCTAACTAAAGTACTTGTGCTGAAAAGGAAGGACAGGAAAGTTTTTTGTCTTCTTAGCACTGTACATAATGCAACTACAGTCACTGTACAGGCAAAAGGCAACAAGCAGGTTACGAGGCCTGTGGTCAACTACAATAGCACGATGGACGGCGTAAATCGTGTAGATCAAGAATTGACTTTCTACAAAAAGATATTTCATCATCTGGTGGAATAGAGCATTTGGGATGCCTTTATGTTATACAAACAAAAAGCTGACAAAACTGCATCTAATGAACAAATCATTGCCTCACATCCACCTTCTGCAAAATGAGGCACGTTTGACCCAGCACATCGTGGAACAATCCAGAGCCTTCTATTGGTATACATTTTATAGATTATATACCTTCAACAGAAAAAAAAATCCAATTCGTATCTGCGCAGTGTGCTGTTCAAACTCACTGTGTTTTAAGATTTACCACACAAAGGACTCATTATGAGATTATATACTGTTTTGGCATCATTAGTATTTTGGCATCATCTATCAGGCAGTTGTTGTGAGCGCCCTCTTCTATGCGGTGGTGTGCTGGGGAGGCAGCATAAAGAAGAGGGATGCCTCACGCCTGGACAAACTGGTGAGGAAGGCAGGCTCTATTGTAGGCACAGAGCTGGACAGTTTGACATCCGTGGCAGAGCGACGGGCTCTGAGCAAACTCCTGTCAATAATGGAAAATTCACTGCATCCACTGAACAGGATCATCTCCAGACAGAGAAGCACCTTCAGCGACAGACTGCTGTCACTGTCCTGCTCCACTGACAGACTGAGGAGATCGTTCCACCCCCACACTATGCGACTCTTCAATTCCACCCCTGGGTAAACGTTAATATTATACAAAATTATTGTCTGTCTGTTATACTTTCATTGTTATCAATCTTTAATTTAATATTGTTTTTATCAGTATGCTGCTGCTGGAGTATGTAAATTTCCCCTTGGGATTAATAAAGTATCTATCTATCTATCTATCTAGTAGTATTATTAATACTGTTATTATTATTTTTGTTATTATTGTTCATTTCACATTATTATTTTTATTCATCATTGCTATTATTATTTGCCTCATTATTATATTTTTAAAAATTTAATAAAAATTTAATTTGTCATGCCAAAAAAATGCAATGCTAAGGAGGTTAAAAAAATAAAATCAAAATTTTCAACTGTGGCCACTTCCTGGCCTTGAATTTTGTTTTCATCTCATTACATTTCAAATTCCAATTTGTTTCATTAAAATTTAGATTGACATTGATAGAGGTGTGAACACACTGCTGATGTCTCTTCACAAGGGAGCTGCAATTGGTGTTCTGCTCAGAGTACAGTTTCAATGACTGTTACACCTTTACTAGTACAGAACAGTAAGAGAAAATAAACCACCATTCAACTAATCTGCATACAAGCAAACACACATTGATGAATAAAATAAATAAATCTTAAGTGTCACATACTTTCTTTTTGTGTTTTCAAAGGTGAAAATTAAGGAGCCGTAAGTTAAGCTAACAAAGCATTTACTTTTCTTTTAGCAAAATAATATCGGGGCAGCAAAGAGACACAATGGTAGCACTGCTGCCCTACAAACAGGCCCCGGAAGGTTTGTGAGGGTAGAATATAAAATGAATATAACAAAACACAGGGAAATCTTGGAGAAATACCTGATGCAGTCTGTACATTGTGACAGATAGGGGGCGCTGTCGTCCCCTTGACCCCTCAGATCAGATGCCAGACACCAGGTAAAAGTCCAATAATTAAATTTATTCAGACTAAACAGTGCATAAAGCACCCTCCACTCGACAATACTCATACACAATACACTAATAATCAATACAATAATCAATCCTCCACACCCAGACGCGTTGTCACCCCGCCACCCGACTCAGCTCGCCAATATGGGATCTCCCACAGTCTTTTATATTCCTTGAACCGGAAGTGCTTCTGACCCCTCAGTCCATGTAATTATCCAGCACTTCTGGGTCAGGTGAAAACTCCTTTTCTTCGTCAGCCTGGAAGCACGTTATTTCTTCTGACCTCGTGACATGGAAGTACTTCTGGGCTATATGGAAAATAAACGTCTCTGTGCCTCCCTGCAGCATCCCCTGGCAGCCCCGACGTTATCCAGCAGGGCTGTGCATTAAAACTCTATAGTCCATGATGCCCTGCTGGAATTCGGGGCATCTCCACGTCGCAGGGAGCCACCTCTGGCGGCCTGGGGGTATTGTCCAGGATAAGCTGCCAGCCATAGTCCACAACTTACAGAAAAGATCTGCTTTTCAGCTTTTCCAGCAAGATAAAACACCAAGCACAAAGTCAAAGATACATAGGAATGGCTGAAAAACAACAATCTTAATGTTTGAGTGGCCAAAAAAGAGTCCAGATCTCAATCTAATTAAGAATTTGTGGCTCGACTTGAAAGTGGCTGTTCACTCAAGAGCCTCACGCAACATGGCATAGTTTCAGCAGATCTGCAAAGAAGAATGGGGAGATATTTCAGTGTTCATATGTGCATAGCATGGCTGCCAAAGAGGTAACTACTGAACATTGACTTCAAGAGGGTGAATACTTATTCAACCAATTATTTTGTGTTTTGCATTTTTAATTAATTTAGATCACTTTGCAGAGGTCTATTCTTACTTTAACACTAAAAAGTCTTTTTCTGTTAATCCCTATCAAAAAGGCCAAATTAAAGCCACTGTAATTTAATGTTCAATGTATAACAAAATATGAAAACTTCTAGGGGTTGAATACTTTTTATATGCATTTTATAAATATCATTCCTTTCATTTTCAAGTTCTGAAATTAGTTACCTCATACATTTTTAGGTTTCTATCACTATATTGAGAGATGAAGAACTGAAGTGGGAACACAATAGATGATAACTGAAAAAATACTACCAGCTACTGATAGAAGTGTAGTTGAAAACGATAGATATTTTATCCATTTGCACATAGTATTTATGCGTCTAACAAGAAATGCAAGTTTTTTGCCTAGATCTGCTAATTGGGCAATAATGGCAAGAACTTGATTGAGAAGACAAGACACAGAAGAAAAAAAGCTTTATGTTATTATGGAAAGGAAAATGCCTGAGCTTATATGACTGATAGATAGCCTCTCTTCAAGGGTGGGCAGAACTGCAGAAGTAATATTTTTAATCTTTAAGATTGTATCCATTGTTAAGATGGTGAAGTAAGATTATGTGATGGATGAAAGGCCATAAAATTGTCCTCAAAAGTGAAGTCACAAATCATGAACAGATTCTTTTAAGATGCTGAAATGTGCAGCTCCTGATTTCTTGCAGAGCAGTCATACATGTATATTTTCTGGATCCACTTTTTTGATAACAAGTTACAGAAAGCTTGAACCTATTCTGGTAGCAAAGCAGGAACCAGTCTGAAACAAGACACAAATTCAGTGCCACATAAACTCACTCACTTTACTCATATTTGTCCACTTTAGAGTTACACATTATCCCAAAAAGTTGGTTAGTTCTTGCTTCGTATATGAAATATTTATGTTCTGTGACCCAAAACTTAACCCCTAACCCTAACCCTAAGCCTAACCCTTATACACTAAGACGTTTTTGCCATTATTGGACCTAAATTACATACCCAAAAATAAATGGTTATTACTCTGCTTATGTAATAAAGGAGATACAAATGGCTGAAGAGTGGTGAGTATAACACTCCAAATTTTTAAAAGAATGTATTTATATGATTAAAAACATTTGTTTACATCAATATCAACTAAATAAAATACATTCCCTCCAAGAAACTGGATTTTATACTACATAACCAAGACATTTTATGATACATAACTCTGCAATCCATTTCATTCTGTGTCCCAACCTAACAGCTATCATTGTACCAGATTTAGATGTTATATTCCATTGCACTACAAAGTTATACTGTTTGGAAGCATTGTGTCCCTTTTGAGAAACATTTAGTCTCTTGCACCTAAACAATCTCTCAAAAAAAGTATTGCAGTTGCAGTTATATTTTTTTTAATATTTATTAGAAAAAAAAAAAAAAAATAAGAATATATATATATATATATATATATATATATATATATATATATATATATAATGTAGGTGACATACGGGATAGACGGGCATCCCGGAAAGGAGTTGGGAAAATCGTTTACTTGAACGGGAGGCCCTGAGCAAACAGAAAGGTGTCTCGACCAAGAGAGGTAAGGAAGTTGCACCCACCCAAGGCTGCCCTAATGGATGGATGGACATCCCGAGCAGAGAAGAAAATCCCTTACCCGGGAGGGAAACTCCAGACAAACGTAAGGTGTTCCAACCGGACATGTGCATTATACCTTCCCTGGTTGGGATAAAATAAGAACAGGGAAGGACTGTCTCTGAGGGATGTTTATTCCCCCCGGAGCAGGTGTAGTTCCAGGTTGGGCAATAAAAAATGACTGGACCAACATCACAGAAAGGAGCCAGAGTTGGGTGGTAGGTGGATGAAGCTTGCTGGGAGTAGTGAAGGAGTAAAAGACAAAGGAAGAAGAAGAATTCAGTGTTGTGCTGATTATTTACTTGTAGCTATGGTGGTGTGAAACAATTGTCAAGAGTTTCTCTGAATAAAATAAGGTCCTTATGCTTTTAACTTGTGCCTGGTGTGTCATGTTGGGTTTGAGGAACAGTCCCCTCTAGTGTCCACAACGTGTACTTGTAATTATTTAGTCCATTAATGTTTTTGGAAAGATTCTGTAAATAGTTCAGGTAGCCAGAGTGCACTGCAGCTCAGCAGTGTAGAAAATAGAAAAAGTAACTTTTTTGTAGCTTTAAGGTGTTTACAGAACATTTGTTATTGGCAGAAAGACAAGTCTGGTATTACAAAAAGTATCAAAGTGTTTGATTTTGACATTAATAAACATTAGTGGTCATCTCAATAATCATATGCAGTCATTTAGCAACTCAACACTGGAACAAGGAAAGAAAACTCAGGGCCTTGTAGACTCAGGGTGTGTTCAGTATAAGGAAGAAGCCTGAGAGAGAAGATCTCTACAGAGCCAGAAGGGATAAGATAAATGGAGTCACCAGCAGGTTCACATACATTATGGATGAGATAAGAGATGAGAGCTGAATGGAATGAGAAGAAGGCAGCCATGGGAAAGCCAGACAATTTGGAATGTTAGCCAGCCCAGCTATCACAGACAGAGGGGAGGAAGAAGCAAAGGTGAAGGGGCAGTTAGAGTGAATTGTAATGGACAAGGCAAATGAGATATTATGTCTGAAAGGTGAGGCCAGACTGAAGAAAACCAGAAGGAGTATGCATGGTGAGAGGAGGATGGAAAGATGCAGATGATAAGCTGAAAGAGGCAGAACAGTTATGAATTTCAAGGAAGGAGTTAAAAAAAATGCCATTGAGCTGCTGATGAAAAGTGGAGAACTTTACTAATAAAGGTAACCAACAGGTGAGCACTGATCCAGTCCTAGTAAGTTAGAAGTGCTGACAGGTAAACAGTAAATCACAATTGAATCCTGCAGAGTGGAGAGTATAAAATCTTAGTGATTGGCAAAAATGAATATAATGAGGATATTAGAAATAAACCTGATCCATTGGGCTTAAAAATCAAGACAGATGTAAAGAATTTAGGGATAATTACTGACTCTGACCTAAATTTTAAATCACATATTAATCAGATCACTAGGACAGCATTTTTTCACTTAAATATAGCAAAAATGAGATCCCTTATAATTTTGCAAGATGCTGAAACATTAGTTCACGCTTTTGTTTTTAGTCAACTAGGTTACTGTAAACCACTCCTCTCAGGGCTACCCAAAAAAGACATCAATCGACTGCAACTAGTACAGAATGCAGCTGTCAGGAAAAGAAAATCCGAGAACATCCCTTCAGTTTCGATGTCACTACACTGGCTACCTGTGACATTTAGAATTGACTTTAAAATACGGCTAATGGTTTACAAAGCCTTAAATAATCTCGCTCCATCCTATATTTCAGAATGCCTGTCACCTTACACTCCAAATCGTACCCTTAGATCTTAAAGTGAGTGTCTGCTTATAAATCCAAGAGCTAAACTTTAAAGAAGTGGTGAGGCAGCCTTCTGCTGTTATGCACCTAAAATCTGGAATAGGTTACCAATAGAAATTTGTCAGGCTAATACGGTGGAGCATTTTAAAAAAACTGCTAAAAAACATTATTTTAACATGGCTTTCTTATAGCTTCACTTTAGTATTTTAGTGGAACCCTGATATTCTGTATATATAATTTTCATTTTTATCATATCTCTGCAATCTGTACTAACCCCTACTTTCTCTGATGTTCTTTTTCCGCACCACCACCTAATCAAAGCACCATGATGTCCCTGCATTGATGGATTAAAGGCCAGAAGTCCACATGACCATCATCATCTTATTTTTCCATGTTAAGCCTGAAAACCATGAGGACTGATTTAGATCATTTATGTCAGGTAGAATGCCCAGTAGGGTCTGGGTGGTATCGTGGCCTCAGAACCCCTGCAGATTTTGTTTTTTTTCTTCAGCCCTCTGGAGTTTTTTTTGTTTTTTCTGTCCTCCTGGCCATTGGACCTTTATTTATTCTTTGTTACTTAGTATTGCCTAATCTTATTTTTATATTTTTCTTTTTTCTTTCTTCATTCAAATGACACATTTCATTGGCTAACTAAAAAGATTACAATATGCAAGCTTTCGAGGTAACTCAGGCCCTCTCTTCAGGCAAGATGTAATACAGAAACTGGAGTTCCCTGTGTTTATATACACACTAGGACAAGAATCAACATTGGTAAATCATTAAATGAGAAACCTTAAATGTAAAAAATTAATAGATTCATTTTTGATTTACCAGTACAACCTTTTTCAAGAAATTATCTGGGATTGGAGTCCATTGTGCCAGCCAAATTTAGAATTGGGGCAATGCATCTTCGAGTAATGACGCCTGATCAAAGTTACCAAATTCAAAATTTTCATATTTCATTTATAATTTCATGTGCTTTATGGGTTCAAAAGAAGTGCATCTTTAGTGTGAATAAAATCAAATTAGCAAACAACAACTCTTGTTTTGCCTTTTGTTTATTGGGTAGTGAATATATGATTTGTTTTAACATTTTAAGCATTTTCGCTCATAAGGTTTTCTCCACTCTGGAGGGTGGAGGAGGTAAGTAAGAGGCAGGAGAACCAAAGAAAATTTGGGGTGCCAACCAGGACAATCCGTTTAGTGCAATCATCCAAAAAATAGAATAGAAATAAGCATACAATGGTGCAACTGAAAATAGGCGTCATATCTGCCTTTCCAGCCTCAATGGCTTTTCTAAGCAATCAGCTCCCTCGAAAGGATCTGCATCAGGGAGCATGTGGGATGAAGTTCCGTCAACTGTGACTCCATCCTCCAAGCCCTCAGCTTTATACTGTCCCGACCTTAAGGACCGTTTCTTACTTGCATGGGGGCATGGCTGAGTGGCCCACCATTGGAAGTGTCTCTGAGCTAGGGAAGAAAAAAGAGAAAATACGGTTAGCTTTGGTACCCCCTCCCATCCTGGTGGGTTGTTGAATGCCTTGTCTGAGCCTGGAAGGTGATTCTCAGGTGGCCATGTGTGACAGCACTTATCAGATGTCCCTATGCTTGTATCATTAATATGCAGAGTTTAAGCGCAACGATACACTGAGGGGGTTAAATCCTAGCAATTATTGTGGCATAACTTTATCCATTTTCACTCTGCCACCTTGAAACTCTTAAAAACATTTTGACAGTAAACCACCAAGCAGATTGTGTTGGCATATGAATGCTAAAATGTACATTACCACACATAGTGTGGAAAAAATGGAATTTTTCACTAATAGTTACCATGTGAGATTCCATGTGAAGTAGTCTTTCACAGCAGTGTATAAGCTGCATGTAAATTACTCTTGGCCAGCTGTAGAGCCTCTTGGGGTGAATTGCTACAAGTTTGACTGCAGTTTTCATTTTATTAATTAGTTCTCTAAACCACTCTGCATTGTATTCTAAAAATTTGGTTTAGTTAGTCCTACTATATATGATGCTTCGTATATATGGCATGTGATTATCCATCCTCTCTACTATACATATAGTACTCCATTGAACATGTCTGCTCTTTTCAGACATTCATCACTGAAGATTCATTAGTGTTGAATAATGACCAGGCAAATTACACATCTTCTAGTTGGAATGAATGTGAAACTTGATGACTTTAGTTGTTGATTTTGTTGCCTGGGAATGCCAGATTACATGACGAGAAATCACATGGGATGACAAATTAGACACCTCTGTGACAACTTTCCAGCTCAGTTTCATACTTCCAAAGTAATGCAAGGTTTTTCTGATATCCAGTAACATGTTTCCTGAAGTACGAATGCTTTCCAGTGTCACAGATGAGCGGGGACACTGCCCAGCCGGGACGCCTGGATAGTCCCCGAGTTGGACAATACTTCTCCTCAGCCACGAGAGGGCAGCCGCCCGGGTCTATTTGGGGGCCACAGGGACAAAGCTGGAACACTCATTATGAGAGAACGTGGCCACCACCAGGGGGCACCCGGACAGTTAGAGAATCCTGGAGGGCAGCACTTCCGCCACACCAGGAAGTGCTGCCGGAAGTAATTCCAATGACACCCGGAGTGCTTCCAGGTGCTTTCCTGACACTTCCGCCACACCAGGAAGTGACGTCAAGGGGAGCACCTGGGGCTCATCCGGGTCATGATAAAAGGGGACGCCTCCCTCCAGTAGACGAGCCAGAGTTGGGAGGAAGGAGATGAACCTTGTGAGGAGGAGACAGGAGGTCAGAGAAAGAAGAAGTGAACAAGAGAAGAGAAAGGAAGAGAGGTGGTTAAAGAAGGCATTGTGGTGCTGAAAATATTAATAAAAGAAGTGTGTTTTGGACATTCTGGTGTCGGTCTGTCTGTGTTCGGGGGTATGCTTTCCACACCAGGTACAACGAGTTTAGTCTCAGTCTTTCCACTTTTTTCTTTTTTCCATTCTTTTGTGATACACAATACATGAGACATTAGGCAGACGAGCCTCTCTTCTTGCCTGGTCCATAACACCTGTGTTCCTTATTCTACATACAGTAACTGCATTATATGCATTGTGCTTGCAGGTATGGACACACAGATTGTCAGCGCTTGTCCCTGTGAGTTAAAACAACATCATACCTATTTGATTTTGTTGCAGAAAGTCACAGACTAGTCAAAATGAGTTGCTGGATGTCAGATAACTCGACTGCAAGTCAAGGGAATATGATGCAATTACCTCCAACTCAGTGAAATTATGTAAATGAAATTGTGACTGAAAATCACTAGAAAAACATAATGTAATATGACAGGACCTTAAGTTGAAACTAATGGACACATCCATTTATACTCAAGAATCAGAACAGCACCAAACGCCAGATAATATATAATGTATTTAAATGCCTTTCTCCTATAATGAAAAGCTGATCAATGAATTGTGGTAAATATACTGTATATATTCACGTACTGTATAAGTTGGGTTTTGAACCCAAAAAATCGATCATAAAATCAGACCCCGAATTATACGCCCATTCAAAAATACGACACATTTTTTTTTTACATCTCTTGCTTCCTCTTATCTCACTTCAGTTTCTCAGACCCATAGAATTTTGTTGCAGCAGCGCAGTTACCAATTTCTTTCGCAACTTCAACAGCTTTTAATTTAAAACCAGGTTCATGTTTTCTTCTGATCGAATGCTCTATCATAGATAAGGGTTGCTCTTACGATAAAGGTGTATGAGGGTGTGAGATACAAAAAGCACAAATCAGTGCTTCGGAATAGTTTGGGTATTACTGTGTGGTCACGTAGGCACAATACATAGAAGAAAAGGCTGTGTGCTCTGTAGTTACTCTCTCAGGTGGGCGTTAGCATATTAGCATCTCTTGGACCAATACCGTGAGTTTTACGCATTCAACTTATACGACCAACATTATAAAATACTGGAAATTATACAGTAAAATCAAGCCCCGACTTATCCACGGGAGAACTTAAACACGAGTATATACGGTAATCAATACGTGATGAAAGAGCTTTTGTTTAAAGATTTCCTCAGTCATTTCTCCATTTAATTTCTTATTTTCTTCTTACATGTGTGATGGCCAATGGCGCATACAGCTGCCCTAACCTGACACAGACAGGCAGGGCACGATTTGCCACAAAACACACAGTTTATTTACATAATTTGCCTTCACAGCACACAAGGCAAAGCACAGAGCACAACACAGTCCCTTCTTGCCACCAGTCCTTCCGCCTTCACTCCTCCTCAGGCTTTGTCCTCTTCCTCCCGACTCTAGTTCTTGAATGGTGGTGACTGGCTAACTTTTATAGGGCACCTAGAAGGACTCCAGGTGTCCAACAAACTTCTTCCAGCAGCACTTCTGGGTGTGGAGGAAGTGCTGCTAAATAGTGCCCTGTAAAAGTCCATGCACCCACTGGCGGTGGCCCTGCTGGAAACCAAGGGGGCTGCCCTCTGTCAGTCCGGGGTAGAAATGGCCTTAAAAATACTCAACCGTCCTTCCACACTCAGGGTGTTCCGGCTGGGTAGGGGGTTGTCTGCCACACATGATATAGAAAAAAGTACTACATTGGGGAAGACATTTTGCATTTTCATCAGGTTTACATGTTTTAGGTGTCTATGAACACAATTTCCAATTTGATGTATATAGGTTCTCTTCCTACCATGACTCTAATATGCATGAGGATTAACAATTTTGTTCAAATTGGGCATTATTATTATAATTCTGAAATGTTAGAGACCAATTCATTTTGAGCAAAACTGGCTCAAGCTACCTTTTTATTAATTGACCCTTCACAAAAAATATTAAAAAAACATATACAAAGGGTCTCTAAAATGCATTCAATTTCAATAAAAAAATTTTGGGTCTCATTTTGGTCTCTGGGTCTCCTGTTCCTTTTTAACCAGCAAAGAGCACATGCCAACAATTAATGAACTACAGATTTCAAAAATTTGCTGAAGCCACAATTGCTTCTTTTTAGGTATAGAATATCCAGATAGCAGTTCTTGGAATATGTTTAAACTGTACAAACAAGAAAGTAAAATGTGTATCTATTTTCTGAATTTCATTATTCCGTTACAGAGTAATACATTGATGAACAACACAAGAAATCAACACTGGACATGTTGTCTGACCATCACAAGACACAATCACACACACCTAACACTCATACATTTATTTTTCAGACCTATTTATTTCATGGAATGCTGGGAGCATTGGGTAGAAGACAGAATCCAGCCATGGATGACATACCAGACGATCATTGACCACACTCAGTCTTACACCCAAAAAGTGTTTAGTTTAGAGACACCAATCAAACATCCCTGCTCTCCTTTGCAACTCACCTTTGAAACTGAAGTTCCTGGAGAAAATCCATACAGACGTGGAGAATAAGCAAACCAGAGGCAGAATGGCAACCAAAACCTGTCTTCTGGAGCTGTGAGACAGAAGCAGTAACCACCGTGCCACCAAGTTACTTATATTCACTTTTCTTAACCCAATAACAAATCACAGTAAGAAACCACAGCACCATAGAAAACCCATACAGCTACATGTGAATGTGTGTAATCCACACATTGGCCATGTTTAGAATCAAACCATGGAGGCCAAAGAGGAAGAGTTAAGTACTGCAATAAAATGCCAAAATACCCTATTATTTAAACAGTAAACTTCATTTACTCAACAAAAAATACAAATTACATTTTATTTAAAACTAAGCTCTGTGGAATGAAAGAATTTTGGAAATCTGCCTTTACATTTCTTTAAGCTGTGCACTACACAAGTGCTGAAACCCCACCAGGCTGCCAGTCTTCATTTCGAAATGCTAGACTTGAATTAAGGCTGTTGGATTTTTAGTGCAGAGTCAAGCTACAGCAGAACTCTCATCAATTTAGTAAACCTTAGCCAGTCAGGCTACAGAAGAACTCCTATCACCCTAGTGACCAATCAGGCTTCTGACTGTGTGGGTGTCTTCTTATTGCAGCAGGCTCCCTCCATTTGACCCTTGCTACACTCGCCTCCCTCTGCTTTAGCACAAATCCCAGCTGACGTTGATGAGAACATTTGCTTAAGAAGCACAGCTCCTTAATGTGAACATGGGCCACTGGATTCAGAGTGCGGAGTACAACCATTTTAGTTACTTGAGCTGAAGGAAAATCTCTCTCTCTATTTGCTAGCGAAACAGGAAAGTTTCAATTCATGTACATTTTTGCAAAACTGACACTAAAATTCATTTTCTGGGCAATTTGTGAATTTTGAAATGTGAAACTCACTAAAAGGTTTTTTGGAGTGGAAAAGAAGAAATATTACTTCCTTAAGCCCTTTTCACCCTTCTGTGTTTACCTATATTATTTTCTGCAGCTGCGTAAAGTATATAATCCGTACCAAACTAGAAAAATTGATTCTATTCATGCCTCTCATTCACATCACCTACTAGAGGAGTGCAGAATGTTTTTTAAATGTGACTTGCAACAAATTTTCCTCATGGAAAACAGCAAAACGTCTCATTGTGCGCATAACAGGGAAAACTATGTGGAATTTTTTCTATTTGACGATATGCACACTTCATTTGTTTTCTCATAGAGATCTTTATTCAAATGGTAAACGACAAGCAGGCATATGTGGAATTAATGCATTTAAACTGTACCAAACATGAACTACTGTAAATTACTTTTTTCTTGCGTAATTGAATGTGGACACAAATTTCTCTGGAAGTAAAACATAAGTCATTTCGGGATTTTTTTTGTGAAGTGAAACTATGAGTTTCACTACGGTTCAATTTCATGTGTTGTTTTGTTCATCATTGCTAGTCGCCAATTTTCCTCCTGACTGCAAGGATGTTATCTTTTACTGTAAACTCCCTCCATTTCAGTCTCACTACAGTATTCAATATTTATCATTACCTTCTCCAAATAATCCCTCCATCAGGCTGTCCATTTCCTACCCCTGTCTCTTATTCTATAGCATTTGGTTCAAGTCAATAACAATCCCTGAAAAGTGATTGTTAGGGTTAGGGTTAGTCACACTCAATCATATTAGACTAACCTAAATCCAACCAATAGCCTAACATGTGTGTGTTTGGAATGTGGGAAGGGAACAGGGATACCCATAGAATAACTGGGACATAGCAGGAATGTTTTAACTACGTTCAAGCAGTAGCTTGCCTGAAAAACTCAAATTTAGACCTGAGAGTTGTACAGAAGCAGCAGTAATCACTGACCCACCATGTTGCCCATACATAAATCGAATCAAATTTCATTTGTCAAATACCGTTATGCACATATAGTGCAAATTGTAATGAAATGATTGGTTTCAGAGGTTCAAAATAAATATAAATATTATAAAAAAAACATACATAAAAACATTTAGCTTGAATAAGAGATCTGCTGTTATCGATCATAGGCTTGTAGGAGGCATTAATTAAGATGGTCAATTCTGCTCAGTTGTAAGACAGGTTTTCATTTAAAGGCATTGACATTTGAAGCTTGTGTTCACAAATGGAACACATCATTGTAGTTTGTCTTTTTGTTGAAGCTTTGTATTTTTCCATTAATTATACCTTTGTCAAAAATGTGTAGTCAGCACCACATCTAGTATTGGCCTTTTGTTATTTTGCCCTCTCGTTACATGAATACTTGGGGAAAATGGGTTGATGTGGGGTTGTCTCTTAATGGAGATCTGCACCTTTAGGCCCTGTCCACACAGATGTATGAACTGAGTGTTTTTCTGCTGTCTCTTGCATCAGGTGAGTGTTCATTGCAGTGAATCAGACTGTCCACACAGGCTTTCATCACTTGCGTTTGGTCGGACGCCTGTTCGGATGGCATCAAAAAAAACATTGCATGCAACTTTTACTTGGTGTCAATTTCTGCCAAAATTCTGATGAGTGTGAAGAAAACATCTTTATTGTGATTAAATGCCATTCATTTAACATTCTGGAGGAATGGATATCCAGGGCTCCAAGAGAATTAGGGAACTCGTATCTCTGTCAGAATCCTTCAGCATTGTCAGTCCATAGTTATGCTGTTGGCTCTGGCATGACAAGAGGCTGGAGACATTCCCATAACACATGACATATTTCGTGCACAACTTTGTCAATTGTGGACTTTCCTGGTAGGTACTGGAAATGTAAGGAAGAAAAGAATTCCCCAGTTGCCAAAAACTTTAGGAAAAAAAATAATAGAAATAGGGAATATATATTTACAGTACCCGCGACTATTATTGACACCCCTTATAAAAATTAGTAAGAAGGGATACAAAAAAATCGCTGTTTGCTGAAGAACCGTCCTCTTGCACTGAAAAAATGGGAAACATCTGACTTTTAATTGAAATAAGTTCATTCAAAGAAAAACAAAGCCCTCATCAAGAAATAAATATTTTAACAGAAACACATGTGCCGCAATTGTTGGCATGCCTGCATTTAATACTTTGTACAACCTTCCTTTGCCAATATAACAGAACAGAAACTTCTCTTGTAACCTTTTTATAAGATAGGAGAATACAGAGCATAGCATCTGATACCATTCTTCTTTACATAATCTCTCCAGATCATCCAGGGTCCTAGGCCCACTCCTGTGTACTCTCCTCTTCAGCTCACTCCACTGGTTTTCAGTAGGGTTCAGGTCAGGGGACATGGCAGAACTTTGATTTTGTAGTCAGTTAACCATTACAGGGTTGATTTGGACATGTGTTTAGGATCATTATCCTGCTGGAAGATCCAATGACAACCCAGTTTTAGTTTCCTGGCAGAGGCAGACAGGTTTTGATTTAAAATCTCCTGATATTTCATAGAATCTATGATGCCATGTACCCTAACAATGTTTCCAGGGCCTTTGGAGGAAAAACAGCCCCACAACATTGCAAAACTTCCACCATATTTTTCAGTTGGGACAAGGTTCTTTTCATTATAGCCATCCTTCTTTTTACACCAAAGCTGCTTTGTGTGTTTATTGCCAAAAAGTTCAATTTTTATTTCATCAGACCATAGAACACAGTTCCTGTCATAGTAGTAATAATGTTTTACAAACTCCAGGTGCTTTAATTTGTGGATAACTGACAGAAAAGGTTTCTTTCTGGAATACAGTGTAACCTCGGGTCACGACCGTAATTTGTTCCAAAACTCTGGCCGCAACCCGATTTGGTCGTGATCTGAAGTAATTTCCCCCATAGGATTGAATGTAAATATAATTAATCTGTTCTGGACCGTACAAGCTGTATGTAAATTGATTTTTTTAGAGATTTTTAAGCACAAAAATAGTTAATTATACCATAGAATGCACAGTGTAATAGTAAACTAAATGTAAAAACATCGAATAGCACTGAGAAAACATTGAACAGAGAAAACTAACATTGCAAGAGTTCACGCTATAGCCTTACGAACCACTCTCTGTAAACACTTTTTTTAATGAGTTTTAAGCACAGGGAAAAAAATGAACATTTGAAAAATCCGTAATTTATACAAAAACTAACCATCAACAACCAAGAAAACTAACCTTGCATGAGTCGAATTCAGGCATGAATTAAGTGAAGAGGAACTGGGTGGAGATGAGATTACAGTTTTGAGGTAAAGTCTGTGAAGATGCGGGTTCGCAGCATGCTCCCATCTCGCTTCCTGGAGCCCTTAAACCCGTCACCGTCGGTAATGTTACCGATGAGCACGACAGTGAGACACTGCAATGGAGCAATCGGATAGTGCAAAAAGTGCCAAGTGCTTTTATTAAAATCAACAAAACAACAATCAAAAACAAAGTCCAGATTAAAGTGCAGTGCTTTCAGAATCCTTCAATAAATAAATGATCCCATAAAAACAGAAGTGAAGTGGAGGTTAAAATCCAATAGAAAAAAGTCTTCATTAAATACAACGTGATTAAAACAATGCTCGAAGCAGTCTCTTTAAAAACAAGCCTGGTGCATTCTTTAACTGCCTTCTCAGCCTTACTGCCTTCTTGCGCTCTCTCTCTCTCTCTCGCTCGCTTGCTCACTGCACAGGGAATTCACAGAGAGAGACTGAACATGTGCGGAAATCATCGGCACGTACGAACCGGAAGGGAAACTGGCTTGTTCGTCACCTGAGTGTGTGGTCGTGAACAGATGCAAAAGTTTGGCAAACTTTTTGGTCGTAACCCGATTTGTACGTGGTCCGAGATGTTCGTGACCCGAGGTTCCACTGTAATCTGTTGGCATAAAAATGCCGTCTGATAGTGGTTCTGGAGACATTATAACCCCAGGATTTTACTTTTTCGTGCAATTCCCCAACAGTGATCCTTGGAGATATTATTGCTTCTCTTACCAGCCTTCTCACTGTACGTTGGGGTAAAATAAACTTTGGTCCTCTAACTGGCAAGTTTGTCACAGTTCCAGTTGATGACCACTTTCTTATTATTGTCTTAACTGTAGAAATGGGCATTTTCAGGTGAGTAGCTATTTTTTTATAACCATTCCCTGAATTGAGTGTTCTCTTTTCTTTGTCATGATGATGGTTGGCTAAGGAAATTTGGTTCTGTGTCTCCTCACACTTGTATCCCAGTTAATCAGGAAGTTATTGATTTCAGCTGGAAAGTTCCTATATGCTCCAATTAACTTAACAATGTCCAATTTAAATAGGAAACATGCTTCATTTACATTGTTTTACATTAATTTCCAAGGGGGCAACAATTGTGGCACATGTGTTTTTGTTAAAATATTTTATTTCTTGATGAGGGCTATGTTTTTCTTTGAATGAGCTTATTTTAATTAAAAGATGTTTCTCATTTTTTCAGTGCAAGATGATGGTTTTTCAGCCAAGAGTGATTTTTTTCTAAGCCTTCTTACTAATTGCCAACAATAGTGGAGGGCACTGTATATATATATATATATATATATATATGTACAGGCCAAAAGTTTGGACACACCTCCTCATTCAATGTGTTTTCTTTATTTTCATGACTGAAGACATCAACACTATGAATGAACACATGTGGAGTTATGTACTTAACAAAAAAAGGTGAAATAACTGAAAACATGTTTTATATTCTAGTTTCTTCAAAATAGCCACCCTTTGCTCTGATTACTGCTTTGCACACTCTTGGCATTCTCTCGATGAGCTTCAACAGGTAGTCACCTGAAATGGTTTTCACTTCACAGGTGTGCCTTATCAGGGTTATTAAGTGGAATTTCTTGCTTTATCAATGGGGTTGGGACCAGCAGTTGTGTTAAGCAGAAGTCAGGTTAGTTGGACGATCATTTATTTTTCAACAGGACAATGACCCCAAACACACCTCCAGGCTGTGTAAGGGCTATTTGACCAAGAAGGAGAGTGATGGAGTGCTGTAAATGGTCATAAAAATAAAGAAAACACATTGAATGAGGAGGTGTGTCCAAACTTTTGGCCTGTACTGTATATAGATATACACATTATCAATAAAATAATAATGATAATAATGGAGAAATTTAAACAGTTTGTAGGTTTGTGTTAATGACGTAACTTTAGCTACTATGGATTATTAATACCACTGGGTGAGTCCATGCATGAGTATTGATTGTATATTGCTTATCTCAAGGTGACAGGTAGGCTCTCTTCAGGGCTAACACTGACTCGCATATTGGTTGGCCAGCATGCAATATGGTGTTGTACCAGCTGCAGCAGGCAATCAAAACTTGAAACTGACATCTGACAGAATTTGAAGAATTTATGCAGAAATCGTTACATTTCTTCATAGATTAAACAAAAGATTCTTTCTTCACACGCTGTGTAGTCAGAGGGTGAACCCTGTAGTATCGGTGATGTTTTCTCTGCCTACGTCACCATATCAGGATGATTTTTAATATAAGGAGGTCAAGGTTAAGGTCTAGTAAAGCCAACTGATCCCGAATCCAATGAAGAATGAACCTCAAAACTGCACAGGTTAAAAAAACTCTGGACTGCCTCATAGCTTCCCCTCAGGTAAACACAAAGAACTACAATCTGGGCTGCAAGCTGACGTTTAACAAACAAACGTGAATGTAATGTCATATTTAAGTCAATTAAGCTCCACTACAAAACTCACCTTAAACACCTAGGTCACTCAGACCGCATTCATTTAACCAAGATTTGAACGCCCGTGTGGACAGGGCCTTACTGAACATTAAGGACAGTAAAAGTAGACTGTGTTATTTGGGAAAATGGGTTAATAATAGCAATTGTATCACACTCCCTAATTTGTTAATTTTTTGCTTTTTTTCTGGAAATGTATCTGTTGTTTGGGGGGGTGGGGGGGCTTGTGTTGAAAGTACAGTATTTGTCTTGTCTGTAAAGCTGTAAATTCACATTTTCTTTTCTTTACTGCTGTTCACTGAGTGCTGGTCTGGGATTAGTGGGGAGTGGGTAAAACAAGGATGGGTGATGATTACTGAACCAAGAACAGATTTTAATTAAATATTGCTGCTGGTAGGATAATAGTATTCTGATCGAGTGGCTGCACGGATCTTAGTGAGACTCCTGAAATAGTGAAACAAACTGAGGTAAGATCCTGAATTTGATCTACAGAAGGAGACAATTATTATAACAAAGAGTAGTCGAGGTGTTCAATAATATGTTTTGGAGATATACCCTACCATCTCTAAAGAACTGACTTGATTGGATCAGAGGATGACTTTGCTGTAACCCAATGAAACTAGCCAATGGGGCACAATGGTTGTCTCCCATTCAAAAATATTCTTATGTGATAATTGAAAGGAGTGTCTTTAAGGAGATGCCAAGACCTTGGAACAAAGTTTTACTGTTGCTCCTTTGCATCTGTTCTGTACCACTATTTTGTTACACGTGCAATGAAGAAACTGTAATGCTATTCAGTAGGGCATTAGGTTAACCTGTTATCAGACTTAAAAGGAATGCTGTTGATATTTGGGAAAAACAATTTTATCTTCTTGAGATCTAAGTAACCTACAGTATATTTTAAGTTAATTACGGTTGATTCTATTTTTTAAGCGTGCCTTTACATTCCTGAAATTCCTTGAGCAACAAACAGCTTTGCTCATGATAATTATGTTTAAATTTGCCTCATTTGTTATGGGGATAGTTTGCAACTGACCACCTTTTCTAACCTTAAATATGTTCAAAACTGTTCATTGTATAAACGTTGTAAATTTATGTCAGGGTGGCGATGGCTGACAATGTTTTTCTGTGCAAAAGGCAGAAGTCTGGTATGAAGGCAGGCAGAGCTCAAATTAAAATCAAAACAAATCCAAACAAAAAAAATGTTTTTTGAAGATAAATATGATTTAAAAAGGGAAGGCGATATTCCCTATGAACTGAGGGAAACCAAATACTTTTGTTGAAATGAACAGCTGACCAAACGAGCCATGGAGGGCAGAGGGTTTCAGAGGAGCAGAGAGAAAGAGATCACATTTGCAAAAACACAAAACACCTTTTCATGATCTCCAAATTTGCTTGGTCACCATCTTGAGTTTGAGGCTCTCTGAGTTACTGCTCAGTCTTCTTCAGGACACGTGTGAGACACACTGAAAGTGAGGTAAGAAAATAGTGAAGGTCTCACAGCTGCACGTGTCAACTAAATGCCACGACAGAATTAAGTTGAGTTTAAAGAGAAGGAGTTGGATTTGCCTTTTGCTTAATTAATCATTTGTGACAGCATTCAGGCTTTGTCAGCAGGTTTTGTTTCAGCTTGCCCTTTGCTCATGCAGACCTCTGCTATTTGCACAGAAAAAAGGCAAACGTGTACAAGAATGATAAGAAATATTAGACAAGAAATGAGATAAATGAAGCATGCCAAAAGAAAACCATGCCGGTGCATTCTTCAGTTTTTTTGTCCAGTTTATGCTTTTCACTACTTTTGTGAGTGCATCCTGAACTCAGCATTCCTATTCTTTTGTTTATATAATATAGATAAATAGGAAAAAGTTGCTGTGTCTCAGAAAAAATGAATTATATTCAGATTAATGGCTTCACTTGAACCATAGTAAAGAAATCCAGAGGGGTTTAATTTCAAAAGTTTAAACATGCTGTTGAATCCAAGCTTCTTTTCATACTTTCCAAGAATTATTGCGGTTACACAGATCAAGCTGCAGTTGCCTGCTAATGATCTGACTGCTCTGAGCAAAATAAATCATGAAACACATCATCTGGACCCACTCTCTACAGCAATGTGTTAAGAAGGTAAATATGTGGTGTGAGCCAAACATAATTTGATATCCTATGCTACTGCTTAACAGAAAATCAAAATAATTGGAGGACGCACCTAAGCTAGTGTAGTGAACTTTCAGTTACTTCAATAAACGCTACTCAGCCATGACACCTCAATTTCTAGGAAACAGTGCAACTAGAATACACCGTGTACTCCTGACCCCTTCATCAATCTGAAAAGCCAAGGCAGCACGTTCATGTTCTATTGGGATTTTCACAGCTTTTGATTGTGACTTTTCATTTTGTCTCTTCGGAGCTTATACGTGAATTTATGGGAAATGCATAGAAGATGAATAGATAGAAATCTTTACTTGTCATTATACTTGCTTATAACAAAATTTGGCATAACAGTTGTAATAAAAGCAGCAATAAATCAAACAAAAATAACTCAAATTTGTGTATATAGAAAAGAAAGAGCTGCCTACTCAGCCTTTAGGCACTGAACGGTGTATATGTGTAATAACAGTTGTAAGGGACGGCCAGCAGTTTATCCAGTAACAGAAGGATGGGGGAAGGCTGCTTATTAGGGACACTGCCTCCCCCAGGACGATAGATGGCAGCTACCCTGGACTGCAGCGGTGCCCCGGATTCCCGCAAGGCACTATGGGACTTGGAGTTCAGCAACACAGCCCTGCAGGGTACCGTGGGTGCCGCAAGGAGACGCAGCAAGGAGACTGGTGAGTCCCTACTGTTCACATAGCCCAAAGTACTCCCAAGTCACAGGGATGGAAGCACAGAAGTACTTCCGGGCTGAAGAAAAATACAATTCTCCATTTTACCTGGAAATACTGATGAGTGACGTGGACAGAAGCGCTTCTGGGTCAAGGACTATATAAATGACTGTTGGAGACCCAGCAAGTGAGCCGGAGTTAGGAGGTAGTAGGACAGAACTTGCTGGGAGGTGTGGAAGAGAAATTAGGAATTAATTTTACTTTATTGTTGTGTTTATTATGGCTGTGCTTTGGAGGCACTATTTCATAAGAAGAAAAAATTAAAAGTCTTGTTAGTGCTTTTAACCTGTGTCCTGCATCCATCTGTTGGGAAAAAGGTGGGCAACAGTGCCACCTACCGTCCACTTACTTACACAGTCTAAGGTGGGGTTTAAATCAGTTCTCAGCAGTTGGACAGGGTGATGATTTTGGCCACATCTCTGGGAAGGAATAAGTTCATTTTCAGTCTGTTTCTTATGATTGGATCATCCTATAGCAGCTGATAATAGAGGATCAAACAGGGAATAGCCAGGGTGTGTTGTGTCTTTGCTGATATTGCTACACTTCTTCTTTAGTTAGCTAACATAGACATTGTCCAGATATGAGAGGCCCATCCAGATAATTCACTGGGCCATTTTCACCACTTGATCCTTCTGCTCAGGCACCTTGCAACTAGAATACCACACAGTCATGCAATGGGTGAGAATGCTCCCGATGGTGCTGTGCTAGATGTTCACCAGGAGTTGTTGAGGAATTTCGGCCTGTTTCAGTCTCCTAGGGAAGCAGAGTCTCTACTGGTTCTTTTTCACCACGAAAAAGGTGTTAAGGGACCATGTCAGCTGTTTTGTTATGAAAACTCCAAGACACTTGGCACTACTTCTGCTTAAATGTGGAGGGGGAGATGAACAGTCGTTTTAGTTATTCTGAAGTCTACGATAATTCCTTTTGTTTGGGTGGTGTTTAGGATTAGGCTGTTATCCTGTGGTGTCATGTGCAAATTTAATTAAAGTATTGGATGGGTGAATGGGGCTGCAGTCATGGGCAAAGAGAGTGAATAGCATTGAGTTCAACATGTAGACCTGTGGGGTTTCTGTGAGAGTAGAAGAAGTGTGGATCTACATTCTGACACGCTATAGTCTGTTCAAAAGAAAGTCCATGACACAGGAAAAGAGAAAATTGTGTCCAAACCTAGGTTGCATGACTTATTGACAAACTTTATGGCAGATTATGGCATTAAATACAGTGTTAAAGTCTACAAATAGGTTCCTCATATAGGTGTATGGCTATCGTAAATGTGTCAGAACCATATAGAGTGCAATTGAGACTGCATCCTCTTCTGATTAGTTTGCACTGATGGTGGTCTAGGTCTGGGTAATGATTGATCTAATGTATGAAAAGACCAATCTTGAGAGATTGGTCTTTTAATTACACTTTTAATTATTGGTGTAAGAGCAACCAAGCGATAGTCATTTAAACATTTCACTACTGACTTTTTTGGCACTGGAATGATGGTGGAGAATGTAAGGCATGTTTGTAAAAGCAGCTTGCTGTAATGAGAGGTTGAATATCTTAGCAAAAACCCCTGCAAGCTGATTTGCACATACCTTTAATGCCCGTTTGAGTACTCTGATTGGACCCACTGCTTTACTGGCATCAGCTTTCTGCAATGTGCGTATTACTCGATGGCACTGTAGAATTGTGAGGTCACTGTTGATTTGTTATTTTGTCAGCAAAAAGAGCAATTAAAGATAAACTGCATTTGTTTCTTTAAAATAAAGAACAAACAAAGCATATTAAATATTTGTCACTTTATTCCAAAAATTATTCGACCACAAAAATGTCATTTCTGGCTGACTAGGTCATATTTTTATTTTATTCAATTGACTAACGTGATAGATTTGCATTACGACACAGCTTAGAGAATTCAGGTAACTTTGTCTGAATTGTCTGACTCAGAGCTCCAAACTTGTGGTGGGCAGAATGAGGGTATGAAAGTCAAATTCAAGAAATGCACTTCAAGAGACAAAGTGATATACACATTAAGGCTACTACTAATGCTGTACACTTTACTGGACATTCCTCATTTGCTTTTGTTTGTTATATTTTTTCTGTGGCTTTGACTATACAGTACTGTGTGTTATTCATGGGAGTACCTGTCAATATTAGAAAAGCACCATTTGACTGGTTGTTCTGCCAGTAATGGCATTCTTTCATCATCCACACAGAAAGCAATGTGGTCATTCCTATTTCCTTGCAGGATTTTGCTGGCTTGATCTTCATTCCATCCCAGCACAATAGCACTTCAAGTCTTTTCAAAAACTGGTTTGTACGGGCGGCCGTCTGGAGAATGATGGTAATATCATCCATATTGCTCTTCAATGCTGGTAACTTCAAACCTAACTCAGACTCCACCAGATATCTGTCTACACCAAATTAGGATGATTTCTAAGGTGGCTGTGAGCAGGATGGGGGAGACAGAGCACCCATTGCTGAGCCTTTCTTGAGTCGGTGCCAGCTAGTAGTTGCCTCTGTGTAATAGAAATGGAAATTGTTAAAACAGGACATGTTTATGGATGCAGTCTGGAATGTAAAACAAGTCTAGAGCATATGTTACGAGCTTGTGCAAGACAGAACCATAGGCATTTGCCAGATTGAGCCAGACAATGAGAAGGGCTGCCTTTGTTCATCTTGGATCTAAATAACATCTGAGTGTTAAATGCAGCCTGGGAAACCTGGAACACCTGCTTTTTAGAAGCTGGTGTCATTGTAGCTATTCTCCAATGGATAGTTGGTCGTCCTTTTTCTCGGGACGGAGAAGAAGATTTTGCACATATAGCAGTGCGATGCTTCTGAACTGGCTAAGGCTTCATGAATCTTGCTTCTTGGGAATGAATGTGGTCATTGCTTTGCACCATTAAGCAGGCATAACTTTGTTCTTCCAGGACGCTCTCATCAGGCTTCATAACAGCTTCAGCACTATGGTGAAGCTCTTATACATCTGAAGGGGATTCCATTTGGGCCAGTGGCAAAAGCAGGCCTCTTTCTGTACTACATTCTTAATTTCATTCCATCTAGGTGACATGGTATTTAACTGGGTGGTTGTTTGTGTGGAATGAGGTATGAAGCTTGAAGAGTCAAGGGACACGTTCTTCTCTGAATCGCCTAGCTGGCCCTTGGAAAGTTTTTCTAGCCTTGAGCTTTCCACTTTTCTTCCCCTAAGGTAGTTGTCGGGCATAGACAAAAGATTTACAGAAGAACTTCATCCTCTTGTTTTCCTTCTATTTCCTACACTTTTGGAAACGTTCTGCCCTCCTGAGAGTAGACAACCTGCTCTTAAGTTGGCTCCGATGCACCTTGAGGCCTGGTTTCCCACACTTTTCTGATCTTCTCCAGGTTTTCTTAAGGAGTCACTTGTCCATTACCAAATTTTTTTAGCACTAACTTATCTGCGTGACTGAATTTTTTACTTTGTTTATTAGATTGTTAAATTTATACTATTTTTGAGCTTTGTAAATCTCTCGACAAGGTCGACACTCTACAGGCAAACTGCTGATAGCAGTGCCCAAGAGGTCATTAAAGGCCTGAATCTTGGTTTTTATCTAGGGCACTCGCAACCCCAGACACTCAGACTCCTCGCTCAATCTCTTGAGAGCCCTGATCAGAGCCTCCATTAACTCCATGTAGATCACAGCATTGTCAGCAACGTCAAGATCAGTGAATTCTTCTTCACTAACAGATGCTCCACAGCCACTGGACAACAGAGTAGGAGCAAGAACACACCCGTGACAAACTCGAGAATCAACAGGGAACAAACGCAGAGGTTCTGCCTCCACTCTGCACAGCACTCACAGTACCAATGTACAGGATTTCCAGATAGGGATGACAAGTCCACTTTGCTAGTGAGTTGGGATGACACCCATCTCCCAATTGGAAGCAAAGATTTCTTGCAATTCCGGGAGGACGGCCTTACCACCAGCCTGGAGAAGTTCACCCCAGATACCCCAGATCCCTGCAGCCTTCCCTACCTTCAGCTGGGTCACCACCTCTGCAATCTCAGTGGGACTGGGTGGTTCACAGATAATTGGAGGATCAGCCTCAAGAACCGTGGACCCAGAGATGTCCAATGTCCTAGCTGGAGGATCACCTTTAAACATCTACTCAAAGTAGCCAGCCCAGCGGGTCACAATTGCAGTGTCATCCTTAAGGACCTTTCCATCACCACCTCTGACTGTAGCTCTCTGAGGAGGGTGTCACTTGTTCAAAGATTCCTCAAACAAATGCTTCCTTATCTGCTCTCAGAGCCTCCAAAGCCATCCTTCTCAGTTCCCGGTACAGACAGAAGTTGCCATCAAGCCGTACGCTGTGACTCCTCTCGATCATATCCAGGATGCTCTGCAAGATGAAACACCCCTTACTGGGCACACTGGTAACACCAACACAACTCTCAGCAACCTTCAGGGTCTTGTCATTGAAGGCCTCCCAAATCACATTAGGATCAGCAGTTGTACCCTAGTCTGTAAGTTCCTCACACAAACTGCTTGCAAACTCATTAGAAACAGCCTGATCTTGGAGTCTGGCCATGTCCAGCCTCATTCTCCTAGTAGTTGGTAGCCTACTGGACCTAAGCTGGATCCTCAGAGTAGCAACAACAAATCTGTGGTCAGTATTCAGAAACTGGGCAGTTCTATAGGGCCTGCAGTTTTGTAAGACCCTCCTAATGTGATCATTATCCTTCACTGTACCACCAGTATTGGAGTACCAAGTCCAACGATGTGGCTCAGGGCACTGGAACCAGAATTCAACAATCCATAGCCCCTAACCTTTTGCAAAGTCAAGAAACATGAAGCCACTTTCACCATGGTCACCAGACCCATGAGGACCGACACAATCCTCATAGTCAACGCTGTCAGTGCCAGTGGTCGCATTGATCGTCATGCTGGAGAGACAAGACGATCCACACACCTACCAGGATGGGCTGCCTCAAATTGGGACCTGAGTGCTGCCGTGATACAAATAGCAGCTCCACTAAAACAGAATGAAGGTCTGCTTGTAAAAAGGCTGGGCATCTCTACCCATTTAAAAAAACAGCGCTGTTCATTATTGGAACTCTGTTGCACCACAGTTTGGAACATCCTTGTCAGATTACCTCCAGACCTATTTGTGTGGTCAAATATAAGCTAAATTCTTCACTTTTCACTGATAGTTATGAATCACACTAAAGAATGTCTGCCTCAAAATTATTCTGATGGGAAGACTGAACAATAAAGACAACTTGTATGAAAATAAAAATCTTAGAATCAACTTCAGCAGAAATACCAGATGTTCAAAGGCCACAAACACAATAACAAAACAGAATGCAAACAAACAATTAAGGGAAACCTCAGATTAAGTTGGAGCATTGGCTTACATTTCAGTTTATAGAGAAAATGTTCAATCAAGCAGTGTGGTTTGCTATCATAGACAGAATGGTAGACAAAAATGTACCAAGAAAAAAACAAACAAGTAAGCATCAAACTGAAAGGACAAAGCAAATACTACAGCATGAGATCCTTCATCCACCCACGTACTGTATCTATCCATTCATCCATTTTCTGAAGTCATTTTTTTTTCAGCAAAGTGTGTCAGGAAATCTGAAAATATACAAGTAAAAATAAATGGGTGAAGTTACAAATTAAGGAAGATTTTTTTCGGTCGGATGATAGTTATTTTAAAATAAAAAGTATGCCCCTTGGATCTCATGTCCATTCTTAGCCTTGCTTTGTAAGAGTTTCTTTTTCCTTTTGTTTAAGTTTCTCAGTTTATAGAAACTTCCCTTCCTGTGAGTTTGTTATTTCAGTCTCCATAAGTGCAGCAACACAGTCACTCTCATGAGAACATAATAAAACAAAGCATGCTCTGATTTTCACAAGAGCATGTCAGACCTTAATTGCAAGATCCCAGGTTTAAAGTTCTTTCCTGCCTTATGGCCAATGTGTCCAGGACAGACTCTAGTCCCTGCATTCCCAAACTGGATTAAGTGGATTTTGGATATCTGAATGGATGGATGATTAAAACAGTTTTTTATGTTGGCTGTTAAGTTGTTATAAGATGGCTCAGTCTCCAGAATGCAAAAACTTGTTTTAAATTTATTTATGAAATTTGTAATGTATGTGTAATGAAGTTTCTAATTTATATTTAAAAAAAGTAGTTTGTCAGTATATTTAATTTAGAATAAAAGACAATAGTAGTGAGTTAATGTTAATGTTAAATTCAAATGTGCATTAGTTAAGATAAATGTATAGCTTTGCATTGATACATGCAGTACATAAACAGACAGTGGGTGGTCCTGTAATACAGCATATGCTGTAAAGCAGGGGTGCCCAATGCGTCGATTGCGATCGAACAGTAGATTGGAAAGGGAGTGCAGGAAGATTGCGTTGCATTCAAAAAATTTTTTTTTTAAATGTTAGTCTATCATATATCCTCCCTATGGCATTTTCCACTTGATTGACATACAGGGCAGCCAGTCTGAGATCTCTTTTCTTCTAACACACAGGTCTTCCCGCACGTACGATCAAACGCGCCAGCTACTGCAAAACTCTGGCTATCTAAGTGATCTAGCTAGCCTTCCAATTTATATCGATTAAAGAAGGGATTTTAAAAAAAATTGTTGCTTATGGGCTGGATGTGGAATTGGAAGAGGATTTTTTTCTCTCACAATGTCACAATCGAAGTGCGTTTGTCTGATCTGTCAGTCTATCGTTGCTATTCCAAAGAAGGAAAATGTGGAAAGGCACTTTCGAACTGTTCATAGAAACTACGAAACTGACTTCCTTCCGAAAAGAAAGAGAAAGGAGAGGAAACTAAAATCGCAGTTAATCGGACAGCCATCATTTTTCACTCGGATGAATTTAAAAGCAAAGGCAGACACACGGAAGTATAGTTCCGGGTGAGTCACTCGATCATTAAGCATAAGAAGTCCTTCCAAGAGTGACCTCCTTGACTGCATTATTTGGCTGTATTTATTTATGCGAATCAGCCTTTTCCCACATGAAGATTATTAAATCCAAATACTGTCGTGACCATAAATGTATTGAATTGTTATTGTGCCATAAAGGTTATGCAGTTATGCAAGGTAGGACAACATATATTTTATGTATAAAGTATACTCAGTATATATATACAGTAATCCCTCGCTATATCGCGCTTCGACTTTCGCGGCTTCACTCTATCGCGGATTTTATATGAAAGCATAACTAAATATATAACACGGATTTTTCGCTGCTTCGCGGGTTCTGCGGACAATGTGTCTTTTTACTTCCTGTATATGCTTCCTCAGTTGGTTTGCCCAGTTGATTTCATACAAGGGACGCTATTGGCGGATGGCTGAGAAGCTAACCAATCAGAGCACGCAGTTAAGTTCTCCTGACTGAGAAGCTAACCAATCAGAGCATGCAGTTGAGCTCCTGCATGCTGAATGCAGTGTTAACCAGGAACCAGGAAGTCTCATCTCGCTCATTCAGCATCAACGTGTTTCGCTGTGTAAAGAGTTGTGCTCTTTAGTGTTTATCTTTGTGCATAGTCAAGCCCTTCATTATGGCTCCAAAACAATCTGCTACTGCTTCAGGGGCCGTGCCCAAGCGCAAGAAGAAGATGTTAACGATTGCCGAAAAGGTAAACGTTTTGGATTTGTTGAAGGCTACGATTCTTTTTATTTAAAAAGCAGGAAAGGAATATAAGATCTACGGCTGCAGTGTCCTTTTAACCAGGGTGCAAAACGAGTTGTAAGTGGATGTAATAAGGCAGTAGTCTGGATGGAATCTGCTTTAGGGATTTTGATTGAAGACTGCCAGAAGAAGAACAACGGCAGTGCTACACAATCGCCTGAAGTGGCTCCTTTACAAGGGCTGTAACGCTCTCCTTTGTTGTGCAGTAAAATTAAACTCATTGTTATCGGACAAGTCATCGTGTCATTGTTGGTGAGTAACCATAATTAATTTTCTTCTTACAGTGCTTAGTACAGGTACGTTCGTTTAGTGTCACTGTACACACATTTACTGTATACTATTTTTCTTGCATTGTACGTATTTATTGCTGGTGACCTGTCTATCGTAATGGCTGTAACATATGTGATATCGGAGACACTCAATATCTTTAAAATAATATTTAGGTTTTACTGTATATAAACAGTGTGTTTATATACATAATTTCAATGAATCTTACCTAATATCTAAGAGAATACAAAGGGATTATGCTGTATAACTCTGCGGGGAATATTTATAAACAGTGCGGGAGAGTTTATAAGGGCTTAAAATATATAAAAATAACCATACAAACATATGGTTTCTACTTCGCGGATTTTCACCTATCGCGGGGGGGTCTGGAACGCAACCCCCGCGATCGAGGAGGGATTACTGTATATATATATATATATATATATATAATTTTTAATGTAGGTAAATCATTTTGACCTGATCATTTTAAAAGTAGCTCACAAGCCGAAAAAGTGTGGGCACCCCTAGTGTAAAGTGTACACCTCTGCTAGCTTGCAGAAATGCTGATGTACCAGTAAAATATGTCCAGAGTGTGTTTTCACATGGTTTATATAGTAATGAATACTAAATAGTAAGGAATATGGTAACTTCAAGTAGTGTAACTAAGAAATGTACGGCAGATTCAGAAAGTATTCAGACCCTTTCAACTGTTTCACATTTTGTTATGTTGCAGTTGTACGCTAAATCGTTTGTTTTTTTCCCCATTTCAAACAACATTCAATACCCCGGATGGCAAAGTGAAAACAGGACTTTAGATATTTTTGCAAATGTATTAAAGATAAACTGAAATGTCACATTGACAATGAGTATTCAGACCTTCTGCTATGACTCTTGAAATCAAGCTCAAGTGCATCCAATTCTATTGCTCATCATTGAGATGTTTCTACAACTTGTTTGGAGTTCACCTGTAGTCAATTCAATTGCTTGCACACGTGACTAGGAAAAACAAACACCTACTGAAACTCCCACAGCTGACAATGTGTATCAGAGCCAAAACCAAAACATGAGATTAAAGGAATTTCCTGAAGAGCCTGGAGACAGGATTGTGTTGAGGCACAGATCTGAGGAATGCTAAAAAAAAGGCCTTCTACATTGAAGGTTCCCAAGAGCACAGTTGCTTCCATAATTTTTAAATGGAAGAAGTATGGAACAATCATAACTATTCCTGGACCTGGCCTCAGCCAAAGTGAGCAAACATGATAGAAAGGTTATAATAAGAGAGACGACCAAGAACTCAGTGGTTACTCTGGATGAGCTCCTCAGAACCTGTGTGGGGATGGAAGAAACTTCCAGAAAGACATCCGTCACTGCTACACTCCACTGATCAGAGCATTATGACCGAGTGGCCAGATAGAAGCTTCTCTTAGTAAAAGACATGTAGAAACATTGGTTTCAACTGGACTAATAGCAGAGTGCTGTGTTGTGCATGTTTGAACTACCCATAAACCATTGCTAATGTCTTATATAGCGTCAGCTTCTATCCAGTGTGGTTACTGCCTAATTTTCAAATTGCCTTTGCTTTTATACTTATTCTCGTATTTTATGCTTTTTCAATATACTTGTTTGTTTTTAAAACCCAAAAGTGTATTTTGCATTGTAATGGGACTGTGCAAGGAGGAGTGTTGGTCACAAGAACACTTTTCGAGATTCTTGTATATTTACCTGAAGTGGTGGGTCTGATCTTACTTCTCATCCGATATTAAAATCAATAAAAGGTTGAAGCACACATTTTTTTCTGCTTTTCAGAATATTTGATGATAAATATTAATTTCATCCTGCTCAGAATTAAGAAGGTTTAGAAAATTATATGTTATGGTGTGGTATTTACATCATCTCTCTATATATAAAATCCTACGTCTGTCTGTCTGTATGTTTGTCCACTTTCCACAAGAAAAATACTGTAATTTGCCTAAAAAAAATTCCGGTTGATTTTGCGACTTCTCTCATCACGCTAAGTACCATAGTTTGCTTTCAGGAGCAATTTATTCATTCTAATCCAAGACAGAGGCTGTGGGCCAAGGGTGACATCAGGAGTGGGGAGCCCTTGGGTCCTCCTCACTCACGTGCCTTCCTCCATTCGAATCGCTCTACTTCTGGCCACATTTTGGAGCAGACCTTGGCTCTGCTTAGCTAGCGATAGCTGCTTATTTATTGATTTTTAAAGTTTGTCCTATTTCACTACTATGCAGGACGAGCTGTGGGGGACAGCTAGTACTGTATATAGTGAATTGACAGAATTTAGACTGGCAGTTCACTGGTGACCCTATAATTTATGTAATTATTAGATTTACACTTTCATTTTTTTGCTAAAAATGCACCAAGGTAAAATAAAGTTTTTGAATGGGAAATTTTCAAAAGTGTCTCCCTGAAACAATGCCAAATGTTTGTAATATTCAGAGACATTAAGCAACACTTTCACACGGTGCAAGTTCATGTATAACAACAAGCATCAGAATGGATAGTGCATATCCAGACTGAATGCAGTGATTTCATTCACCATCTGCGATTCCTGGCACATTTTGCCAAAAGTCTGACAAGAAAGCACTATTACGTGAACCCATAAGTGTAGCCTTGTGGTGGTGCAAGCTGTTTTTTCAGGTTTGTACCCCTAAAATATATTGTATGACTGTCACTGTGTTTCTTACAATTTGAACTTATTGATTATATAAAGAAATATGATTCATATACTTTCTCATCCTGCTGATTTTAATTCTTGGCTACACCCAGTAAACCCACTCTCTACGATAAGTAACACATTACACAGCATTATTGTTTTTCAAATTTTTATTCATTGTTAGGAGTTTGACATTTCTGCTGCCCTTACAGGAAACACAGGATTAAGTAGTGGTAGTAGTAGTAGTAAAGCCATGTGTTAAGAGTACAGTAAAATTCTTACTTGCATGTCAGACCAACATGCCACCCATTGCCATTCCCCATCACGGAGTTATTACCTAAAGCCAGAATTTGGATATATTTGTGTCCTCTTTTGCACAAAAGTTGTCCAGCCAGATGTAGAAAACTGACCCCAGGCTTCCAACTGCACCACCAGTACATTAGTATATCAATGTGTATTTCATCCAAAAGGACAGATTCTGCCTCAAGAGGAGCACTATACTGACAACTTTATGTCTGCCCAAAATGAAACTCACATCTATTTCTTTTTCCCCAGTTACATAATGTAAGCTGAGACTTTTTCTGTCTGGAATCCAAATCCTTAATCTTCTTCCTTTGCTTTCTTTGATACCATCAATGTTTCTGTGTTCTCTAGCACTTAATTCAATTCATTTTGTGAAGAGAGATTTTGTCCTCGTAGAATCAAGTAAACTATTAACCAGTGCGATGAGCCCCCGGCCAGGATGCCCTTTTGAGGAGAGGACCGCAGTACCTCCCCCAGGATATGAGAGGGCAGCCCCCCTGGTTTACATTGGGGCCATGGGACTGAAGCTTAGAAGCACAACCCTGCACAGGGCCATGGCCACCACCAGGGGGTGCCTGGACAGGGCCGAAGCCATTTCTGCCACACCCGGGTTCTGCCGGAACTTGATCGAGGAGCAACTGGAGCACTTCCGGGTGCTGTATAAAAGAGGCTGCCTCACTCCAGCAAGTGAGTCAGAGCCGGGAGGAAGAAGACAGAGCTTGTGGGAGACGAGTAAAGGTGGTTGGAGAAAAGACTGAGCTTTATTGGGGTTTGTGCATTGTGCTGTGCCAAAAAACAATAAACATGTGTGTTCTGGACATTGTTGGTCTGTGTGTCTGTCTGTAGCCAGGCTAATCTTCTACACCAGTCTTAGATAAGATGCCAAACACACACACATACAGATGACCATCTTTGAGCCCCTCTTTCTAAAGAAAGGAGTAATTATTTTGTCCATCTGTCCTTCTTTAACAAATATTATAACTCAAGAAAGATACAACCTGGAGTAACCAGTTCTTCAGGAAAGCATTTTTATTTAAATAGCAATTAACCTGAAGTTCAAGTGTACTGTCATGCGGACATAATAAAGTGAAATTCTTACATGCATGTCTCTGTAGACAGTAATACAATACCAACAAATACACACTAAAATACGAAAACATATATCCATTATATACAGAGACTTCCACAATGTTTGGGACAAAGACACATTTTTCCTTCTGTACCCCTCTGATCCACAGTTTAAAATTATAAATCAAACAATTCAGACATGATTGAAGTGCACATTGCCGACTTTAATGTAAGGGGATTTGCATACATTTTGATCACACCATGTAGAGGTTTTTCTAAATGGTCGTCTCATTTCTGGGTACCATAATGTTTGGGATATAGCCATAGCAGGTATTTTAAATCAGTTATATTTAGTACTTTGTTGCATATCTCAAGCCATAAACCACCATTTTTAAAGATATTGTGGGATGCTTTGGATCTTGGGCAGTTCCTTTTCATCTCCACACTTTGCTCTTGCCATATAGGTTCATCTTTGTCTTGTCTGTCCACTAGACCTTTATCCAGAATTCTGCAGGCTTTTTAAAGTACTTTTTATCAAACTATAATCTGGCCATCCTGCTTATTTTTGGCTAACTAGTGGTTTGCATCTTACAGTGTGACCTCTGTATTTCTGTTCATAAAGTCTTCTACAGATAGTCAACTCTGACACATACATATCTGCCTCCTGTTTCTGGTCTTTCAGACAGGCATTTTGGGGCTTTTTCTTTAACATAGTAAGGATTCTTCTGCAGTGGAGGTCTTCTGTCATCTGCAGTGGAGGTCTTCTCTCATCTGCTGTGGAGGTCTTCCTTGCCCTACCAGTCCCTTTGTGATCGTTAAGATCACCAGTGTGTTCTTTCTTCTTAAATGATATTCCAAACAGTTGATTTAGGTAATCCTAAGGTTTTACCAATGAAGTTTTATTCTTGTTTTTCAGCCTCACAATGGCTTCTTTGACTTTCATTGCCACAACTCTTGCCTTCATGTTGAACAATGGCAACTACAGATTCCAAAAGGTAGAAGCAAGCCTCAGTATCTTATGGCTACACTAATGAAGCAATGAAACACATCTGAGTAATCACCTGTGACACCAATTCTTCAAAATATTATGATGCCCTGAAATGGGGGAATCATGTAGAAAAAGTGTTGTGATTTCTACATTGTGTGATTGAAATGTACACAAATCCCCTTACATTAAAGTCTGTAATGTGCACTTTAATCACTTCTGACTTGTTTAATTTGTAATTTTAAACTGTGGAGCAGTGGGTTAAATCAAGAAAAAATGTGTCTTTGTTCCACACATTATGGAAGTCACTGTATATATACATTGTAAGAACACATACATTAGTTGTTATTATGACTGGCTGTTCAGTAACCTTACAATGTTTGGGTAGAAACTGTCCCTGAATCCTACTGGTGCCCTAATTGTCCTGATCTGTTTGTCAGATAGGAGAAATGAGAAAACTGACTGTGCAGGATGGCGGAGGTATTTAATTATTCAGTGTTCAAAGGCAGCAAGTATGTGTCCTACACAGAAGGTAATTTGGCGCTAGTAAGATTCTATGATGCCTTCACCAACCCTCTGCACTGTTTTACTATCTTGAACCAAGCTGGTGCAGCTAACTTTGGTAGAAACAGGCTCTATCATGGTTGGATAGTCTAGCTGCCAAGAACACTACAGGAAGGATACCTCTACAGTATGAAGAACCTTTTGTGGGAGAAGTTTACAGTTCCCAGCCAGCAAAATTAGCAGAGCAGTGTGTTATAACAGAGAGGAGGAGGAAAAAAGGGATTGCAAGGCCATGCAGGGTTTCCTTAAATGGCCTGGATGCCATGCCAACAGCTTCCTGGCAGTGGTTGAGTTCTGTAGGAATATCTCCAAACCAATTGTGGGCAGTAGAATTATTTTACTTCAAGAATTATGGTCTCTGTAGAGGCTTTTCAGTATTTGTAAAGTGGAAATCATAGTGACCTGAGAGTACATTGCAGCAACTGAGTCTGGGACCCAAAATACTCCTGGATGGTATGAAGGTCTTCTCCTCCTCACTAAGTTGAGGAACAGTGGGAAGGAGGAAGAGGAGGCCAATGTATTAAAAAGAAGGAAGACTGGGACATTGTGTAGAGAATTTATGTTTGGATAGTTAGCTCTGGATTCTATACGAAGACCCAATGGAGCCCATCTTTTGTTATTTTGGTTCCTTTTTTGTCTTGTTTTATTCCTTCCTTTTACTTTCTCCTGTTAATTTTGTTTTTGTGTGATAAATAATCTTTCCTAATCCTTTACTGGTCTGTTCTGATGTCTTTCTGGGTTCAGCGTCCACTCTGGAGGGGCCCGCATTCAATCACAGTATTCAAGTAGATGTCTTGAAAAGAGAAGAGCTGGATTAGTAAGTGGGGAAATGTCCAAAAACAGGGCTTATTTTTTTTCTTTGATAATAAACAATACTTCTGGAATGTTTAATATCATTCTTTGAGTTAAATGACCTTACTAGTGTCCTAATCATAAAATCGTAAAATTAGGATAGAAATATGTTACTCTATTGTGAAATCCTACAGTAAAATAAATAATGTTGCACTGTTACTCTAGCAAAATGTGTAGCATTCCTTAGGTCTCTACTACAGAAGACTATGTTGAAAACGTCAACAAGATGAACCAGTATCCAACCAAGAAATGCTTGTTTTCCAGTGTCATAGGAGCTACACTAAGATGGATCAGTTTTAAACCCCTTCTGTGAGGAAAAAATTTACTTTGATAGACTTTGTGTTCTAATCTTTAAGGGCAAAGGGCACATTTACCACAAACAAATGTCCACTTTTATGCTAAATGTTTAAATTAGCATAAAGGATTTGTCTAGAAGGGATCCCCTCTACATCCACCTCCCAATTAACATAAAGTAACATACAAACTAACATGTTGGTGGAACCTCCATTGACAAGTGTTTGGAGAAGCAGATTTAAATTCACGTTTTGTGCTTCTGAGATGTTTTTAATGGGCTTTGGGACATTTTTCACTTTTACATCTGGCCATCCTACTATTTCCTTTCCAATGCAGACAATCCTCTGCTCTGCTTCTATTTGACACTTTTCATCATCTGTCCCAACCAACACAGTAAAAATTGTTTGCCCTCAAGGAATGTGTTAAAGACTGAGGGAAGGAAGCAGCATCAAATGTGAGTTTTGAAACGTGGTCAGGTAGGACTAACCAAAGGCCAAATATTGGATTGGATATTGCTGCTTTACAGTAGGTCTCATAAATCATGCAAAGAATAAGATAGGGTAGCCTAATTTTCAGTTATGTTTTTTTATTACTTTGCAATAAACACCAAAGCTTAGTTGTTCCATGACCATCCAATATGACAAAGTTCTATAAAAATTGACTATAATTCTATTATGTTTTATATAAATCATAAAAGTTCAGTATATGGCTGTTCATGTTCATACACAATACTTGCATTGTACACTGCAAGTGATATATACAGTGCATCCGGAAAGCATTCACAGCGCATCACTTTTTCCACATTTTGTTATGTTACAGCCTTATTCCAAAATGGATTCAATTCATTTTTTTCCTCAGAATTCTACACACAACAACCCATAATGACAACGTGAAAAAAGTTTACTTGAATTTTTTGCAAATTTATTAAAAATAAAAAACTGAGAAACCACATGTACATAAGTATTAACAGCCTTTGCCATGAAGCTCAAAATGGAGCTCAGGTGCATCCTGTTTCCCCTGATGATCCTTGAGATGTTTCTGCAGCTTAACTGGAGTCCACCTGTGGTAAATTCAGTTGATTGGACATGATTTGGAAAGGCACACACCTGTGTGTGTCCCACAGTTGACAGTTCATGTCAGAGCACAAACCAGGCATGAAGTCAAAGGAATTGTCTGCAGACCTCCGAAACAGGATTGTCTCGAGGCACAAATCTGGGGAAGGTTACAGAAAAATTTCTGCTGCTTTGAAGGTCCCAATGAGCACAGTGGCCTCTATCATCTGTAAGTGGAAGAAGTTGGCCGGCCATCTAAACTGAGCGATCGGGGGAGAAGGGCCTTAGTCAGGGAGGTGACCAAGAACCCGATGGCCACTCTGTCAGAGCTCCAGAGGTCCTCTGTGGAGAGAGGAGAACCTTCCAGAAGGACAACCATCTCTGTAGCAATCCACCAATCAGGCCTGTATGGTAGAGTGGCCAGACGGAAGCCACTCCTTAGTAAAAGGCACATGGCAGCCCGCCTGGAGTTTGTCAAAAGGCACCTGAAGGACTCTCAGACCATGAGAAACAAAATTCTCTGGTCTGATGAAACAAAGATTGAACTCTTTGGTGTGAATGGCAGGCATCACGTTTGGAGGAAACCAGGCAACGCACATCACCAGGCCAATACCAACCCTACAGTGAAGCATGGTGGTGGCAGCATCATGCTGTGGGGATGTTTTTCAGTGGCAGGAACTGGGTGACTAGTCAGGATAAAGGGAAAGATGACTGAAGCAATGTACAGAGACATCCTGGATGAAAACCTGCTCCAGAGTGCTCTTGACCTCAGACTGGGGCGACAGTTCATCTTTCAGCAAGACAACGACCCTAAGCACGCAGCCAAGATATCAAAGGAGTGGCTTCAGGACAACTCTGTGAATGTCTTTGAGTGGCCCAGCCAGAGCCCAGACTTGAATCCGATTGAACATCTCTGGAGAGATCTTAAAATGGCTGTGCACCGAAGCTTCCCATCCAACCTGATGGAGCTTGAGAGGTGCTGCAAAGAGGAATGGACGAAACTGGCCAAGGATAGGTGTGCCAAGCTTGTGGCATCATATTCAAAAAGACTTGAGGCTGTAATTGCTGGCAAAGGTGCATCGACAAAGTATTGAGCAAAGGCTGTGAATACTTATGTACATGTGATTTCTCTGTTTTTTTATTTTTAATAAATTTGCAAAAACCTCAAGTAAACTTTTTTCACGTTGTCATTATGGGGTGTTGTGTGTAGAATTCTGAGGGAAAAAATGACTTTAATCCATTTTGGAATAAGGCTGTAACATAACAAAATGTGGAAAAAGCGATGCTCTGTGAATACTTTCCGGATGCACTGTATATATCACTTGCAGTGTACAATGCATGTATGTTTAAAGTACACGTATTTTGTAAGTGTTGTGTATGAACATGAACAGCCATATACTGAACTTTTATAAATATATATATATATAATATAAAATAATGGATTATGTAAGGAAAATACAAGTGGGACATATATATGACACAGCTTAATAGTTAGCTTAATTTACTAGAATTAAACATACACACATGGTACAGTGCAAGTGATACACATAATGATATAAAATAATGTATGTGACAGAGCTTAATATTTGGCTTAATTTACCTTAATTTACATTTTCTCAATAACTAAAAATAAGTAAACATTTAAACATTCTTAACAACTGAAGTGTATAGGCATTTTAATATCACTTCTTATACATTTAATAAACATGCACTTAAAAGCGAAAAAATAACAGGTAATTAGTTTGAGGTGTTATGATTTATTATTGTAAAATACATAATTTATGTTTACGCAGGTCATATAAAATTCCCTTTCCCATTGCAATCCATCTGTGTTAGGTCTGGGTTTATGGCAAGAAATACAAATTCTTCAATGGATATAAAAAATGCAGTATTTGCTCTTTATGGGAAAACAACTTTGAAGTGTAAATATTCTGAAATTCCAAAAGCAGCAGTTAACAGGAAATAAAAACCTGCTCTTTGGAATGCTCCTCATTATGGTTGGTGAATGTTATCTTCTGCCTAAATTTAGATTTATTTTACCACCATTCATTTTAACACAAGACTTTTATTTTTTATATTATCTTTTATTGTTTTTTCTCACACACAGCCACAAGAAGGTGAGTATGCAATATAAAACGATTGCAAACAGCATAATTCACAAACTAACTTTACCATTTCTTTGAATGTGTTATGTACAAGTTGGGATTTTTTTTTGTTTCTGCAACTCGTCATCTTGGCCCAAATAATAAAGCTTTTGTTTTGACATTGCTAGTTTATGTTGCTTTATTGAAACCTTCTGGCTTTTTTATCAGAAACTAGCTGCTATAAATCTAGCAAAACAATATAACCCTGACTTCCTGATGATCATGAACTGCGTTCTGAAGTGGCACACAAGCACTCGATGTTCATGGTGGTGTAGCAGTTTGCAAAAAACAAATGGCACGCGGTGACTGGAAGTTGGATATCTAGAAGGTTTAAAACTTCAGCTTGGTGTTTTCCGCTAAGAAGATGGTGAAAAGCAGGTAAGCTTGCCTACGGTTAATTAAAATTTCTGTACTAGTAATGAATGTTAACTATTCTGTTGAACAGTGTAGTTTTGTATCGTGTGTAAGTAATTATTACACAAGGGTAACACCGTTTGACATTAGCTTACACTTTCGATACAATTGTTACAACTGTCGGCAAAATCAATTGTAATGTCAGGAAGTAATAACGACTAATTGGTCACGCTTCTCTATCTGTGCTTTCATCTGTACATGTTTCTCTATTTGTACTGTACTGTGTGAAATGAAGATTTTTATTATTATTTGACTGCTAGATAAAATATAAGAGGTTTTTAACTACTGTGGAGTTATATATTTAAGTTGTAGTGCAGGTGTTCTGGTGGGTGGATACTGGTCCCTTTTTTTTATGTGCCCATTTCTAATGATATCATTAATGTTTGCATGTGGTGTAAAACAAATTAAATTAGACTTCATCATTTCATTTCGTATTCCACCCTTTTACTTTTTGCAGAGGCATCACTGGAATAAATGGTCTCATTTTATGCCATCAATGATTGGAACGACAATAAATGCCAAGCTTGTAGAGCACAGAGAGAAGAAGAAAGTCCCCAAGATCACAGAAATGAACGCCCTGATGCTTTTTGATGACTAGTTTCACTGTTGCTTTATATTAGTGGTTAGTGTTGAATGTTACAGTGGTGGTCTTCACTTTTGTCGGATGCACCTATTAAACAATAAATACCTTTCAGTTACTATGTGCTAGAGTATATATTTGAGGCAGTTGTGGCTGCGTTTTACAGTATTTATTAGGTAAATATGTACATACAGTATGTGAAATTCCCTTTTTCATTGACGTTTTGAGCTGTATTTTGTAAAGGATTTCAGACATCTATTCTTGGAGAGCCAGTCCTGTTTTTGTCCATTTTCAAATATCATAGGCTGTAATTGGCTGAAAGCAGGGATCAGGATTTCAGGTTTGTAGTAGTTAAATTTATAGGTAGGAGTGCTTTAACACCTTGCATACACAATATGACATTTATTAATCATGTCCTTACAACATTGTTCTTGCAATTGAAATAATATTAAAACATACTTTAATGCTCCTATTGCCTTTTATATGAGACGTGTTAATCTATACTAATAAACGGCAAAGCCCTCACTCACTCACTCACTCACTCACTCACTCACTGACTGACTCATCACTAATTCTCCAACTTCCCGTGTAGGTAGAAGGCTGAAATTTGGCAGGCT
>JANRMT010062821.1:29131565-29182925 GCA_026402145.1 Polypterus bichir lapradei | reverse complement strand
CACATTGAATGAGGAGGTGTGTCCAAACTTTTGGCCTGTACTGTACATATTGTGTATATTTCTAGGTTTCTATCATTATTACTGTCACATGTACAGAATTCACTGAAATTCTTCCTATCATGACAACAGTTAATCCAGAAACAATCTGCTGGACCGCAGAATGGACCTTCGCTCACCAGCTTCTTTTAAGTCCAACACATCTGTCTGAATGGTCTGCAAGTGAGGTGCTGCTAGGAAAAAGTAGCCATACTAGGAGATGTGTGTTTGTTCAGGATACTTCAGCAAGGGTGGGAGAAAGTATTGTCAGAGCCAGACCAGTAAACCATGGACAAAGCCAAAAGAAGAATACTCAGAAGTCAATTAGAAAAAAGCTACTGTGACAAAAGCTAGACTCAAACAAACAACAAAGTCAAATGGAGAACCACCATGAGTTAATAACCAATTGAAATCACATTACATTAAGCCAAATGCAAAACCATTAATGAAGCTGACTTAAAAGTCATTCCACCAGCAATAGCTAGACACAAAAACATTAACGGAGTCAAAAAGAAAATTGCTGTCAGTGAATAAAAAGTGGCCATCACCAAGAATGCTGGATCCATAACCATGGATGCCGGTGTAACATCGGTGATGTGGAGCTTAATGCCTTCTGGAATTAAATCACTGGCTTATCATGTCCTGATAACTCGGCCACAAAATGTCAGCTCATACAAAATGGCAATGATGAAGACTTGAAAAACAAAGACAACTATTTTTATTAGATTATTAATACAAAACACTCATGTAATAACATTCTCTGATGTACAACGCTTCCAAGAAACCCCAATGGAGCTGAAGAAAATGTATTTGAAGCAAAAATAAAAAACACAATAACACTTACCTGCATATGCTAGCGAACATCCAAAATGTTGAACCCTGAAACTTCTTAAATGAAGTTTTGAATTCTCAAGACTCACTTTATAAGCCTGGTTTATGATGTGCAACGGAACTAAGGTTTTAAATGCTTATTGAAAAGAATTGTATAAAAGTTTTTTTTTTTCCCATTTTCATTTGATGTTTTATTTTTGTAATATATTTTTGTTGTGTGATTGCTTTAATTAAGAGTGGGGTGGGGTGGATAAGTACAATATAGAGGTTTTATTTTGGCCTTTTAACGTCCATCCCTCATTACTAAAGTGTAATGGCACATTTGTTATGCAAATCTGTTGGTAAACCTTGCTGTTTATTAGAATTCAGGGTTCATTACCGATACAGCCTGCAATGGATGGATGCTTAATGTTGGTTCCTGCTTTTGTCTAGGCTGTCAGGATATGCTTCACCTCCCCACAACCTGATAACAGAAATAGCTGATGCAGAAAATGGAAGAATAATTCTCTTGTAAATAAATGATGAAGAAATAATATTGATGAAATAACGAAGTAACAAGAATAAACATTTTGTTCATTTAATAGTGCACATAATGGTAATATTCTGTACAGATGTTATAAACAAAAGATAAACATTTATTTAATATTTTAAATTCTGAGTAACATTTACAATGCGATGGCACAAGGTAAAAAAGAAGAATATCTGAGGTATAAATACACAAATACTGTTAAATAAAGTTTCATTGTCATGCTTAATCCATTTTAGCAGTATACATTTATGTGATGATGTCTGTATTGCAATGCTATATACAGCAATAACATAGGTATCAGATGTTTACAGGAAAATGAATATTGTAAATAATAATTTTAAAATATAAATTTATTGAAAAAGACAAAAAAAAACTTCATTAAAATGTTTGGTAACACTGTTCATGGTAAACACAAGTAAATTATTCATATATTCCTTCTTTAAATTAGCATTCATCCACTTCCATTCCCATATTGACATAACCGTGTATTCCCAAATATCAACATATTTGACATTTACTTACAGTAAAACCTGTACTTACAGCATGTCTACCTTTATAAAAGGACCACTGGATTAAATCACTCTAGAACTTTTCTGTGAGACCACAAGGTATACACTATCAGAATAGCGATAGATTAAACAATATGGCCAAAAAGTAGTCATTAGAAATTTTAAAAACACTAATTGCTAAAATGTTTCTCTTTCAAATGTGAACATTTTTTGTTTTTTATATAAAGGGTTTAGTTTGGATTAAACCCCGTGTTAAATTATAAAAAAAAAGGTTTAGTTTTCCTTGAAGCCGAGTTCAAGTGGAAAGGTATAAGCTTTGGTTGTGCCACATTTGATTATGATTTTCTAAAGTTAAGGTATTCCTCACATTTGCATTTTATCTCACTGCAGCGTTGAACTAATAAATGCTGTAATAACAGTGCAGCTCAAAGATTAAAACCAATGACTGAGAGTCATTTGGTCCATTTGGTAGCAACTCCTTACAGGTTTAACTGATCATCAGACATTCAACCTTATCTATCTATCTATCTATCTAACTATCGAACTATCCTGGCAATAGTGTACCAGACACCATGCTCTACCACTTCCAATATTTCTAATATCACACATACGTAACTTTCACTCATTCACTTCTTCTGCTTGTACACTCTGTGAAACATTAATACAGTACACATATCCACAGAGACTTCCATACACAGCTACTTCATTGAACAGCAAGATTTATTTACAAATGATAATGTAATCGCCACGAAACAGCACAATAATTGTCTACATTATATACAAGGTCAACTTTTTTGCTTCCTAGAAGCAATAATAGCCTCTTGTCACATAGGTACGTGTCAAGCATTGCAAAGAGCCAATGTTTTGTTGAGTCCAGTCAGGATCTTCCTGAGGGGTTCTGAACTCAAGTGAAAGCAGCATCAAAAAAAAAATAATATTGCTGTATTACATAGATGTCCCATCCTTTCAGTTTCTGGATTGCAAAATCCAAAACATTGCAAACGTCCTAGTATGCTTACAATGTTTCTTCGTTTCTGAAGAATGTTTTTTGTTGAGTGATACCAGATGTAATTGATTTCACATCTTATTCGACACAGTAAGTCAGTAAAAATGACTGAATTATTTTTCAGTCGGTGGATTGATGAAGGAGTCCCGTATTCTAACCACTTCTGCTGCACATAAATGTCCAAATATCTTATTGTACCACTCTGGAATACGGCCTCTGTAAAAGAAAATGGGATTGGAGGAAGAAAGATTAATACATGTATGAATACATTTAACAGGCAGTCCATCTTACAATTTTAAATAGTTCAGATTATTTCTATTTAGTAGTTAGGGGTCGCTAGCAGGGTGGTCAGATAATAATGGAAAGAAAGCATTAGGGCACTGTGTTAGATCACACACTCCATTCACAAAAGTGGGCAGATAGTAATTTTGCTAACACTTAGAAAGAATAAGGAGGATAATCATCTCTTCAACTGAGACAAACAGTCTTGGAGCTGTTTTTCCCTTTACGAATGTAAACAGACAAAATCCACGAGTCAGCCTCCACCATAGGACGTTGTATGGTTAAATGATTAAGCACGGAGGAGGTAAACGGTTAAAGGCATTTCCAAGTCAATGTAGAAAAGACTAGAAGTGTCAGTGACCTCTCATGACAAGGGGTTAACTCACAGATGTGTGCTGCAAAATACATTCTCAGGAGGAAAGGTTGAAGGTCTGGTTTCTTTTAAATGATTAGACATTTGATCAATAAAAATTCTAAAGAGTAAATTGTCTTGCTTATGGAGTTGAAGCTGAGAGGATATGGCTATTGTAATCAATATTGTGAAAAACCTTTCAGCCTATTACTGACTCCAGAGTTCATTGATGAAAATGCATGAATTAGCCATACAGCTGTTCCATAGCTTGGCAGAAAGCCTCTAGAGATTTATGAGTTTCTAACATGTGGACAGAGCACCAGAATTACTTTTAGTCTACAGATTTAAAGGAAAAATATTTTTTGAACCTTGCAGTTTCAATGTTTGAAAAAAAAAAAAACGACAAATATTTCGGCCATCTGTAAACGAAGAGGGCACTCTCTTAGTGCTTGTTTAAAACTTTTCTACACTGATACAAACCTGCAGTCAATCCTGCAAATGTAGGTGAGTTTGGACTTAGCCGAACCAACAGGCTCAATCAGGTATCGAGAGGTTAGCACATTGACACGAACACCCATGAGGGGAGCAACATCATAATCCACTGAAGTGGCTACGAGAGCACAGGCACCTTTTGGCAAATCTGTGGTCCACGTCCTGCAAACAAGCAAACTATGTTAGACTCTGATAGTATTTTCCAGAATTTTTATATCCGTTAAAAATGGTCGAGAGCAAAACCACAAAATAGTCTAAAATGACAGAGCATTGGCATACAAAGAAAGTGAAAATGTTTCTAGCCAAAGCTCATGTCAATTAGGCATTGCTGTCAAAAGAATTGCAATTCTTTACCTTAAGACTACATGATCCCGAGGGGTATGTGGGGCCATGCTGTTCTGGATATATTGGTAGACCTCAGTCTGATTATCCAAAGTTTCAATAACTTTGCAGTCTAAAAGATCTTCATCCCAGTAGTGTTGTTCCCTGAGCACACGATTCAAGACATCTTCTGGAGTGGAAGGAATCTCCAGACTAACTTTCCATAAGCGAAGTGGAAACCCATCACCCACCTGGAAATAAAACAACATATACCGACAAGTTATTTTTTAAACTATCTTACCATTACAAGTGGGAGAGAATACATACTAAAATGACATAGTCTGATGTGTATGAATTTTTACTAATATTGGAAATTTTTTATTCCTGAGAAGAAACAGTTCATTTGAAATTTGAAAATTCACTGATCACTATCTGCCCTGGGATTTGTGCCTGCCTTGCCCCCTGTGTTGGCTGGGATTGGCTCCAGCAGACCCCCGTGACCCTATGTTAACGATATAGCGGGATGGAGAATGACTGACTGATCACTATACTCATTTTAACTTTATCAGATGTTAAACAGTGTTAAAAGTTCCTTTATATTATTTTAAATTAAGTATACCTATTGTAATTCTTATGCATATTACGGTATTTACCAAATATTCAGTTTTCCTCCCTCCTTTCAAACACAAGTACATTAGGCTATTTGGTCCAGTAAGACTGTGAGTGGAGCCTGCGATGGAATGGCACTCTGTATGGTGCTGGTTCCTATCTTCAATGGCTTGACTGTATATGTGCAATTAAGTTAAGTTATGAAGAAACTACCCCCAGGTTACTAAGTCTAGAATTTGTCCAAATGCACATTGGATAGGTTTCATGGGATTCTTTTCCACATAGCGCCAACATAAAACCTTTTTATGATATTCTGGATGCAGAATTATCACCAAATTGTTGCAAGGAACATTCAAAATATGTGATTATTTTTATATACGAGGATGCTTTACCAAGGCTGAAAATAATAATCGGTACATTAATCATGTTTGCATGGCTCTTGTTCGAAGTGGCTTTCAAGTGTCTTGTTGCTTTTATGACATTGCAGTTTACTATTTGAAAACAAGTACAGCGTTCAGAAATATTGCTAAGATACGTGGTGAGCAGCATTCAAAACAATTATAACGCAAGTGATACACAGGCTCTGAGCTACATGACACATTTTATTACACTGTTTTGCCGAATTTCATCTGATGTACAGCCAACACCAAGCCTTTGCACTGTTCAGTTTATTTATAATAAAACAGTCACTGACCAATGTATGCTTAAACTTTTATAAACACTTTATGATCGCCATTGTTTCTCATTGTTCTACAATACATTCTAAAAAACATATATTGGATTATCGCCTCCACTAGTTGACTGAGAATATCATTTATTTTGGAAAGTTTTAAGAATAATAGACATCTAAAGAGGCTACAACTGAAGTTGAAATTTGACTAGTTTGATCCACTAACCATTTCCTGAACCAACTATTTCCATTGTTGGGTCAATGGAACCTAAAATCTATTCCAGTAGCATTGACTGCAAAGCAAGAGGTGACCCCTGGCAAAACACAGAAAACATTCATTCATCCATCCTTACATCCATTTTTTTAAGACTCAATTCAATTATCTATCTCAGGCACAAGGATGGAACCAACCATAGGCAGGTGCCACACCAACACTTGGCACACTCAAATATACATGTACACCTATGGGCAATTGAGAGTCTAAAATATTAGTCTGTAAAGCACAAACTAGAAAACATCAACACAGTGCTGAAAACAGGCTATGAAGAAACTGCCAACGATAATTATAATTAGCATTTTCTACGTCAGTATCAAGCATAAAAAAGTACATATATATGAAACAGTTTGGGAACCCGTCTTAATTCTTTGGATTTTTGTTTATCATTGGATGAGCTTTCAAAGTAGCAACTTCCTTTTAATATATGACATGCCTTATGGAAACAGTAGTATTTCAGCAGCGACATTAAATTTATTGGATTAACAGAAAATATGCAATATGCATCATAACAAAATTAGACAGGTGCATAAATCTGGGTACCCCAATAGAGCTATTACATCAATACTTAGTTGAGCCTCCTTTTGCAAATATAACAGCCTCTAGATGCCTCCTATAGCCTTTGATGAGTGGCTGGATTCTGGATGGAGGTATTTTTGACCATTCTTCCGTACAAAATCTCTCAAGTTCAGTTAAATTTGATGGCTGCCAAGCATGAACAGCCTGCTTCAAATCATCCCATAGATTTTCGATGATATTCAAGTAAGGGGACTGTGACGGCCATTCCAGAACATTGTACTTCTCCCTCTGCATGAATGCCTTTGTAGATTTCGAACTGTGTTTTGGGTCATTGTCTTGTTGGAATATCCAACCCCTGTGTAACTTCAACTTTGTGATTGATGCATTAACATTATCCTGAAGAATTTCTTGATACTGGGTTGAATTGAACTGACCCTCGACTTAGGTAAGTAGGTAACAGGTGTTTTTCTTGGAATGCGGTGTTCTTCTTCCGCCATGCAAAGCGCTTTTTGTTATGAACAAATAACTCATTTTTTGTCTCATCAGTCCAAAGCACTTTGTTCCAAAATGAATCTGGTTTGTCTAAATGAGCATTTGCATACAAGTGACTCTGTTTGTGGCGTAAGTGCAGAAAGGGCTTCTTTCTTATTACCTTGCCATACAGATTTTCTTTGTGCAGATTGCGCTGAATTGTAGAACGATGTACAGATACACCATCTACAGCAATATGTTCTTGCAGGTCTTTGGAGGTGATCTGTGGGTTGTCTGTAACCATTCTCACAATCCTGAGCATATGCCGCTCCTGTATTTTTCCTGTCCTGCCAGACCTGGGTTTAACAGCAACTGTGCCTGTGGCCTTCCATTTCCTGATTACATTCCATACAGTTGAAACTGACAGTTTAAACCTCTGAGGTAGCTTTTTGTAGCATTCCCCTAAACCATGATACTGAACAATCTTTGTTTTCAGATCTTTTGAGAGTTGCTTTGAAGATTCCATGCTGTCACTCTTTAAAGGAAAGTCAAAGGGAAGCACAACTTGCAATTGACCACCTTAAATACCTTTTCTCATGATTGGACACACCTGTCTATGAAGTTCTAGGCTTAACGAGCTAATCCAACCAATTTGGTGTTGCAAGTAATCAGTATTGAGCAGTTACATGCATTCAAATCAGCAAAATTACAAGGGCACCCAAATTTTTGCACAGGCAGTTTTTCACATTTGATTTGATTTCATAGTTACATACTGCTTCACCAAAAATCTTTGTTCAGAAAACACCCCAGTACTCAGATGTTGCTAGGAAATGAAAGACATACCACTGTTATCTTTGTCGTTGAAAGTAAATTATTATCAGGCTGAGAGGTCAGTGGAATGGTGAGGATGCAGGGAGTAGAGTTGGCGAAGGTGGATGAGTTTAAATACTTGGGATCAACAGTACAGAGTAATGGGGATTGTGGAAGAGAGGTGAAAAAGAGAGTGCGGGCAGGGTGGAATGGGTGGAGAAGAGTGTCAGGAGTGATTTGTGACAGACGGATATCAGCAAGAGTGAAAGGGAAGGTCTACAGGACAGTAGTGAGACCAGCTATGTTATATGGGTTGGAGACGGTGGCACTGGCCAGAAAGCAGGAGACAGAGCTGGAGGTAGCAGAGTTAAAGATGCTAAGATATTAGAAATGAGTACATTAGAGGGTCGGATTAAGTTGGACGGTTGGGAGACAAAGTCAGAGAGGCGTGATTGCGTTGGTTTGGACATGTGCAGGGGAGAGATGCTGAGTATATTGGGAGAAGGATTGTAAGGATAGAGCTGCCAGGGAAGAGAAAAAGAGGAAGGCCTAAGAGAAGGGTTATGGATGTGGTGAGAGAGGACATGCAAGTGATGGGTGTAACAGAACAAGATGCAGAGGAGAGAAAGATATGGAAGAAGATGAACCGCTGTGGTGACCCCTAACGGAAGCAGCTGAAAGAAGAAGAAGAAGAGGGGTTCCCAAACCTTTTCACATGACTGCAAATACACAATGAGGTAACTATACAAATAAGCTTCCTGCCCCCCTCCTTCACCAATTTAAGCAAAATAGGCAGTGGCATGTTACTCTCAAGCAGAAAATAGAAAATTCTAGAAACCTTTAAATTAGAGTACTATATAAACAAAGAGTAGGTCGTAAAAAGCAATTGTTAGCAGAATTTTGAGGGTAAATGGTTTTAACCAGGCACAAGCCCACATCTGTGTCAAAAGTTGGTAATGACTTCTTCAAGGATGTTTGCTCATCAGACAACAGAGTATAGTCAGCACAGAATGGGAGACATGACTTATCAGAAAGTAGCAGATCAAAGTCAAGCCATCTGATCATGTACTAAGCTAATTACCTTCTTAAAAGAGAGTTCTGCTGGCTCTGGAGTAGAACAGCTGTCCCAGCCTTTAAACTTTTCCTTGGCTTCTTTGAGGAGGCCGTTCAGACACTCCTGTAGGTAGCCCTTAAACCCTCCAGGCTGTCCTTTACTATTACTCACTATGTCTTCAAGTTTTGGGGGCTGTAATGTTTGCTCCAGGTATGAATTTCTACAGCGATTCATCTCCTCTGGAATCTAAAAGAGAAAAAAAAAAAGAAAAGTAAAATAAATATAGTATAAAAATATTTTACATGTTGAAAAATGAATGTTTTTTTATCTGTTTTCTGTAAAAAATATTTTTTACATTTGTGCAGCTAGGTGTAGCTTATTAAAATTAAATTATAAAAATAAGTGTACACTGGTTGTAGCTATTGTAAGAAAATAAACTCTTAACTGTGTTAAACCTGTGTTCAACCTATTTGTCAGATTTGTAGATCTCACCAGCCTTATTTCTGCCTTTCGTTCATCCAATACACTAACACAGCTTTATGCAATTTGCTAACACATGTTAATAGTTCACAAGTATGTCAAAAAGGTTTTTTTAAGTGATTATAATAAGACAGCAGTTCTTAGTCTAACCTAATTTTTAAACAGGTTTACACCCAGTAAAATATTATTCAGACAGGGTGTGGTACAGCTCCAGGTTATGCTGAAAATCATTTAGTGGACAGGTATTTGTCAGACATGTGTCATTAAAAGGAATTTAGGGATCAACCAACAAATTATAAAAATGATTGTGTATGGGAATCCATACACAGGTCCTTACATGTGACATTAACTAGTAATTTGCACTGGTTGTGTCCCATGCAACCATGACAAAATGTTCGCAAACATTGCTGTTACAAAGTAAATGGAAATATCTCTTTATCTTCTGGTATCTTAATTAGCTATGTTGACTGCTATAACTCCACAGGACAGACAAGAACACTGTTACCGGAGGAAATGGCCAGCTCACCTGGAAAAGCTTTTTGCATTCAGCGATCATATGGGACAATCCATGAGTAGCTGCCAGATTCTCATTTAGGTCTTTCTGATCAGGTTTCCCAAGGCTGTGCTTCCTATGCATCACTCTAAATTGAAAACAAGCAAAACAATGGCTAAGTTACTACTCAACAGCACTTGGTTCATACAAATGATGAATGTTGAGAATTTAAAATAAAAAAAAAATCAATTTAATTGATACTTACTTTCATGAAAAATAAAAGCAATAATGGGGAAACATGCCATTATAATTAAATATAGAATGTTTTTAAACAAAACTACAGCTAGTAAATAGCAAAAATAGTAAGTGTAAGATACAGTATCTTGTGAATTTGATCCTAGGTCAAATTTCAAACAAAAGTTAACATTCCTAACACACATACAATAGTATGTTTAGTACAGGTGCCCCAGGTGAGTCCAAGCCCTAAACAGGGTTAAGTAGGTTTAAAAATGGATTGATGAACATGAATTAGCCAAATGGTAAAAGTGAAGTTATGCAAAGCACCTCATGATGGTGCACTCCATTAAATATGCCTTATCAAATAAGAAATCAACACCCCTAAACTATTGTAGACTTCTATTAAACGTTCTTTTGTTTTGTAAGTGAACACAAGTGGCAGGAAAATATGCTGACAGCAAGCAAGGTTCTTAGCTTCTGACAATTCTATCTTAGCCATCATTGTTTACCTTGGAGATGAGTTTTCTCTCTTGAGGGTGTTGAGGTGAAACAAAGAAGGAGCCAGACACACGGCCAGGTTGTTGTTGGTCATCTGATTCTCTTTTACCGCAGCGGTGACGTCACTGAGAAAGTAAAGCAAAGTCTGCAGCACCTCCCTGTTTTCATCTGGCAGGAGCATAATAGCTGCTTTGATAGCCTGGAGCCGCTGGTCCTTGGGTACATCTGTACAATACAGAAAAAACATTTATATTCAATACAAAATAAATGCATATAAAGATATCTTTAAAAGACAATGTAAAATAAACATTTAACAAAAACCACAGATATTGCCCACAGACCATAAAGAAATGAAAGATGTGAAATGAAATCTATGAAAACCCCCATGGAAAGTTGTTTTAACTAATTGCATTGACAACACCCATAGCTGCAGAATATGTGTGGATTTAAAATTTCCTATTTGCAAATCCAGCACTCAAACTACAAAAAGGCAACTGACTGCAAACAGTCAGTCGACGGTGTCAACTCTGTCACATTTTAAACTTAAGTAGCCCTCAGTAGTTGCATACGAATAGAGGCACTTATGTAGAAAACATGAACTGAATTCCTGACTGATGGTGGAACTCAGATTAGTTCTGCTTTCTGTTGTTTGATTTACAGTCTCCATATGAGCAAGTTGAGAAAAAAAGAGTGGTTGGTGACAAGAGTGTAAAATCCAAAGCAAACGTTAAACATAACGGGCACATCAATCACAATCCGGACTGCTCTGATCTGTAATGAACTTTCAGATCTTTTATCACACCACATTTATTTGTAAGATATGGTACATCCTATCTAGATGGCAACACACACTAAGCTTGAAGATGCCTTAGTCTGACTTATCAGAACGTCTACAAGTTATCTTTCAAAGAAACTGGGGGCTGGAGACAGGCTCAGATCAGAAGATTACTGCTGTATTTGTTAAAAAAAAACAAAAAAATCCCACAACTTTAAAGCTTTTTGACTCTTATGCACAAACCTACTTACACTGATAGATTTGAAGAAAGGTCTCAGAGAGCTTGCTGGTTAAAAGGGGTTCAGGTAAGTCACGGAAGTACTGCTTTAACATATCTGCTACATCGTAAGCCGACTGTCCTTCATAGCTTATGCTGTCCGTATAATTTTCATTCATCAGTCGTAATGCTTGAATCCTTGATTTTACCCCTGATTTTCTAAACAAGCCAACCTAAACAGAAAATGTAATAATATAAAGTCAAGTTTTTTTCTGTATAGAATACATATGTATATCAATATATTATATTTTCATAAAAATGAATTTGTTTAAGACAAATGAATACAACTGCAAAGCAAAAATAATACATTTCAAATCTCTTTTAAAATGAAACCATTCACTCCAGAAAATAATGGCCTATTTATTCTCTGAATTTGTCAATTTCATCACAGGGTGACAGGAAATAGGAATATTGGCAGTATGGTTCAATGGCAGAAATCAGCCCCAGATGGGATGCCATGTCAATGCAGAGCACACAACTTCTCAGGCAAAATTAAAGATGCCAATTAACCTAACATTCCTGTAACCCAGGACTGGATAAGCGGCTTAAGTTTTAACACGTCTTTTGAATGTGGGCCAAAACTGGAGCAACCAGAAGTGGAAAAAAAGATACCATCAACGCCAAAAAACAAACTTGGGTATGGCAGTAAGGAAGCAGCACTAGTAACTGTGCCTTACTGCTGCCTGAAATGAACTAGCTGGTATAACAGGCTACAAAAAAGTAAGTTAGTAAAATTACAATTATCACTCAAATTCACATGTACGTGTTGCAGAGAAACTATGAGATGACAGAAGCCTAATCAGAAAACAGTGCAAGCAAAGAGCAAAATGGGCATTTTTACAAATTGTTTAAATATTGTTAGAAAGACCTGGAATGAGACTACTAAAATCTTGAATAACAGTAGAGAGTTATATTTTAAAGTCACTCTCTTTAAATATGCCTATGCAATTGTTTATGAAAATGGTTTTTATTAAGAAGTAATTAGAATTATTTATGCATTATAGAAAAATATTAATATAGTTGAAGGATATACTTACAAAATTTCAATTAATATACAGGTAATTTTGGTTAAAAATTTTAATTGTGTTATTAATTGTGACAGAATTTTTCTAATCAAACAGCAGCTCTAATAAAAACAGAAGTACACATAAAGACACAAAATCATTATGTAATCATTATCATGTATAGCTCATTACTTATTATCTTCTTTAAAAGCTGCTTATTCAATTCAGGGTCTAAGACGCCCGAGGGAATTACATGAAAGGCCAATACCTTTCATAGTGCCTTTTGCAAAAATCACCTCCACGAATTCACTATACATAGTAAAGAAGTGTACAATACAAAATTGCATGATCAAACGTCAAATCACTCAATATATGGTAAATTACAAAAATAATCAAGATATCAAAATAAAATCTGAAATCATTAAATATACAGTAAGTTACAAAAAAAACAACAACTGTGAGTAGTATATGTGGATTAAGATGAACATGGGAGTAGAATGACAGAATGAAATAACTGTATAGTACAGCGAGGTTTGGCACAGTCTGAATATTCAGACTGGAATATGTTTAAAAGTGTGGCTGATTAAAAAAAAAAAGAGAAAAATGTTTATTTTTAAGCATGATTTGAAGCTGACCACTGATAGAGCTTCATAAACAGATAAGAGGTCAGTGGACCTGTTTAGAAAGAAATACCAGCTTTTGTAGGGTACACATACACACATACACACTCAGTCATACTGGAACAATTTAAAGATGCTGGTGTATTGCTAAGCACTGTATCTCTTTGTTACCCATTACTAATATCTGAAATATTTGGGTCAAACTATTCACATGCCCTCAAGCCCTCTCTAACAATTCTTTCAGCAGAAGTGTTCTGTCTCTTCATGCAGAAATCAGTTATGCTGTGTCTTTGATGGACTTTAGAGGGTTGGAATCAGACCTTCAGTGGTGGTAAGGATGTAGTTTAAAACAAACAAAAGCCTACAAGTAATAACAACAAAAAATAATTAAAAAAAAACAAAACTTGTATATCTAGTAATTGGACTATTCTGGGATGTTTTAGATTCAAAATACATATCTCACCTGATCTAAGCATTGACTGCGGAGATAGCGCATGGCCTGCTGGATGCTCTGGGGCAGTGGCTGGCCTGTGCGCTGCACATTAACTTGCAGAGGGACCCCAAAGACATTTCTGTCCTTGTAATCTGGAACTTTTATCCTCTTCATAAACTTTGGTACAGCCCTAGAAATGGGAAATTAAGACAGAAATTTATAAAAAAACAATATTAATAAAGAAAGCAATATTCTTAACTAATGTTATGGAAATAGAAAAATGGTTAAAAGAAGCAATCATATTCAAGATGCTGGTTGTGGAAATGTCTTCTTCTATTATGAACAAGCAACCTAATACATAATTATCAATTTTTAAGAATAAAACACAAAGGTAATGTTTAAAAGTTTACAGTAGAATATGTGCAGAGTCTTTCTTTCTTTTTCTTATATGTTAACATTTTTACTGTATCAATCAATTATTGCACATATCTGACATTAGTAATTATTTACACAAAAGAAATCAGTAATGTACCAATATCCTAGTCAAGCCATGAAGAAGACCCAACTAGTCACCTTATGCATTTCATCTCTGAAAGAAAGGTGCTTTTGTTTTGTTTAACTTCTTTGAAATCATTTTTGTCATTATTTTTATTATTTTTCCTACTGGATCATGGTATGAAGATCCCAAAGGATAAATATTTGGCAAATCTGAACACTTTTCTTTGGTAAAAATGTCAAGTGCCATGCAGTATATTCCACTTCTAACTACTTTGGAGAAACATATGCTATTTCTCAAATTTTGCCATGGAAAGTCTGATCCACCCAGCATGTGAGAAAGGGAAAACAAGAAAGCCTTTAGCACAGGGCCATAATACTTGGCTTGTAAAAGACAACTCTGGAATTTTAAAAGAACATATTACGATCACCACTGAGCATCTGAGGCATGCAGGAACTAACATCAATACTTATTTCTGTCAGTACGAAACAAGCGGCTTCTGTATTTAAACGTGGCTCATATAATAACAGGCTTTAAACAGTAGGTGCTTTGAAGCTAGAGGTAACATTCACTGAGGACTTAGAAATGGGTGGGACTTATTTCTTTACACAGTCGAATTCCTTAGGGCCCAGCTGAGTGCAAAATATCTGTAAATAGGAGGATTTCCATTACACTATGTGTGCTAATAGTATAGTCAATACCTGTATTAGTCAATTAACTCCTGCCTAGCACCTGGCAAATGGAAGAACTACATAATGAAAAAGGCATCCAGGCCATGACAGCATAATTTAGGTGACAACAGGATATTCCTGTAATCAAAATGTGCTTATCTAAATTAGGACTAGGGCAAAATAAATGTTTTCAAGATACACTGCCTTACAATAATTATTTAGGATGGGCTCTGAATCCCTGCAAACCTGTAATCGAGAAAATAGCTTTGAAAATACATAAATATGATTTCTTATATAAACACAAATATAAGGTTGGCTAAGTTGAGAGTTACTACATCCCCTACATTGGAGGAAATGCACAAAAAATGTGTTATGCATTTTAATGCTTCTTGTGATGATGCAATATAAAACATGCTTTATAGGCCCACTAGCCGAAGCCCACTGTAGCAAACGGCCGGTGTAAGAATAGTAACGGAAAATGATGAGAAAGGAATTCAGTATAACAAAGGCTTAGGAAACCACCGTTGCAGTATCACGAAAATAGCAAGAAGCGAAACCAATGCCAATGGTCGAGAGAGTACCTTCCTGTAGCAGGCTACGAAAAACATAGACATATATAGATAGACGCCGCATTCACTGTGTTGCCCAGTCGACACAATAAGTCAGCGCGTTCGTACTATTGTGAGTGGTAAAAGTGCCATTTAAACTAATACAGGTAGACGTGGAAACCGGGTTTTCCGATCAAAAAACAATAACGTTTTAAACAGTATCGTTTACATACAACAGATTTTGGCGAATCGTTTACATGCACTTGTTTATATCCATTTATACCCTAATAATGGCAATTATTAAATAATAATAATAAGAATTATTATTAAATAATTCCTCCCGTATAAGTAACATTTCTCAAAACATTTGTAGACTTCGTCCTGTTCTTACGCAACACAGTATTAAAGTACTGGTTAATGCCCGAGTCACCTCATGTATAGATTACTGTAATGCTATTCTATCTGTCATCCTACAAAAAAGTATCCATCGCTTACAATTTATTCAAAATTCTGCTGCCAGGATATTAACCTGCTGTTCTAAATCCACTGAACATACTACACCTATTCTTTCTCAACTTCACTGGCTCCCTGTTAACTACAGAATACAATACTAAATACCGTTCTTAGCATGTAAAGCTCTCCACAACCTCACTGATATCCTACAGACTGACACTCGTCTCGCTCACTCTGATTCTCATCTGCAGCTGTACTTTCTGTACCACACATCAAACTCGGTGCTATGGGAGCTCGAGCGTCTCTCATATTGCTCCTCAACTCGGGAATTCTCTTCTCTCTCATATACATCAGCTCGATTCAATAACACATTTTAAAACTACCCTCAAAACTTATCTTTTCAAACTGGCATACCAATTGTGAATTTTGCACTGTTACTGCCAGTTATCTTTGTTTGTTTGCTAATTATTGCTGTTTGATTTAGCCTTCTCTTTAGCCTCAAGAGAGATGGTGGACGCGGAAGGAGGATTAGAGATGGTGGGCGGGGCTCTATCGTGCGTTCCCCATGACGCGGTAGGAGGGTTAGAGTTGGCGGGCGGTGCTCTGTTGAGCATATCCCATGGTCTTAGATTTGGCGGGCGGGGGCCTGTCAGTTGGCGGGTGTGGCTCTCTGTCTTGCTTGTGCTCACTGTCTTGCATGCCCTTAGTGAATTATATATATATATACAGATTTTGAAATAAAAACAAATTCTGATATGAAAGAATAATATGCATTCATCTGTGAGCAGACCATAAAGTTGCACTACTATTAATATGACTAACTGCTTAAAAAACACATCCATCACTGCTGTTTTACAAAACACCAGAATCCCTATTAGATTTACAGAGTTCAGTAACACATACATTACTTGATGTAACAGTTCTTCTACTAAAATACAATTTATTTGAACAAATATTCATACATCTGCTCATTTTTGAACTAGCCCAGCCAGAATCATGGTCAACAATTTCAGGTACAAGGCAAATAGAACACTAGACAAACATTCATGATAACTTTAAGCACTACCAACTGACCTACTAGTTAGCTGTGGAAAAGAAGGAGGAATCCGGGAGGAATCTTTTTTTTATTTTTATCTTAGCCTAGTTGCAGGTATAATTATGTAGTAGGTCTACTCCTTTGTGCTTGCTTTTTTATCTTGTTTTCTGTTGCTTTGATGCTTGCACTTTCTTTCTTTTACATGTGATAACATGCTTGCATATAGGCATCTACTAAATAAATAATAATAATAATAATAATAATAATCTTAGCACTATGTGTGGGGGACAAACTGATTGGACACAAACATTAGAATTACTTCTGGTGCCCTGCCATGGCAACATGTAGAGGAAAGTTAAAATAAAATATTTAATTGCTAAATTATATTGCTTTCTCTAAATGTCATATGTAAGAGGGATATACTCAGACACACACACATATATACAGTATATATAAAACTTTTGATACTCTCCTCTGCTTTTTGTGGAGTAAGTTTAATAATCAAGTGGAGATACAATCTATATAAAGCTAAGGGAATAAGATACCTTCAGAAATAACGGACATCACATTCTGACTTAGTTTTTCTCTCCACTAATAATTTTTCATTTTCCAGATAGCAAAATTGGACTGCTACCAGTTCCTTCTACCTGCCAGTTGGGAAATGTATAAGCAGTGTGGCCTACAGGCTAAGGCACTGGACTGTAAAACCGCAAGATCACTGATGCAATCTCCACTACTGACTCACTTATGACTCTGACTAAGTCACCTTCCTTGCCAGTTTCCTACTTTAATAAAAGTGTAAATAAGGAAACTAAAGTGTCCAAGTTGCTTAAGTTGAATGCATTAACTAAATAACAGGTAAAAACATATACTGGTAAAGAATAGCAAATTGTCAATCTTAATGAATGCTGTCTTACTAAATTTTCTAATAGTTTATACAGACAAACATGCAAACCATCCAAAGATTTTTGATGGCCCACTAATCTTATTTAATGTATGGAAAGAAATAGTAAGGGCGGCACAGTGGCGTAGTGGGTAGCACTGCTGCCTCGCAGTTAGGAGACCCGGGTTCGCTTCCCGGGTCCTCCCTGCGTGGAGTTTGCATGTTCTCCCCATGTCTGCGTGTAGCTTTCCACCCTCATATTCTCTACATTTGATTATTCGATAGTTCAAACAGTCATTGGGTTTTGCTTTTATATACTTATTTACATCAGTTATAATTGTTTAGTGGGTGCAGTGGTAGCGCTGCTGCTTCGCAGTAAGGAGACCTGGGTTCGCTTCCCGGGTCCTCCCTGCGTGGAGTTTGCATGTTCTCCCCGTGTCTGCATGAGTTTCCTCCGAGTGCTCCAGTTTCCTCCCACAGTCCAAAGACATGCAGGTTAGGTGCATTGGCGATTCTAAATTGTCCCTGGTGTGTGTGTGCCCTGTGGTGGGCTGGCGCCCTGCCTGAGGTTTGTTTCCTGTGTTGGCTAGGATTGGCTTCCTGCGACCCTGTAGTCAGGAGATAATGGATGGATGGATGAAGTAATAGTAACTATCGATCAGGAAATGTGGAGCTAATTTTGGCATAGAATGGTTGTTTTCTGCTTCCCTGGCATACATTCACTGGTTGAAACTCATGTGTATCTACTTAGCATCCTGGTTTTAATTAATAAAAAATAACTTTGTGGGAAAAAGCATTTGGACTCACCAGCTGAAGCCATGTTTATTTGTAGGTGTGTACTTTTCCAGTAGAGCTGTAAGCTTTAAGAGGGAGTATTTCTGAAGGAGGTTCATCTGTGTCACCGATTGACAGTTAATTTGCAATAGCAATGAAGACAGACTTGGCCTGTGAGAACTTTGAAAACTGTGCCACCTCAGCTTCTTGGGTCTGTGAAGATGCAAAGGACAGACTTAAGTAACGTGCCAAGTAAGCATATCAGGGTAGTATCATCCAAAAAGCTTCAATATCTTTTTTCTTTTTAACTGAAAAGTGATCAGAATATTTAAGACTTTTGCAAATTGGTTAATACATATTAATTGCATCACAGACTGCAATGTTGAAAACTTTGTCCTTGAGTTACATTAATTAGAGTTATAAGTTAACTACAGGTGTTTGCCTTTGGAAGTATTACCACACATTCTAGCAATGCATTTTTAACATACATTCTTTAGCATGACTAAATGTTCAAGTAATACGTTTCATAACACCCAAAGATTTGTCAAAACGTGCCCTGCTAGTACTGCCAAGAGATCTCACCAAAATACTAATTTGTGTCAAGGATTTCTTCCGCAAATCAGGGACAAATTGCTGACGAATTACCAACCTGTTTGATCTAGTCAAGGAGGCACCCACGCCGGAGTCTCTGCGCTCCTGTCCAGTCAGCACTTCTTCCGTTTCATTCAAAGAGATTCCTGGGCTCTCGACATCACTGCTGTTTTCTGTCTCTTCCAGGTGGTTCTGCAGAGGCGAGGATGGGCAAGGAGAAACTGAATCAAGGGCAGAGTCTGAATCTCCCTCCTCGCCTGTCTGTTCTGACCATTCATTCACGAACCTCTGAAGACCTTTGACATGCTGCAGGATGTCATCTAGTTTGGGGTAGAGGGCTTCCTCATCCTCTCCATCAAGTAGAAAAGAACACGGTACATTATCATATACACTTATTCTACTATCCAAAGAGCTGGCAGAGTTTCTCCTATTCCGGCCACCACAGCTCGATCCTTTGGAACTGTCGTCACTGCTTTCCCTCCTGAGCCGACAGTGCGCAATACTGTTGCAAAGTGCTTTAGGGAAAGTGCCAGGCTTGTGACCTTCTGGGATCAAAAAGATAATATCATCTTCAGGTGCCTCCTTTTGATTGAGTAAATTCTGGTTGGCCACATCAGGCAAAAATTGAAATTGTTGAAGCTGTGTAAAAGGATCAAATCCCTCTAAATACATTCCAACTCGCTTGTTGTTGTTATTTGTGCAGGCAGCACTGTGGCTGCGAGCTCTTGTGACCGGACTTGGAGTGCTGACTGTACTGCTGCTAGCTTCTGAATGACTACTACTACTGCTTGTCTGCGGAGAATAGGAAACACTCCTGTTACGAGGGAGATTGCTATAATGTCCATTCAAACTAGAGATCTCCACACAATTAAGACGTCTAAGTTTATCTTCATCAATGCCCTCCCGAAGAACTGGTCCACTAATCACCAGCTTGGGTGCCATTTTCTTCTTCTTACTGGGAGAGCTTTTCAAACGAAGACTCTCCATCCTTTTCAGAAAGCTTTTAGCTTTTGATCTGGTGCTCTTCCCACTGGATTTTGTGCCATATTGGAAGCTTGATTGTTCCTTGGGAGAAGGTAGACCTTCAGAGAAAGAATCTTCATTGGCAATTGATGTTTCAGATGAGCACACACTTGTCACAGAGCTAGTACGAGTGGCTCCAATGCTCACATTTTGAAGACCAGCTCCTTGGCTCCCTGTACTGCTGCCACTGGCACTGTGGAGTGAGCCTACCTCCTGCTGTTCACTTAATTCAGTCAGGACACTCTCAATACTCAACCCAACATTTAAAGCAGAATCTTGAAGTGGGAAGGGGGCTGAATTGTCTGCACAACAAAACACATCCAGATCCTCTAGTCGAGACCATCTTTTGCTGTCTCTCTGAAAGGTCCATTTACCACTGATGGCACAAGGTTCATCTTCATCTGAATCTTCACTCTGAAAGAAAAAATGGCAAAGTGATTTTCTTTATTCGAAGTTTCTTTCTGGTACAGAAAAAACAATTGAGAAAGCAAAGTCAATGAGAAGAAACACATCTTAAAAAGCCCCCATTTCACCTCTGAAAACAACATATTCCATGCATAATGGTAAGCAGAAATGAAAATACTACATTTCAAATTATATACCAAAGAAAAATTACATTCTTCCATCCATCCATCCATTATCCAACCCGCTATATCCTAACTACAGGGTCACGGGGGCCTGCTGGAGCCAATCCCAGCCAACATAGGGCACAAGGCAGGAAACAAACCCCAGGCAGGGCGCCAGCCAACCACAGAAAATTACATTCTTGCACAGCTGGAACCTGAACGATAAAATACACTGCTGCAGCTCTCAAACATGAAACACTAGAGCCCAGGACTTGGACAAAATCCCAAATTACTGTTATGCTACACATTCTTTCTATTTTAAACAAATAAGTGGTAAAAATGTCACTGGGTTGATAAATTAACTTTTCTCATACTATGATCTAAACTTGGGGAGGCACGGTTGTTAATTCTGCTGCCTCATAGCCCCTGGGATTTGGGTTCAATTCCCTATATGGTCACTTTCTCCCTGTGTTTCAGTGGGTCTGGTCCATAATTCAAAAATCATTTACTTATTTGCTAGGGTATAGGAAAGGGGCACTTACAAAAGAACTAAGCCAGCAATATCCAAAAGCAGAGGAGAAATCATAAGTCAGCCAGTCATTACCCAACCCGCTATATCCTAACACAGGGTCATGGGGGTCTGCTGGAGCCAATCCCAGCCAACACAGGGTGCAAGGCAGGAACAAATCCCCGAACAAAGCGCCAGCACACCGCAGAAATCATGAGTATAAAAAGTAATTATTATCATTCATAAAAAAAAAACACACAAAGCTTCTGTATTGGCAAGTTCTGCTATTATTAACTAAATACCAGAAGGTAACCACATAACTTGGTAACAAAATACAACAGGTTATTTAACGACAATCCACAACATGTACTGGATGCTGTGAGCAACCAACAAACGAATTCCCTTGATTATGTCTATTGCATCCTAAAATTTGAAAAGGATTTGTTTGTGGTTGTGTTTCATACTTAATTTACTACAATCCTGGGTTGTGTCTTGCACTGATTGCTGCTGGCACTGTGCAAAGAAAAAAAAATTGCAATACACTAACTTTAGTGTTAAAATTTGTAAAGCTGAAAAACAGCTTCACAGTTGAACATAAGAACTTTAACAATTCTTATGCCACTGTAGTTCAATGTTTTACTATAAACCTAATAGTTCCTTTAGCTAATTAACAGTTACTTCCTATGACTTCCGCCAGGGCTAGGACTTGAAAAAATTAGTATTACAGTAAAAGATTGCATTTATTATATTTCAGGTTAAAAGAATCATCTGTTATGCTTTAAAGCTTCAATGACCGATTTGCATCTCAATTACTTTTCTTGGTTTTCACCACTTAACAAAAGTTACTGTTTGGCTTCTTTGGTCAGTATTAAGAACTGCTCCTTTAAGTCTGCCACGCAGCCTCATTCAAAGGACAATGAGATGACACACACACACACACACACGCACACACACACACACTCACACGTGTGTGTACGTGTACCTCTCAATGCACATCAAGAAACTAACATAAACATAGACACTCAGACCAAAAACAAGCATGTAAAGATTCAGCAGCAAGATTACATCAAAGTGTTGTTGTTTTGTATTCGGAACCCCATCAATGTATGCCCTCATGTTTCTCTGAAGCATTTATCACTGCAGGATACAGCCCCAAAGGTAACAGGAAATTCCAAAATTAGTTCCCAACATTTAAACTCAAGTCAGCTGGGCTCTGGAATTCCTCTAGACCAGCTTCAGAGTCAGCTAACTTTTCAAAGGAGTCTTGTGCTTGTTTTCTAGCAATTAACAGCTAGCCTTCTAACAGGCAGCCTGACTCCAATTTAGAGCAAAGCAGTGAGCACAGTCGGTCTTTAGAAGCTTCCTGGCTGTGACTAATGACATGGCGACAAAGGTCTATAAAACCTCTGTACTTTTTGGACCCCTGGGTGGTTTCCTGATGCTTACACAACATGATATCTATGACTAATGTGTGCAATTTTAAATGTTCTTATCCCTCTAGTACATCATACCAAATATGTCTTTAAAGTACTGTACTATCTTCAGAAATTATAGAAAGACCAAAGAATTTTAAATTTATTAATGCTACTTCCATACAGTCCTGTTTCTTTCATTTATTAACCATAAAGCTCTACTCAATTTTTTTTTAAATGTTTAACAGCTTTACCTTACAAATAAATGAAATGGCAGCTTGACTACATAAACACAAAATTACATATGAACATAAGAAAAATAGGTATATTGATAAATGTTTAACAGGCCTCTCTCTGACTAACATGCTAGCCAAGGCTGACAACTGGTGATTACTCCAATGTGTCTTTCAGTATTTCCTCAGACACTGACATGTTAACCAAGTATATGAAACTGCCACTTGTAACACACACAAGACATTCCAGCAATGGGCAGGGCTGTGCCACATAAAGTGAGCAAAGAGCCTCCCCACTTTCACCTTCCCTTCAAGTCATCCCAAAGGTCAACAGCCTGCATTGTTGGCTGCTTAGATGTATTCATCTGGAACCTTATTTGCATGTGGACAAGTTGACAGAGCGCTGTGAGCAACACAAGAGCAAGAAAGGAATGTCAAACAGAGATTTTACCAGTTGTAGCATTGTTACCAATTGTAAGAACGCACACAGAGCCCCTGACCACCTACAAAGACCATGTCAACTTCATGTGGCCAAATTCCTTGCACCCACCTCTCAATCAATAAGAAAACAAATTCTACATACTGTACTGAGAAACAAATTTCACTGTAACACAACATAGCATAATATTTTCTACCCTGCATAATTTAATTTAGGGTACCACTGCCTGTCCCAGGTGAATATGGAACAAGTAAAGAATCAGTCCAGTACAGGGCAGTGGCCAATTACTTACTGTACATCTGATTTTGTTTCTATAATATGAGACTGATGCTAAGACAAAATTTATAAAGATGCACTACCAGATAGATACACAGACACATTTTGTTAACTTTATCAAAATTTGCCTGGTTCATCACAAGACAGGGGCATTAAGGCTGGGAACAATTTTCCTGTTGACATTAAAGAACAAATAATTATGTTATAATCACATCAAATGCAAAAGCAAGACCGTGAAATAAAGATCCATCCTAGGAAATCCTGGAATGCAGTGGAAGAGCAATGCTAAGAATTAGATGTATGAAGATTGAAAATTATGAAAGAAGCTGAAGAATTAGGATAGGTAAATAAACATACCCGTTTTCTCAGTGGACTTATTTCCAACTTCATTACAGCACATTTGTTCAGAGTATTTAACCTCCTGTAAAGCAAAGGTATGCAGCTGAATTAAGTGAATCCTTTCCAAAAGTATAGCAGAACAGACAGATCCAAATTCTGCTAACATAACGAATAAAACATTTGCTTTCTTTTTAGAAAGACAAGAACCAACCAACATTAAACATCATTTTTTCTTTGAATTTTATTAATATTCTCTCCATTGGAGATTCAGCATCTTTCCGAATTAAGTGAAACAAAAAGGTATCCAGAGAGCCTATTTTGAGGGACCAATCACAACACTTAATGGCTTTAGAAAGCAATTGTTTAACATTACTTCTCTTTATTTTCAATTAATAAGACCTGCAACTTCCCGGCTTGTTTTATTTCCCCACTGTTACTCGGCAGGCATGTTTGAAACCAGCAGTGCCACAAATGTCAGTGTCTTAGTGGTTGTTCAGGATAATATAAAAAATAGGAACCTCCTCCTAATCCTATCATAGCTCATCTGCCGCCAACCTGTCGCAGACAAATACCCTTCTGCAACTAACCTGTTCACTTTGAAGTGTGAAGGGAGACATTGTCAGACAGAGAGGAAAGAATGTATTTTGAATTGTTTAAATAGTACTACTTCTTAAATAGCGTGACATAACAAAAAAAGTCAAAGATAATGCCGCCACATATTTTGATCAAGATAATTCCTCTTTCCACTCCTCCAACCTAGCCCATTCATGTAAACAAGATCTGTAGTGATGCAATAAGCGCAGTGAAGAAAAGGCTTTTCAAATTTTTATTTATCACTTAAGAAGTGTTGCATTACTGCACAACATGTGAAGATTTATCATGCTTTGTATAATTTAAGAACTAATAAATTAATAGCCTGCCACCAACTGGAATTAAGTGGAAGCACAGACAAAGAACACATTTTAATGCATTTTATACTACTGTAAATATAAGCTGACTGCTTAGAGTCTTTCATTTTGGATTTTATTACCTTTTAGACACTGAATGTATCCAGACACTCATTTTGGTTGATGACAACATATAGTTCATGTTTAAATACATTAATATTAAACACTTGAAACAGAAAGTACATTAAAACATATTGAAGAATTTGCAAAGGCACGAGAGGAAAAATAATTTGCAGTCACCTCTGGGTCACTGAAATCTTTCACAGAATCATTTCTAATGCTTCAGATTTACTACTGCTGTACAATTTACTGTAGCTAAGACCAGTGTTACTGCATTCATTGCAATGTAGTAACACAAAAGCCTGTGAAGTGAAATGACCTTTGGTAACCACTCTGAGAAATAAATCTCCCATCGTGTTGACAGCTTGGCCGGCCTAGATTAGTACATCAAGCTTAACAGTCTTCTACATTTTATCCAGCTGTGGCATCTGTCAATCTGAGCAGTGGTCATCTGTTATAAAGGGTATGCAGCTAGTCAATGGTCACGGATATCAGTGAAGCCTTGCTCTTTCTCAGTGCCCTAGCTTAATGCAAGTGCGGCTTCAAAGATCTATGACATCATAGAGCTGACTATACTCCTTTCATCTTTGACATTTGGGATTTCAATTTCACATCAGTCAAGTAAACCCACTGCATTCATTTTCAAAGCAAGCAACATAGTTCCAGTACTGCTGATGTCTTTGACTACACACCATGCTAGTCAAATCTTCATATCACAGTATGCAGAACCTTTAATTGCTGACTTACAGTAAGAAGAGCCTTACATTGCAAAGGATCTAAAACATATTTGTCATCAATAAAAGATACTTTTTAAAATTAAAATTATTCTAGAGTATTTCTCTGTAAACAATAAACTTAAATTATTATTGATATACATTTTTCTTGTAACAATTACCACCTTTGAACTTACCTGCAGAGTGCTTCAATGGCATCTCGATCCAGAAAATCATGGTCCCGAGTCACTGAAGCAATTTCAATGGGAAAGAGACAATCTATAAAAAAAAGGAACCAGCCAGATGGAGAATCAGAAAAGATTGAATTCCCAGGAGAAACCCTCATCAAAGCAAGAATCTGTCTCTTTCTACTCTCCTTCCATGAAAGAGATGACCTGCTTTACCCAAGATAAACAGCACTGAAATGTTCAGAGGAATGCCAGCCCTTCAAATGCATTGAGATGACAGTTTATATACAGGGAGAGAGGTAATGGAGAAAAAAGCATAAGGAATGATGTACTGCTGAAAAACAAGAATATTCTCAGGCCGAGAAATTCGACAAACTGGAGTGATTACCGTGCTTAACGAACATGGCAAACGTTAAGGCTTACAATGTTTATCATTTTAAAATATAATGCCCTATAAATGGTTTTGCAGAAAAACATTCTTTTCCAATTCAAGTTCAAAATTTTTCGAAACTACACAAATTACAAATCTTTTTTAGTCATAGAGGATTTACAGAATATTCTCATTTACAATTTAACATATTATTGTGCAAAGCATGCGCACAAAAAAACAATGTAATTATCTCCTAAAGTAAAACATAATTAAAAAACAGGAAAATAAACCTCTGCTTCTCCATGGACTATTTGTTAACCACCCCTATAAGTCATTATCAATGACCCATTTTAAGTTCTCCAAAATGCAAACATGTTTGCCTAGTGTAGCCTTTATTCCTACATCAGCCGTCTGCCCTGACTGAGGGCTGGGTCATAATGGAGTCTTTGATACTGACACCACCATCTGATGCAGGAGGTACTACAGTTCATAGGTTTAAGTGTTTTAAATGTGATGTACCTGTTCAAAGTAATATCCTCAAACAAATTACTTTATGAAATACCAAGTGAGAAAATTTTTGCTTAAAGTCCAAATTGAGAAATAAACATGGATAGATGTTTTCTTCAACAATATCAAGCAACTTATTCTTGAATTTAACAGATTTAAACTTTCATTATTTTTTGCAGTGACAAGATGAGGTGATGAGTAATACTTAAATGTTTTTTGTTTCAAATTCTGAATTTGTTTTATAATGAAATATAGTATATTGTAGTACAAAGGAAAAAATACCCTTTTTTGGCAGATTTGCTACTTGTATGATAAACAAGGACATTTTTTTATATTTGTTGCTTGCACAAAAGACCTTCTTTAATTAGTTTAAGGAAACCCTGCAGCCTTAAGTAATCCATTTAATATGTAAACCTTCTTAAGTAATACACCCCACTCCTTCTGCTCCCTACAGTTGTCTTTCTAAGTGTCCGCACACTTTCGTTTATATTTATAGTTTAAAATTAAGTACATTTTATATTTATACTTTTAAACTATATAAAGTGATGAAATTGAAATATTAACCTTCCAGTTTGTTTAATACATACTGTATCAGTTTCTTATTTCCTATCTTGATGAACAAAAGAAGAAAACATTGCTTGCTTTCCACTTCTTGTGTGTATTGAATAAGTGAAGACACGAGATACTTCTGACAGCCAAGACATATGATTTATTTTTTTGTTAAAAAATCTACATTGAAATTCTTTGAAAATGCAATGTTGATATTTAATAATCTGGTAAAGCAGAGTAAACAGATGAGATTTTCAATGTATTTCAGATCACATCACATCAAAGTAAGAACTTTGAAAGAAACACAGATAATTCCAAGTAACAAATATGGAAAAGGACTGGGTTATCAGTGGTAGCCCTGTTAAACGTTATGATGAATCCACACATCAACTTCCCTATTACAGGGATAACTAGCTTGGTTTCTAAATGAAAAGACTGTAGATCTTCAATACAGCCAATTGACTGCCTCAAGTTGCTTTCTGGTGTCCATGTGAAATGGCTGTTGTTCCTAAAGTTATGTTTACTTTTAAGATCCCACATTACTTTAATTTTTGGCTGCAATGTTTAAACACTTCATCCAAATTCAAAACTCAAGGATTTATAGCTTTTTAACTATCTAGAAAGATCTAGATAATTAGTTTCATCATTCAGAGGATGTCAGAGAATAATCATGGGCCTTGTTCTGCAGAAGCAATATAGCCATTTGTAGAGAGTTCATCTGAGAGTAAAAGATTTCTCTGTACCTTCACAGATACAGGTAAAATAACTAATGCTCTAAGATTTTCTAAAGCAACAATTGGTGTTACATAAATTTTATCATATTTGCTGTTAATCGACTCAAGTGATCAAAGAAGAACAAATCAAAAAGCACTAAATAAAATAAAACTGGTCATTTGTCGCTACTAAATTTTTGTTGTGTGTTTTAATACAATATTTCATGAATCATGAGAAGAAGAGCTGGTTGTGCCTTTATTGCTGTAATGCAGTGATCCAAGCCAAAAATAGCACAATACAACCCTCTGTTGAATGTACTTAATGTGCATGTAAATCAAAAAATGATAAATCACAAAGGAGATACATTGTAAATGATATTCATCTCGTGGATTAACAGATAACAAACTGTACCAAATTCTAAATCTAACATATTCTAAACAATCAAACTCCCATCTCTGGTTTTCAGAAAATGATATAAACTGAGAATGATTTTTTTAAGACACTTATCCAAGCAGTAAGACATAAACTTTAACATTGCTTGGTAGACCTTATGTAATTTGTTTAAATGATGCTGCTGGGAAAAGCTATAGAATAGTAATTATTGTGTTTTGGTTATGACCCTTTTCTGATTCTGACTTTCCATGTTTGTGTTGTTGTTTGATTTTCGTTACTCATTCTTATTTTGGCTCCTCTGGTATGTTGACCCTTGCTTGTCTTTTGACAACAATTTATTGTTTCTCAGTCATCTCCAGATTGTTTGGCGTGTTTGGTGCTCACAATAATCCTTGGCACTCTACATGTCACATCAAGTGGTCAGCTGACCTAGATCAACACAATGGTGCCTTTCCTTATTTTTTAAGAATGTGGACCTCCAAGAGTTTTTTTTTTCTTCAGGAATGCTGTAAACTGAAGTTTTATTTTGTTGTTTTCTGTTGTCTGATGATGTATTGGAACTGTTATGCTAATGGAGTTTCATAATATTATAATATTGTTATATATGTTTTTGTATGTAAATGTTGTAACGTCTAGAGCCTGTAAACGAGTGCTATGCAAGAAGAAACAAAACTAAATGTAGCACTGGTCAGTGGAATAAACACAGCACTGCTTTATAACTCAAATGGAAATTATTAAATACATGCTACAAAGAAAGGTAAAGGCTGAACTGTATAAATGCGTGACTAATTCCCTTTTTTCTATCCAAGTTTTATTTTTGAACATGCTACTAAACGTGCTACTGAAGGAGAATGCATATCCTGGAACACTTGTGGTATATTATGCACGCACAATCTGCTTTTGTGTTCAGTGTAACATAATGTTTTTCCTGGCATATAAAAACCTGGTGATGACTCTTGTGCAATTTTGGCTTCTGTTCTGTAAATCTCTAGATTCTAAGGTGTTAGTTTTAATCTTTACCAACTGCAACATTTGAATCATACCTGCAAATGATCTTATTCAATCTCTTAACACTTTAAATAAAAGGCATCACTGTATATGCATTATCATAATAATGCCTGCTTCTTTGTATGTCCACTTTATTGTTTTTCAATTTTTATCTTACTCAGAATAGAATACACGCAGGTTCTAGCCAGAGGCTCAGTACTTCTCACTGATCAATCATGGAATTGAATGATATTGCAATTCATCTTTTTATTTTTTGTGACTTTATATAGTATTCTTGTTTGTTTTCCTAATTAGCTTAAAATAATTGCTATAACATGTGCCAAATAAAACATATATTGATTAACTAATAGACTTTCTTGAATAAGAAAAAGCAGGTTAAAAAATACACCAAAACTAAATGAGAGAAAAGGTTGGGTGCTACAAAATTTTTAACTTTAAATTTCACTGACATCAACAGAAGTTCAGTCCACTGCATGAGTCTTATAACAAAGGCTATATATTTTGTTTAAAATGAACAGTCATACCAAATTACTCTACATTTATCTATTTTAAGCTTCTTGTCAAATAAGCTGAGATATAACAAATTGTGTGAAAGTAAGATTGGGAAGTTACGTTTTATTGTATATGTCAGGACCCACCATGGCATGAAAACGTAATACAGCTATTAACAACAAACATTCACTCATTGAACAAGATAAAAAGGAGGCAACATATAAAACATATTCAGTGACGTAGTGAGAGTTGGGATAAAGAAAAGATAATAATAATACATTTAGTTGCGTGTTTTTTGGGATATGGAACAAATGTGGTAAATAAATAAAATGGATTTTGTTGATCAAAACAATTAAACTCACATTGATTACTAGAGTAAACTTTTTAGCTTTATGAAGTAAGACTGTTTTGATTTAACAGTAATATTTCTTCTTTTCGCTGTTGTATTATGAAGCCAAGTCAAAACACAAAGCTTAGCCACATTTACTGTTTTATGGTAGTGAAGAGCAATTAAGCCAACTCTAAGTAATAAAAAAAATTACAAAGAGCGCCACTGTGAAAGATTGCCCAAAAAGTTGTAACTTAAATTGCCTTTGTCCACACATAAGAAGCCAAAAAATTGCATTACCTTCATAGAGTTGTGCATACTGTGGGAACCCTGCTGCCCGTAGCCAGTCGCAGGCCTCCTTTGCTTCGATTTCTACAACAAAAGAGAACAAACTCATTTAATTTGTGGCAAACAGAAAACTTGGTGCTTTTATAGCTTACATAGAGGCAGCATCCTTTTTCAAAGTTTCTTCCAGTCTGAGTGCTATGAGAAACTTTATCCTTTTAGTCATAATGAACCTGGGATTCAGTTTATAAAATCTACCAATGATAGCAGACAGCAATTTCTTGCTGTAAGCTGAAAAGCTCTTCATTATTTAGTGGTTAGATAAGAGCTGATGTTGATGATCAAACTGTTTTATCTTGCCTGTCAGGCTTGTAACAGAAGGCAAGTGTGATAATCTATTGAACTCTTAAACAAACTATTTCTTTTTTGTGGTTAACACTATTTAAAAATAAGCCAATGCTGATAAATTGAGAAAATGATTTAATGTTATTCTGCTGATGTATGCCAGTAATGCATGGGAGGATACAAAGATCAGCAGTTGCTATCTAAAACTGACTCTTGCTTTTCAAAATAGAAGCTCCCTGCGTCTTTGTACGCCAGCACACATTAAAAAAGTAAACAGCTAATTTGATTTCCTTTTAATAACTCATCAGAGCCATCAAACTACATTTCTAATCAGTGTTAGAAGTGGAAAATGCAAAGAATTACTGAATTTATTACAAGGCCCAATAGACACATCAGTAAAACATATAGTAAAGAAAAATGTAAGAAATGTCCCCTTAAGGCTAAAAGCTCATTCCACTACCTTGCCTCCAACACATTACATCATTAAAAGCTTTAGCAAAAGTGTAATAGGCCTAAAGGGCATTTGGAAAACTGAGTTCTCACTAAGCAAACTGAACATGTTTCCTGAAAAAGTTAACAAATGGAAAGCTGGCTCTGGCTCTTTCACAGATGAATTTGCTTTGGACAGTATTAAAGCCTTCTAGAGGTGGGAAACAAATAGCAAATTAATACAACTGGCCAGGTATTAACATGAAACACATCTTGAAATGCAGAAATAAGAAAGGGATGAAGTACATTTCCCTCAAAATTTAAAGACTGGCCTTCTTGAATAAGAAAAGACTTGAACATCATGGAAAGTTTAAAAATGCAGGGTGTCACAGTATCTGTTACCATTACACGCTAAAGCCTTTAATAGATATTTACAAACCTGTCATCTATAGAGATTGTCAGCTTTAGCTATGTGTCACACTTTAAGCTCTGTAATGTGATACTTTGCATAGAATTTTTCTGACTGCACATTAATTTCTCAGTGGCTTGTAATCCTACATCTTAATTTGATTATATTATACAAAGTGTATTTACTTTGATTTCCATTTTCGACTAAATTTATATGCACACTGAATATCCTTTTGTGTACTTATGTAATATACACATATAAAAACAAAAATATTTAAAGAAAAGACTGTAAGGGCTGCTGAAAGTTGGTCACTTTGTGGGCTCCAACTTATAAACTCACATTTCACTACTAAAATGCTGAGCATGCTCGGCTTATCCTGCTGAGCAAAACAATGCCACTGTTGTCACAAAAACTACTTTTGCTCTTCCTCAATGCACTCCTTAAGTCTCGCACTATATAAGTACTGGAAAATCTCCACAGACACAGACATAAAAAAATGGTGCTATATTTATAAATTTGGAGTAGTGAGTCAAACAAAAGGAGAACACAAAGCACAAAGTAAAAAAAAGACCCCTCTGGCTCTTGCTGTGTACCTGTCTCTCTGACTAAGTATCTCCCCATCATATTCTGATCATGCACCTGCCTATCCTAAATATCACCCTAAACAGTTACTTACTTATCACCTATCTGCATTTATCTTTCTCCTCCCTGGTTTATTCCTTCTGCTAGTGAGCAATCAACCTCAAAGTCATTTCATGACTCCAGATCCACTGGGTTACCACTTTACACTCGTTTTCAGAGTCACTTTTGGTCAAGTCCTGGAATAATACATTGGAAGACAAGGTTCTTCTTTAGATAAAAATGACACAGGGCTTGAGATCCCTATTTAGATTCAGGTGTCACTACAGGTTTCAGTTCTGGCTATACAAAACAGGGTCTACTGCCCTCAAGCAATCCCTGTCCTCCCATAGAAGCATGTATCATTGTTCACTTTTAAACAATGGAGCTTATCACAGTAAATTATTTTGTCTGTTTATTTGCATTCCATTCACCCTTATTTATTTCTCTCTATAAGACTCCATAAATTTAAAAAGAAAGCAGTCAGGGCAAAGGGATACCTTTGATCAACACCTTGGCAATCTCTGTCTATTCTACCACCACAATAGTGTATCACAACAATTAATCACTAAAAAGTTTCTTCTTCTGCACCTATTGAGGTTATAAATAAAACATAGATAGACTGCCAAATGCTATCAGAATACATATTAAACACTATTTAAGCAGTCATAAAGACATTACTTATATCATTTTTATTTATTCCAGGGTTTTCAAAAGATGCTTATTTCTGGTGAATTTTAGTATTTGTTAGTTGTTTAACTGTTTAAATGTGTTGCCTACCTTTATTTACAGTAATATGTATTTATTCTCTGGTGATCAATAAATTCTGTTCTATTCATTTGGGCATGATTACCTTATTCTTAATAAATGCATATAAAAATTCAAACAATGCCAAAATCAGTAGAAGTAGATGGTAACGCTTGCTCCATTCTGTTATATTTAGGAAAAGGTTATAAAAGAGCAAACTTGGAAGTAAAAGATCTGCCACGGTGCTGATGGTTTCCAGGAAACTGACCTCTAGCGAGGGCCATAAACGGCTGCTTTAGAGATAGGTTTACCTGACCCCAGGGCTTCATGGCTCCCTGGACCAGCAAACCATTGCCAAGAGCCATCTACTCTCTTTCCTGTTTGATAAATAAAAGGTCAGGACAAAAGCTAAAAGGAGAGTAAAAAAATTGGATGAATACAATCTGAAAGAAGTGATGATCACGAAGCTATAAAAATAAACTCAGGGTTCAGTATGTCAGCCATTCCCTTTACGATCTGTCATCAGACCAAGTGATAAAAAGGAAGTAGGAAATCTACTCTGGAAATAGCATTCAAAATTCCTGACAGGTCTGAACTGCTCAACTCTTTTTTTTTTTTTTTTTTTGAAGGGAGCTTGTGACAATATGTCTGTATGTTAAACATGTAGTGTACAGAATATAGTTAAGTCATACACACACACACATCTAGAAAGAGGACTACACTTCAAAGAGTCAAGCTATAGAGGCATCTAAAATACGTACAAAAAATATTTTTTATTAGACTTCCTGTATATAGCACATATGTCATTTAGTACATTTGTTTCTACTCCCTTAGTCATTTATGCCCTTAATTCAGGCATACATGGAATATTAAGTAATACAATATTGGCATAAGTAATTTTTCTCTATTTTTTTGTCTTTTCAATGCATATTTAGAGCCACAATTACAAATGCAAGTAATTTAAATTTAAAATAAATAAGCTAACTTGGATATGTTTTAAACAGAAGACATTTGTACTACAGTTAGTTAAACCATTTGTAGCACAGTCAGGTAAATGCAATTCAAAGATTCGAAACATGGTGCCAAATTTCTTAACGTCTTACAAATTACTGCCAAATGCTGTTTGGACATTGTTTCAGTCACTGGACAACTCCTCAATGAAATGTAAAACACTCTTTAGACAGTGGATGCCAAATGGAGTTGGTTCTCACAGACACCAGATGATTTTAGGCCCCCATCCCCCAATACTTCGTCCCTATTAGTTAAGGAAGAAACCTATTTATTATAGTATTTTGTTTTGGTTTTTTTTTTTTAATTAAAAGGGCAACGCTGTCAGGCATCATAAATTCCTACTTAGTGCTGCTTCCATGCAGTGCCATAGTAGATAAAAATTCTATCTGTATTTGACACTCTGTTATCTAAGCAATCATATACATTTAGTGAAATATCAGCCGAGTATTATTGTTGAATGACCTTATATTGAGTATTATGAGTTTTAATCAAAATGAGCTAAAATATTAAGAAGTGACGACTGAACCTGTAAGAACTGATTTGATATAAATCAAGTACAAATGTTTTTTTGTTTATTTTAGTTTAATTTAAAAACATTGCTGTCACACAGATATAGTGTCTTAACTTCAAATCGCATGTCCAGTTATTGAATGGTCACCCATTTTCTGTATGGATTCCCTATCCCATATAATATGTGTGTTAGGTTAAATGGTTACTCTAAATGCGTCCCATTCAAGTGGGCAATTCACTGGCTGACATTCTATTTATTGCTGGTTCAGTTTTGTGTCTGATACTACTGGGATATCTCCAGCTCCTTGAGGCCCTGAATTGCACTAAGCAGGTTTGAGAATCTGATATTATGTTAAAATAACAGCTTTAACAAGAGGAATTTGTTTTTCTGCTATCAATTACAGCATTAAGCAACAAACAAACAATAAAGTGGACCACAGGCTAGCAGTAGAATGAAAACAGGTAACTGTGCATGTGTGTATGTTTTCACGTACACTCAGGCTTGCAGGTCTGAATGAAATAGGCATTTCAGACCCTGAAGCAAAACAGTCCCAGAGTTACATCCGAGGTGAAATGGCAGGATCCATTTAAATACCAAAAGCATGCCCTGACAGTAAACCTGCCAGAGAGAAGGTGCTAAAACAAACATCATAAATCCAGCGAGTAACTGACAAGACACTGCTAATAAATAAAGATCTCAAAAAAAATTAAGCTGTTTGGTCGGAATGTGAACATTAGGAACATTCAAATTTCAATGAGGTTCTGTCATGGGTTCAGTTACTGAATGTGAAACTGGTGGCCTCATAGGGTAAGTGATGTTTTTTTCATTTAAATCACAATATTCACATAAATGAAAAACATATATTGTATATACAAAATCTACAAGCTACTATGCATTGTTTTCTTTACATTATATGATCTTCTCCAGTTTTAAAGAACACCTTTTAATTTCAATGGGAACCTTAATACAACAGTAAGACACAGACGTAAAATGTTTATTCTGACAAACAATGTTAGTGGCTCATGCTGGAGTATGGAAAGCATTCTTTAATTCATTGAATTTGAAACTTGAATTTTGTATTACAGAGTCTTGGGAGTGGATGGCTCCTCATCTTGAGGCACACTTACACATACATCCATCATACTCTCTCACAATGGGCATATTGTCATTTGTCAATTTAACCTAAAATGCAGATATTTGGGATAGTGGACAGAATATCCAGGGGAATGCTCATACAAACACAAACCACTACACTAACTAAACTGCATGCAACAAATGAGGGCTTACTTTTTGCATTTTTTTTGGCAAGTTATCCAAGTATGATTTGAGAGTGAAGACTCCAGTAGTTCCAATTGTATTAATCTTATATTTTAGTTTCACGAAAATTCCACAAGATAAATTAATAAAATATGTTCCTGTTGTCATTAATCAGTTGTTAAATTTCAAAACATATTAAAAAATCAAAATTAACATGAATATTTTGATTACATCATTAAAAACAGAAATTAAGGAGATAAAGATAAAGTTTATCAAATTAACAAAAAAGTTAAGCGATCTGAAGCGCCTTGCTAACTCTATGTATATATATATATATATATATATATATATATATATATATATATATATATCTTCTCATTTGGATAGGAAAATTTAAAGATATATAAAAGCCATGGATAAAATTAAATTACTCTTAATGAAGGTCTTACTAAGACAGTTAATAAAAATTCAGGCATTGGAAATATGCAGTCTTCCATCACACACTATTCAAAAAACTAATCTATGATGTCAAAATAGTCCTAAAATATTTTTGACTAAATGTGAAAAAAATAACAAATACATGAGGGGACATTAAATAAAACAAAGCTAAGTTTATTTCCTCTGCATCAAGAAGATGCAGCTCAGTCAATATAAAACAAATCCACAAGTAAAGAAATAACCAGACAACTGCTGTGAGGTGATAGGACCCTTAAGGTAAAGTGTACAGGTCCATAATGGAATGTGTTTGATCTTCTTACACATGATGCAACAGATATGAGCAGTAAAATTTGATACACCGTTACCTTTCAATAAGATAACCTGCTCCCAATCAAACAATCGGACTTATTCCCATATTACCTACATTTGTTTTCAATCCAAAAAATACACTACTAATTGAAAGAGGTCTCAAACTTTCCTCATGACAAAAAAAGAGACCTGTACATACTAAACACTATAGTTTTGGAAAAATCGCTGTTCACAAAACATAACTGCTATGCGGTGTTCGTCAATCAATAATTTTGATTCAAGTAAATTTTTACAGTACAACTTTTTTTAAAAAAACCTGCCTGTCTTTCACTCTTTCAACAATGTACATTTCTTACTCTAGAAAAACTGGAGGTCTCCATGATCTGAGTATTGAAACAAAGTCAATTAAAAAAACAAATGTTAATTTGTTTCACTGAACTCTTGAGAAAGTGCAGGAACTCTTGCATTCCGTAACCCCCCCCATGTCCCGATGGCTTGTAGGCAAACATAATATCCAAAGCCGCCGTCTTCACATTCCAGCCCAGTGTTTACTTCCTGGCTCCATCCATCCTGACGTTATTAAGACTCATAACCAGCTTTCAACAAGATTCCAGCATGGTGAGAATCGGGTATCATTTAAATATGCACAGGGATTAAAAAAATGATGAAGACTTTCAAACACTTTGCTTAATAATCTGGCAAACACTTTGGTCATTATAAGACCTCCCTCTGACAGCCTAATATACCAAACACCAGTGGTGTATTGGCTCCATTCTAAACTGGTTAAAAAAACTGTACAGTATAAGTGAATTTAATTGATGGTGTTTTTACCTCAACAAGCACCATAAAAAGTAAAACAATTTTATGAAAAAGCATTAAGATTGTCAATAAAACTCTGTGACCTGTAGAATATGAAGACATGGAAAATAAATGGGCTTTTTGATAATTATGTAGAAATCCTGTTCACTGATTTTAAATTACTTGATTCTTGTGGGGCAGTTTAGCTATTGTCTTCAAGTCCCAGTTCTGCAAATGACTTCATTTCCACTTTCCTGTTAGTAGGAAGCGTGTGAATTTGTTTACTGTATTGGACCATCCTGTAGCTCGCATGCTGCTCTTTGTTTGGAGCCAGAGAATACAAAGACTTTGGCCAAGAATAACATTAAATTCTCGCAGTTATAATTATTTAAATGCAAATTGTCCAAATGTAAAAAGGCAGTCACAAGGAATGCTGCTATTCTTAACATCAGTGGTATAAAAATTTTTAAAGGCATGCTAAAACATTATTTATTAGTTAAACAGCACAAGACAAAGAGAAGTAAAATGCATTTACAACACGAGCTTATATTCCTACTTATTATAAATGACTGACATTTTAATAAACATAAAACTGCTTGTCAAATATAAATCCTCTACAAAACTTTCAAGTCCCTTGGAAGGCCATGCTTCCATTAACTTAACGGAACACCGGGTGAGGATAAAGTTGCTGATTGCTTGCCTGTTTTGTCTAATACCATCTGTACTTATTTTGTTCACTGTTATTTTGGATAATGTTTAATCCATCCCATGCTCAATTTTCAGAGCAGCATAAGCAATTGCAGGGTCGTGCCCTTTAGAATTAATTTATTTTGAACTCCCCCACCCCATGCCATTCTTTTCACATTTTATTATGCTAGATAGCATCTCATGCTCTATGTGGTTTACGCCTTCACTCTGAATCTTGTCACTAAAGTTTCTTCTGTCCTTACCCTCAAATTGAGGTTGAAGGACAACTTGTTTCTATTGCATTTTAAGACTTCTATTCTGTATTTAATCTGTAGCGCTTAATCTCATCCTTTTATCCTTTCTCTTCTGAAGTATTACACTCTTGATTGTTTACTGTACTGTCTATCTGCTCCTAAATATATGCAAAGCATTGTTTGATTTATCTTGTATTGTAATCTATTGTTTGTATATTGTATTATGACCACCTTGATTGTTTTGCAAAGTACTTTGTGTTAGTGCTCTCTTTGAAAGGTGCTATATACTGCTTTAAATTCAAATGCTACTGAATCCCTGTCATGACTGCTTACCTTGAATAAAACTCTTAAGACACCTGGATTTCTCACAATCCCTTTGTAGTTTTCAGATACAGTTCACTGTAAACTTTTTGAAAACATTATAACATCCAATGAGAATACAACAATTGATGATCAGTGTTGATAATCTACCTCCTAAATGTGGATGTTCACTGCTCAAAATGTTTTAGGATTCCCACCTAAACCACTTTACAATAAGTGCCATTGTACACCATCTTTTCCAGGGGGATTAGCCACAGTAATTGTGTAAATGGGCTGGTGTGTTCACATCACATACATTACATTTTCTTACATTCACAAACTCACTTAATCCAGAGACACAAAGGGACCAGAGTCTGCCCCAGCAACATTAGATTCAAGAAAAAACCAACCCTGAAAGAGGAGCCAGTCCATCATAGGGCACACTAAGTCACTCACCCACACTCATTCACAATGGATACAATTTAGAGGTGCAACTTTCAAATCTTGACCAATAATCAAACTTCTCTCTTTAATTTTCTATCTGACATTTCATCATTTAATCTCTGAAAACTATATATCATGTTCCCTAGGTACTCATCTAATATTTATATTCAATTCATTGGATTTATAGTCTGGATTACAAATCTTAATAATGCCCTACAAAACTTCTTGGGTTTAAATGACCTTGTAATCTACCTTTTTTATTTCTGATCAATATAAATCAGATACAAAATTGCAGGCTTTAAATGGTCCCTTTATCCATTACTGAACCCATCTAATCCTTTTCAAGAAGGTTCCCTGGGAGGTTGTGAAAATCTCTAAATAAAATTATTACCTTAAAAGAAATGGCAAACACAAGGGCAAAATTTCCAGTTGCGTATGCTCTGTCTGCACTGACTGTTTGTGGCATGGAGACTTGGGCTATGCTTGAAGCTACATACTCATTTCCAATTTCCATCCCTCTGGCTCCATACTAACAGATGTAGTCATTTGATAGTTGACATAGTGGCAAAAGACATTCAAATTGTGTCAAACGTTTTGTCACACAGTTGGAAATGTGTGAATTAACTTTCTGATTTTCATTGAAAGAGAGTAAGCCTTTATCAACAAAAGGCTTTAAGACTTTGTCGTTTCATGTTTCTACACAGACCTCTTCTTACAGCTGCAGGTTTCTGTGAAGATGGGAACCCCGAGTTGCCTTGTTCCACTAAGAAAGGAGCCTAAATAAGGATGACATATTTCAGTCAGGATCATAAAGAAAGGTCAATGAGTCCAAAGGAGCTGAACCATCTGCTGCCTCCTGAAAAAGGCACACTTACAGGAATAATGAAAGTACCCAGTGCTGATTTTCTACGCTGTGCTACAGAAACAGGCTGCTGGCCAGATGGATTCTCTAAATACATTGATCCCAACAGCTCTTTCCATCTTGATGATAGATTTACACACCCAGGCTATGTGCAATCTGCACCCATATATTCTTACAGCAAACTAAGATGAAGGAAAAGAGAGGAGAAGAGAGAGAAAGGGGATGTTAATCTGGAATTTAATCTTTGTGTTGCAGACAGGCACTACTATATGAAAGATGAAACAATTTAAAGCAACATCTGTTATTAATCCAGTCAAAATTTTGATTTTTACTCCCTGCTAAAAGCATCACAAATATTAATGTATTCTGTTTGTGTAAAGAATTAAATATTAATGTTATAAAAAACTAATGAAATGTTTAACAAGGATAATATTTTATTATTAATTTATTCCAACAGATATTAAAATATGTTCTCCAGAACATGAATGCGTCTTAGGAAGTTAAAATTTACTAAGATGACAGCTACATTTGAAAACATCTAGCTTGTTTACTAGTAGAATTTTAAATTTGTCTACAGTATTTGATTTTCTCCTCTGTTTGATACTAATGTTTTGTGGCTGCCAGTAGGGGGTGGCCCTGTAACCATAAGATCAAAGCAAAGGCTCAGGTGATGTCATGGTCTTCAAGGCACCAGGGTGGGGGTTGGGAGGAGGTAGGGACGCACAAAATTTTCACTTCCAGCAGACTAATAATTAGCTGACTACGGTTGATGTTCAATGCAACACTGCATATATTAAAAAAATACACAAATATTATGAAAGTCAGGCACTTAATAAAAATGAAACTGCATGAAAAAGTTTAAGTAAAAAATGAAATATTAGTAAAAACTCCAATTAAATAATACAAATAAAAATCGATAAGGACCATTCAGGTTGATTCCAATGAGGGAAACGGTATTGGTCACTACCAACCACACTATGTGTCGCTACACAAGTCCTTTAACCAGAGTCTGCTCCGGTGTACTGCATGTAGATTAAAAGCCAACTAGTTAAATACTTTATCATGCTGCTGTGAAGATCCTTCTCGTGTTGCTCATTATAAAAAAAGGCCACGCTATAAAATAAATTTAGAATTTACACATTTCTTGCACTGTTTACACAGTTTGTATACAAAAAGTACTTGAAAGTTTGGAATGCCTCTGACGCTTTCAAACGCTGTGCAGGATGTGCTTTACATGACATCTCAATTAGCCACTGTTCCAGAATTAACAGTAGCAAAGTTTTTTGGAAGAACAAACCTTTAAAAGCGTATTGCTTATATAAATTGATTCTTTCAGTTGTCTAAAATAACTTCTCCTAAAGGTGTAGATTTGTTCCATTACGTTAAAACGCATTTTTTTAATTTTTTGAAAGCTTTAAGAATAACGTGATCGCTCTAATGAGACGAAACATGTAATATTGCATGTATTAATACATTAAAATGTACACCTTTTTGAAATTCTGTACATATACCTACCATATCGACGTTTCAATTCGTATCTTCTATTGTAAACTGTCTTCGTATTGTATACATCTTTTATCTTTTGCAATTCATGTCTTAGTGTTCTGAACATTACTTAGTGTAGATCTGAATCCTGAAACTAAACCAAACCTTTTTTTTCAGATCCGCAAGCGTGAAACGAAACAGTTAAGCTAGGGCTTGAATTGGTAACTTTAAGATACAGGATTAGTAACAATAAAATCAAGGCAGTGTTGTCCCTTCGGAAATGAGACAAATCGGGGATTCTAATTATGCAACAGGGTACAGTTGGCGCTGCAAATGAATGCTTATTGTGTATTTCAAGCTATCCTGCACCCGGTCAGTCTTGGCCACCTAAATATAAACAAGGCACCTCTGTTGTGAATATTGCATGGACGCCCCCCTACACTGCCCCCGGAGCAGCACAGCTACCCCGTAACTGGCATGAAGGCACGTAGGCAAACGGAACGAATCTTTTATCTGTCATCTTTCAACGCAACGCAAGATCTGAAACGCAGTCCTGCGGGCTATCACTACCGCAGCATCACATAGAAACCTAGCTCACGTTAATTATATAAAACCCACTTTCCTACCACAAGTTACAGCCTATAAAGGGTGCGCTCTTCTAGTTCATTATAATGTATCACAAGTCCCCTCTCTTCGAATCAAATTACGGTTAAGGTTACTGAATGAATGAAAAAAAACAGCAAAGGTAAGCTCATCATCAAGAGCAAGTACTCACGTGTTAAAATCATTGCTGCTTCCTTCACTTTGCACATTTACAGAATCCACAATACCTGCCAGCATATGAATTCTGTAGTTAACCACAGATCTTTAAATTGAAAAGGTCAGGAGATGACGCCGATGTTATCCATTATGTTAGCGCTGCTGGTAGCAAGCCGCACGTAGCAAGTCTCACTACTACGGCAATGATTTAACTTGTTAAAAAAAGTAATTTTTCAGCAAAGTAGCAAATGCAAAAATAAGAAAAGCAAAAATACATGTGTGCATTCCTTACACAGTCCTTCATTAAATAAATCCACTTTCACTAGGAGTCAAAAAAAAGAAACGTCAGAAAAAGAAAAACAAAAAGTTTAATGACTGCAAACTACCCGCCCTCCAGTCACAGAATAACAGTGAATGAATTGAAAAGATGCCGTGTATAGAACAGTAAGACCACGCCCCGTTTTGGACTCTACTAACTGGGCGAACTAGGGAGGTAGCTAAGTCGATAGCAAAAAAAAAAAAACTTTCTGTAATGTTCATTAATCATACATAAGTACACATGAGATGTAATACTAATTTATTTAAATAACTTTTTTTTAACACAATCGCATTCACAGAAAAAAAGAAAAACCGAAGTCATTGGATATTGTATTATTCCCTTTCTTAACCTATGGTTCAGACGTAAAGAACAAAACTTGAATTTAACTTCAGGAGGGAATAATACACAAATAAGGGTTCTGTGCTACTCGTTAAGTGTTATACACGTGCACTTAAAAATAAAACTGTATATAACACTCTCAAGCTGCGCTGCAAAATATGTTTGACCCTAGTAAAGCTTTAACGTCAAAGAAAATTAGCTAAGGATATTTGAGGCGACGAGCTTGAGTAAAGAAAAATGTAGAGAAGACCTGCAGGTTGGACTATCGAACGTATGTGTCAAAGAGGAGACCTTTAGAAGTACAATAAGCAAATGTCAGCAAGTTTTTGGCAGTATATACCTTGGCATTTTTTTCAATTTGAAAATTCCTTGCATTATTTTCTGAGTTTTAGTATTTGGTGTTAAAGAGTTTATTAAAGGTGCTTTGTAATATATTGTATATGTATCTGACAAATGTAATACATTACAAGAAGAACTACCATCTATATCCAGTCCTGTCTGAAACAACTGGTTTACATAGGATAGCTGTCACTGTCATGGTTCACTGTTTGAAGTCTCCGTTTCTCAGTTTTAATGCATTCTATTGCAGTGCAAAACATCAGCAGAGTGCCCTTATGACTTTCTCATAGCTGCATCTTAGTTAAATCCTGATGCTCTGTATATTCAATTAATTATCATTATTATTCATGGTGGCTCCAAAATCCGTACTAACCCCTACTTTTTCTTCTGTTCTTTTTCTGGTTTTCTGTGGTGGCGATCTGCGCCACCACCTAATCAAAGCACCATGATGTCCTTACATTGATGGATTAAAGTCCAGAAGTCCATATGACCATCATCATCAAATTCTTCCATGAGAACCGTGAATACAATGAGGACTGATTGAGGTCATTTATATTAGGTAGAATGCCTAGGGGGCTGGGCAGTCTCGTGGCCTCGGAACCCCAATTAAATAATTTATTAATAATATTAAAATAATAATTTATTTTTTTCTCCAGAAGTCTGGAGTTTTTTTTGTTTTTTCTGTCCTCCCTGGCCATCAGACCTTACTTTTATTCTATGTTAATTAGTGTTTCCTAATTTTAATTATTTATTTTGTTTTTTTTCTCTTTCTTCATCATGTAAAGCACTTTCAGCTACATTGTTTGTATGAAAATGTGCTATATAAATAAATGTTGTTGTACAGTAATACTTAATCTGGATTTTTTAGGCCTACAGAGTGGGTCTTTTGACCTAGTCAACAAAGCTTTGAACTGTACACCACCAATTTGAAACTCATTCTCCAACATTGGCTCATTGTGCAACTCTAAGTATGTCACTTAACCCGCCAGAGCTGCATCTACAGTACTATATTTCTGCATTTCTTCAGCAATTTAAGGTGTTATTTATTGTGTTTTTGGTCTGCTTCTGTACAATCATGATCCTTAATCTTTAGAGATTAAATGATTCCTAACAAAATCATTTTCATTATTTTCTTCTAAGACCATTTGCAGATTTATTTAAACATCATGAAAACATTAAAATACAAAGAATAGTTGTTTTAACATCTGACTGGGTGTTACAAATATGACTGGATTAGTGAACAATGACCAGCCACAACAGGGATGCACGGTGTATGGATGAATTCTTGTAGATGGATAAAGAGAAAATTTATCTTTATTTTGCCAGATAATGGTTTATTTTATTTTTTAATTACAGTTTTATATGTCATTCTTCCCATTATACTATGATAGACAGCACCCTGTAAAGAATTGGTTCCTGCATTCTGCCAGACCTCCTTCTAAATTTTAAATGGACTAAGTAGGTTAATAAAATGGAAGGATAGACTATTGCACCCCATTAACAAGTTTGGAGTGATGCAGGCTTATTTTGAAGATACAGATTTACATCAAAATATGGGAATACATTAAGTTGGTTAAAGTTAATGGGAAGAAGGAGCCTATTATGGTAACAGCAGAAGTAAGGGAAGAACTAGTATTGCATAGAAATGCTATCCCTTTCCAAGCCAGGTTTATACAAGCGTCTACTTTTAGCCACACAAGGTCAATTTCGAAGCTACAATCCAACTGTTCAACAAGTTTTTGTACCTATGTAACCAATTAAAACTTCGGAAGTCTATGCTAGCATGGGGAGGACATGCAAACAAAGCACCTCAACACTGAAAGTAGTTGGGACACGTGATAGGCTACTACAGGTTCAAAAAAATGTTATTCTGTGACCCAGTGATCTGTGATACTAAAGTAACACACAGATATGCAAAAGATGAACAAACACAATGTATACAAAACATAATCAGTTACATGTAAATGTGAAGCACAGGTGAATTCAGTTTCGCTTGTGTACAGTTTTGATAGATCTCAATGTTTATCATACTTTTCTTAGCTGTGTGTTATATTCTGACAGTAAAGAGCACTATTACATTGAGTTAAATCTGCCCAGGAATAGGCACAATGCTGTTTATATCTGCCTTACAGGAAGTGACGCAGAAATGCAGGCGAGACAGAGGAAGGCTTGTAGCTGTGATGGAGCCATTGCAGTCTTTATGTGGAAACCAGGTTAAAAATGTCTCAGCCAGGCCTCTTCCTGTAATTTATCTCACTTCCTCTTAACTAGCCAGGAAAGGCAAAGAATGTCAAAAGTGGCTTTTGTTTCTTAAGACTTTGGTTGATGTCTTAAAGAAAATGTTCATTCAGTTTAATATTTTGTATGAATAAATAATATTTCATTAATTACATAGAATATCCTTTTATATTATATCTTTGCTTGTTATTTTTAAGTTTAGGAAGGTAAATGTACATTTAATTAATTCTGAAATATTTTTTCTTTTGTGCTGTCTTACTGAACAAGGCCTCTCATCTTCATGATGCGCCTTATTATGAACTTATTAGTCATTAAATATTTGTCTCATCTCTCTCCATTTGCATATAAATAAATATTTTGTGTCAATTTAAAATAGAGCAGTGTGCAGTATTGTGGAGTCATACTTTATTCTTTGAGATAAACATACTTTTGAAAAAATCTGTCCGGTGGTGGTGTAAATGGCAGTCCGATCTGGTTTGTGGCAGTTCAGTAACCTGTGCAGCTCAGTGTAAGGATCACTTTTCTTTATCTTTGGAAAGATCTGGCAAATGAAGTTCTGTTCAATCTAGAAAACAACAAACAGTTGCCACCTCATTGAACCCTCACATTCACACTGCCTACATTAATTGTAATTAACTGCTAATTTTAAAGACAATGCATCAGCACTATGTCATTTTCACCTCTTGGTAGTAGACTGAAGTTTTCATTTTGTATGAATTTATAAAACTTGTGATGTAATATCAGATATTTCTTTAAATCAAAGATAATGTCACCATGACATTCCTTAATTCACTTTATTAGATTTTTCTTTGTTTAGAAGATATAAAAATAAACATGCTTAAATAAATTATTCCCTTATTTTCAAACAAAATGAAATGTAACACACAAAACAATAAATTTAAAATCAGAATTCAAATATTTATTTTGTAAACTTGTTAAATCCAAGTCGGTGCTTGTGGATTGCTAGATCCTATCAAGGCAACATCATGCACAAGGTAAGAACTCACCCTGGACGTGACAGTAGTGCATCACTACACATGTTTATACACACATACATTGCATCCGGAAAGTATTCACAGCGCATCACTTTTTCCACATTTTGTTATGTTACAGCCTTATTCCAAAATGGATTAAATTCATGTTTTTTCCTCAGAATTCTACACACAACACCCCATAATGACAATGTGAAAAAGTTTACTTGAGATTTTTGCAAATTTATTAAAAATAAAACAATTAAGAAAGCACATGTACATAAGTATTCACAGCCTTTGCCATGAAGCTCAAAATTGAGCTCAGGTGCATCCTGTTTCCCCTGATCATCCTTAAGATGTTTCTGCTTAATTGGAGTCCACCTGTGGTAAATTCAGTTGATTGGACATGATTTGGAAAGGCACACACCTGTCTATATAAGGTCCCACAGTTGACAGTTCATGTCAGAGCACAAACCAAGCATGAAGTCAAAGGAATTGTCTGTAGACCTCCGAGACAGGATTGTCTCGAGGCACAAATCTAGGGAAGGTTACAGAAAAATTTCTGCTGCTTTGAAGGTCCCAATGAGCACAGTGGCCTCCATCATCCGTAAGTGGAAGAAGTTCGAAACCACCAGGATTCTTCCTAGAGCTGGCCGGCTATCTAAACTGAGCGATCGGGGAGAAGGGCCTTAGTCAGGGAGGTGACTAAGAACCCGATGGTCACTCTGTCAGAGCTCCAGAGGTCCTCTGTGGAGAGAGGAGAACCTTCCAGAATGACAACCATCTCTGCAGCAATCCACCAATCGGGCCTGTTTGGTAAAGTGGCCAGACGGAAGCCACTCCTTAGTAAAAGGCACATGGCAGCCAGCCTGGAGTTTGCCAAAAGGCACCTAAAGGACTATCAAACCATGAGAAACAAAATTCTCTGGTCTGATGAGACAAGAATTGAACTCTTTGGTGTGAATGCCAGGCATCACGATTGGAGGAAACCAGGCACCTTTCATCACCAGGCCAATACCATCCCTACAGTGAAGCATGGTGGTGGCAGCATCATGCTGTGGGGATGTTTTTTAGCGGCAGAAACTGGGAGACTAGTCGGGATAAAGGGAAAGATGACTGCAGCAATGTACAGAGACATCCTGGATGAAAACCTGCTCCAGAGCGCTCTTGACCTCAAACTGGGGCGACGGTTCATCTTTCAGCAGGACAACAACCCTAAGCACACAGCCAAGATATCAAAGGAGTGGCTTCAGGACAACTCTGTGAATGTCCTTGAGTGGCCCAGCCAGAGCCCAGACTTGAATCCGATTGAACATCTCTGGAGAGATCTTAAAATGGCTGTGCACCGACACTTCCCATCCAACCTGATGGAGCTTGAGAGGTGCTGCAAAGACAAATGGGCGAAACTGGCCAAGGATAGGTGTGCTAAGCTTGTTGCATCATATTCAAAAAGACCTGAGGCTGTGATTGCTGCCAAGGGTGCATCGACAAAGTATTGAGCAAAGGCTGTGAATACTTATGTACATGTGATTTCTCAGTTTTTTTATTTTTAATAAATTTGCAAAAACGTCAAGTAAACTTTTTTCACGTTGTCATTACGGGGTGTTGTGTGTAGAATTCTTAGAAAAAAATGATTTTAATCAATTTTGGAATAAGGCTGTAACATAACAAAATGTGGAAAAAGTGATGCGCTGTGAATACTTTCCGAATGCACTGTACATTCACTTAGTCCAGACCAGTGTAGAGGAATAATTTAAACAAGAGTTTACATCTCTAGAATGTAGGTGGGAAAGTACGCCAGGCCAGAATTTATAAAAGCTCCACCAAATTACCAAACATGCAGCTAAATTTATTGGGGCTAACATAGATGATTTGGAAAGTATGTTTCAGAGGGCAATGTTAAAGAAAATTGAAATCATCTCAGTTGATGATAGACATCTACTACACAAACAACTTAATTTTAGTCAATCAGTGAGTTTAGTTACTTTGAAAACCCACACAAATTGCTCCATAGAAAAGATGTAACAAACATCTTTTTCAAGATCTAAACATTTTAGATTTTTTTGTGTGTAAGTTTTAACCTTTTCTATCTCAATTTGTTTGATTTATTTCATTTCTGCTTGTAATTGGACACAATTTAGAAACCTAATTGCACATTTTCTTGTTGTAAACAAGACTAGTTAAAAACCTTGAACCTTGGGTTCAAACCCAATCTTCTAGAGTTTGAAGGGCAGGACTGCTAACAACTATGCTGTTTTATGTGAAATACATTCTAATTTGTCAAAATTATGCTTTAAAGTATACATGCTATGCAATGATAAATTTTGTTTTTAAGAGTATTTATTGACATTTATGTTAGTTCCACTATAAATATAATGTAACATTCTACACAATTCAATTCAGGCTTGCTGAGGACCAGATGACATCCTGGTGGTAGTGGATGCAAGGCAAGAACTGACACTGGACAAGAAACCATTCCATCACATAACCAAATAGTGGACACTCATAGGTTTCAGTTTAGAATCACCAGTTAACCTACTGGGCATATCCAGAGAAAAACACACACAGACACAAGAGAAAATGCTAACACCACACTGACAGCAACTGGACCAGAATTTGTGTGGTAGTTGGAAACATCTATGGAATAAGAAGGATGTTGGGTAAGTCTGTGTTAAGAACTGCTGCCTCACAGTCCCAATATCTTGGGCTTGGATCCCATAGCAGTTTGCTCTGTGGAGAGTCTGTGCATTCTTCTTTTGTCTGTTGTCACACGCATGCAATTAGGAGACAGCTAAAGGCCTGAGTAAATGTAATACTATATCAGACCAGGGGGTGGCAGAGTATGCTGACTGTCTCTCTTGGTTCCTTGCAGACCATTCCTGGGAAATCTTGCCAGGTCCTGGTACCTCTGATGATGTCACTTCCGGCCCCGGCACCTCTGATGACGGCACTTCCGGCTCCGGCATAGATGACATCATTTCCTCCTCCAGCCCTTAAAACCGTCATCTTACCTCCAAATAGTCAGTTCTGTTTTGGACCCAGTCTTGTGAACATCTCTGTTCAGTAATTTTCTAACTTTTGCAGCCAGGATATAATATACGTGTGGCTGCCCCAAACCTTTATAATGTCTGGAGAGTATTTCTTCTCACATTGTGTAGGTTTTCCTCCAGGTACATGCTTGTAAGGTTGATTGCTAATTATTAATTGACTCCATGGACAATGGACTAGTGTTATCTTAAGGGTTTCTTCTTGTTTTGCACTCAGTGATGCCAACATAGGCTCAGGTCCCTCATGCTCCTAAATTAGATTAAATAAGTTTGGGAATGCTATGTTGTATATTTAATATAATGGATCCACTTTTACTTATGAATAATTTTTCTATATTAAACATGCGCAGTAAATATAAACTCATTGCGCAGACTCAGAATTAGATTCTATAAAATAAATGTGTTTATAAATAACTAATTTTATGAATCTGCTTATTTTTTAAAAAAAGCATATCAATAAGGCATTGATAACCTGTACATCTATTTATTCTGGTTTTCAGCATTATAGAATTTCAAGACCTGTTTTAGTCAGTAAGTTTGTTATCGCAACTTTCCAAAACGGTTCAGTCTAATGGAGAAGTGCTAAAAACAGCATAACTATGTCACACCTTTTGCAAAAAAAAAAAAAAAAACTTAAACAATTTTAAACATTTTTGAATAAATCTGTGTACATGGAGTAAAATAATCAACTTAGCTGAATGCCTTACACATCCAACTACATTTAGAATTATTAAAATAATAATTTAGCACAGAGTTATTCAAAAATGTATACACTTAACGTATGTGTTATTCCTGGAAAGATAACATCTATGGTATATACCTGTAAAATCTACAGTGGTATGCCAACAGAAATCATCCTTTGGCAGTTAGGTTTTCATATGTATATATGGTCCCCAGCTACATATTATACAGGACAGGTTAAAAGGGGGTTGGCAGTCCTGTTATATAAAAGCTATGAGTTAGGTTGTCTGTAACACCTTCTCTAAGGAGGACAGCGGGAAGACTTCCAAAAGGCATTACTGACTCTGGAGGTAATTCTGGTGAATTCTCTAAAAGTGGTCCTAGGCTATGCCATAGAGGCTAAAGCATGTGTCCATTGCATGACTTCTAGTCAAAGGGGATGTCAGAATTGCTGACTGTTGTTGCTAATCTTGCTAATCTTGTTACTTGAAAATGTAACATTACATGATTAGGAATCATAAGGGATGACAAATTATAAGACTCTGTGACAACTTTCCAGCACACATCTAGATTCTGAGAGTATCGGAAGACTCTCTTTTTTTGGAAGCCAGTAATGTGTTGCCTAACCATGCTGTATGAATGCTTTCCAGGTATCGCATGCTTAGGCAAAATTGATGCCTTTTTTCCCTTTTTCATTCTGTCATGGTATGTTAAACACAAGACATCAAACAGGAAAGCCTCCGTTCTGTTTTCAAGGTCTAAAACATTTGCTTCCCCTGTGTCCTTGTGGCTGCATTGTACTTCTGTTTTCAATTCAAGGATACAACTACCCCACACCTGGGACTAAAGACAAAATTAAATACTCAGACTGGTTGGAGTTGCTGGGGATGTCAAACTATACAAAAGACATTCTTGGAAGCATGCCATGACTGCACAGGACTCACTAAGATTATGCAGATTAAGTTTGTGACTGAAAGTCATGTAGTGCATGTTGGACTCATTTGAGTCAGGGTAAGGCTCAATTAGTATGAGAATAGGAGACTGGGTGATTGTAGAAAAGGTTACAGGAGGTGGGAGAGAAGAGTGCTTGGTTTCATGCTGAGGTGGGAAGTTGATCCGCCACTCCTCCTTACAGACAGTGCAGGAAGGCCCAGAGTGGAGACAGGTTATTGTTTTCCTTTTCTTTACTTTGTAATGTTGTTACTTCTTCTGTTTGTGCCTTGTCTTGTGTGCTTTAATTGAAATGAAGGTAACCTTTTTTATAACTTTAGCCTTCTTGACAATTATTCTGGAGTTAGGGATAACCTGAGAGTACTCCCATCTTCCACTGCAGATAGATAGATAGATAGATAGATAGATAGATAGATAGATAGATAGAT
>JANRMT010062821.1:29108729-29131555 GCA_026402145.1 Polypterus bichir lapradei | reverse complement strand
GATAGATAGATAGATAGATAGATAGATAGATAGATAGATAGATAGATGACTGGTTATTTGATTTATTGAATACATTTTGGGAATTAGGACATGTGTGAAAGGCCTTCTTGGTACAGGTACTCTAAAATAAAATCTTTTATGAAGTTCCATTTTATCCCAAAATTGTAATAATAATGCCTGCCACAGACATGCTTATGAACATACTAAATTTATTTGGGTAACTACTGCAGAGGAAAGTTCAGATTCATTAAACAAAGAATTCATGAAAATAGACTCAGTTGCTAAGGAGAGGGTACATGTGGGGCATAACATGTAAAGGGCATTAGACTACCATGCTCAGTTGTGACACCTGGAGAGAGCAGGTCATATCACTCTGCAACTTTGTTTTAAAGATAATATCATTGTGCGTTCCAGGCATCAGTTAAGCAAAGGCTTCATGATGATAGACTCAACAACTTCAGATGAGTAAGATTTTGACATGGTTACGTAAACATGTAGATGCCAGCTGATCCATCAGGCACAATCCGTACATCACACATTTGCTTTCTCATTGCATAGTATAACTAGCAAGTTTACATGAAATCCAGTTAGATTAAAAAATATTGATCTAAATGTATTTGCAATGCATATCTCTATTACAAAGAAACTATTTTTTGCCCTTGCTCCTTTCAAATGTCAGTAGCTTTTTTATTTTAAGTTGTTACCAACTTGTGTTCAAGTGAAGGGGTTTCCGCGCATGAATGAAATAAAACAGCTTCCTGTTTTTGAAACCTAAGGATGCAAGGAATGAAAAGCTGGAAAGACAGAGTAAAATGCAAAGGGTGCAAATGCTTTAATCTCTGAAGAAAAGAAAAATCAGATAACGAGATGGTGCCTTAATGATACCATAGTTAACTACGCCCCAGGGAAGACTCACATAGCAATGTTCACAGGTATGAGGTCACCGACTGCAAAAGAATGATACTAATGATGCAGCTCAATGATCATAATACATTTGCAACAAATACTGTATTACATAGATCTGTTAAAATCCATCACTAAGATCTGTGAATAAAAAAAAATGCAAGTATTTGAGATTGCATTTTATAAGTGCTAATGTGCCTAATGCCTATACAAGCACATCTATTTTAATTGATGTTTAAATGTAGATTATAAAAGATTTTGAACCCCACACCAGCTCATTATTCTTATTGAGCGTGCATGTTCTCCCTGTTTCTCCAAGATGGGTTCCCTCTGGGTTCTTCAGTTTTCCTCCTACATCCCCAAAGACCTGTCAGATTAATGGGAAATTCCAAACTGAACCTGTATGTGTGGTGTATATGAGTGGGCCTTAAAATGGATTAGACCCCCACCCACCCACATGTCCATGGCTATTTCCTGCCTTCAGTCACTTTTGTTTTTCTTGTTTTTTTTTTTCTTCCTCTTTTTTACAACACAAAAATACCTATTTATGTAGTTACCCTCATACTTATTTGGTCTGCTATGTAGTGGAATTTAGATTTTTACACACAAGACTGCATTTGGAGAACAGACTCATTCATAATTTGACATTGGCTGTGTATATCCAGTAATCCAGATATATCCATAACTGGGTATCTCCAGTTAAAGATGAAAGTTTTAAATGAAGTTTTCAAAAATGAATCCATGTTCATCAGTCTCCATTAGAAGCACTTGTTATGAAGATTAAGAAAAATGTAATCTGATTATCATGCAAGATTTTATTATCATAATTATTCTGATCACATATGAAAGTCTTTAGAGTGTCAGCACCAAAGATTCCCATCTTCCCCCTTGATCTGAGTGCATAATTTATATTGACTCCTGGCTGAATGCAGATTTTTTTCCCCATGTTGTAATTAATATTTATACTTTCGTATCACACTCATAAGAATCTATGGAATTATTTAAATGATTTTAATTATATATTCTACATTTAAACAGATATGCAAATATACTTCAAGATTCTTTCTCTTAACGTATAAATTTAATTTTATGACTGAGGAAATAAGGACATCATTTCTTTTTGAGTACTGTGTTGTATATCTTTTCCATTGCTGTGCATTGTAGTTATACTTATATTAGGTGGTTAGCCCAGTTTAAATGTGTTTATATGTGTGAGAGAGCATGCCCATCAATTGGTTTGCACCCCAGGTCTTCTGCCATGCAGAAGAGTCTGTCTACTGCTGGCACTAAATTGGAGTAAGCAGATTATGAAAAAGGATAGGTCATACATTTCATACATTTGACAGTATCTTGATAAAAGAAAAAAACAGCACCATTACTCCAGGAGACATAGCTCAAATCCTGGCCTATTCATTGCTGGTGTGGGCTTTTTTACATTCTCCCTGTGTCTGTATATTTTTTGAGAATAATCCAGTTTTCCTCCAACATTTCCTCAAGATGTGTGGGTTATGTTAATTGGTAACTTCAAATTAGCCCTAAATGAGTGAGTGTGGCTGTGAGCATAAATATACCCTGTGACACACTAGCACCCCCAATCTAGTTTTCCACCCACATTGCAAAGATGTCTGTGTTAGGTTAATTGGTGACTTTAAATTAGCCTAGAATGAGTGAGTGTGGCCATGAGCACGAGAGTGCCCTGCAGTGAACCATCTAGGGTTGATTCTTACTTGCACTCAGTGCTGTCAGGAAAGAATCCAGTACCTTAACCTTTGAATTAGATTAAGTTTTTTTCCGTAAAAGTATTTTTAATTTGTAAAGTATTACACCCTGCCACATAGTTTTGTAGTAAAAGAAGGATAAATGATTAAATTAAGAAGTCTGTTTCCCTTGACTATGTCCCAACATTTACTTACTGTCTATACGTCTCACCCTCATTTTTAGGCTGTTGTTCTTTCTCTTTCTCTTTTTCTCTCTCAGTTGGTCTTATTGCAGCTCTCTACTGGCAGGGCTCCCAGTCACTGCTGCCCAGCTACTCAAGTTCTTTCAGAATTTTGCTGCCCAGCTGGGGTTTTCTGTCCTTTGTTATGTACTGTATACACTACTGGTTTGCTTCTTTCCTTTTAATTGTTTCCTTTTTCTGCTAAAATTTAATTTAAAAAAAAATCTTGTGTTGCCCTGTAGGTCTCTGCAGTTGTGGCCAGCCCAATTACAAGTCTGTCATTTCTCCATGATAGTTATTTGTCCTTTTCTCAATTCTTGCTTCTAAGCTGGGGAACATGTTTGCCCTGACAATCCATATTGCTCCCCTGCCTCACTATTATCCTGTTGGCAGCTGAAGATACACTGTTTAGCAAAGTGCCTTGCAACTTCTTATGCTTTGTACCTCTCTGATGTCCATTGGATCTTAATAGCTCATTGTGACTCGATCACCTCTTCATTTACTATAGGTTTGTTATGTTGCTAATTTATCATCTAGTCCTAAGTTTAACAGCTTCTTGTGCTCTACGGCCTCGTCCACACTACTACATTTTCATTACAAATTACATTTTTAAATGAAAACAATCTCCATTCACACTAATACATCTCCCTCCATACTAGTGTTTTCACATTGCTTACGAAAGTCTCTCTATGCACACTAAATTGGCCGAAAATGCACATGACTTAGATGTTCCCCTACACTGGGCATGCAGGCATCAGTGCAAAAATCCTCGAAGCAACTCCAGTGGTCACAGAATTTATTGTAAAACTCTAGCAACCACTAAGTTATTTGCCTTTTGCACATGTATGCAGCTGGCAAACTGTACAAAATTCAATTTTGATGCATACAGGTAAGCAATTCAGAATGCGCTGTGGGAAGCAACTTTTTTGTGTCCACTTTATATGAATACGTTCTTCTTCCATGATATTTGACCATTCAGAGAATGAGATGTTATAAAGAGCAGGATCCAATTAAGGGAAGGGGTACATAAAAATTAGAGCGCAATTAGAGTCTGCGTTTTCACAAGTCTACGTTTTTGCCCATCCACGTTGCAACGCCAAACCAGCATTTTCAGAAGTATGCAGCTCTGGAGAGCATTTTGAAAAATCTTCCTTTTTGGGGGTGTAGAATGCTGGAGTAGTGTTAACAAAAGGCAAAAGACTGACGTCAGTGTTTTTCAACAAAAATGTGGTAGTGTGGACATAGCCTAATTTTATTCCTAGTTGCCAGTTAACTTGTACTTTTGTTTCCAGACACTCCAGTCTGTAGCATGTACAGTACAGTATATTGAATAAAGAGGTCTGTAAGTAAATGGTAAAATTCTAGTAATAACTTAACCTGAAATCACAATAATAAATGCTTAATTCTCAGGACTGACTAAAATGTTTTAAAACATGTAAAGTAATAAAAGTTGAAAGAACAGACATTGGGAAATATTAACTTTATAAAAATCTAGTACACGTCTGGCCATTTTGATCTTCATAACAGAAGATCAGTTTGTTACAGAAAATGGAGAGAAGAGCTTCTATACTGATTTCAGAACTCAATATAAGAGTGTAAACTATATGAGGAAAGATCAAAGAAGCTGAATATTTGCAGAATAAGCAAAAAGGGATAAAAAGGTGACGGTGTTTGTAAGGTAGATGGAAGCTCTAATTATAAAATGAGGTTGTTGGTGTAAAGAGACAGGCATGAAAGAAAGATGATCAAGAGTAAATGTTTCAAAGAAATGCAGTATTTCTTCCTATAGTGGTCTGTACGCAGATAATACAATTTACCTACCAGTGTAGCAGAAAGTAGCTTAATAATGAATTTCACATCTTTTCTTGATGATATTTTGAAAACATTATAGGAACAGGAAATGATGAACAACATCAATGTGAGTGGCCTGTTCTTGTAAAAATGTTCTTATGTTCTTCTCTTTATTTCTAAAGTGTTTGTTATGATTATGCCCTATTTTCTCCATCCATGTTCCAGTTTAATTAAAATGTTGTTAACCTGATGGGCTATTTTTATATTCCCAGCCACCAGATAATAAATGTAAAGTAGACATGGTGAACTTGAAATTTTGATTTTCAAATTACTTGCAGTTGATTGTCTTTGCAAAGCTAATAAAATATGCATAGCACATTTTTATATACTGTATATATAAATACATCAGTCACATCGGACATACAAATTTTCAGCTGAAATTAATTGATTTACATATGTTCATAATTAAGAGCACATTCTTCATGGATGCAGAGCTGAATTGTTGCAGGGTTTGCTTACATATATTTCTACCATTTATCACTCCATATTATATCACACAGTGAATACCATTTAATAAAATTAGTCACTTCATTTAGAAAAAAAAAAATGTTTTAAGAGAATATTTGCACCAATAAAGTCCTACAAAAAAATACATCAGTTCTCTGTGCTCTTTTCATTTAAGTTAAATAATTACTTGACTTGTGTTTTCTAAAAAGATACCAAAGGGAAAACTGGTAGCCTGCTGATCAAAAGTCAAGGAAAAATGTGTGCTCGGATTGTGAGATATAAGGCAAAACATTGCTATCTTCTGTCATCTAGATTTGTCTTTAATGCAATCAAGTGAATCCCCACATCAACAGTGAGCAGCACCAGCCATAAGCACATTGTTGATTTTTGGACAGGCCTGCTTTCAGCAGCAGACATTTCAGCTGTTCCGCTCAGTTTCACATGCTCGTTGGTTCAGACTTCCTCATCCACCATTGCAAACACCGAATCTGATAACAAATGTAGTCATCCATCTCTCACATTTATCCATCAAAGATGTGCCGCCCTGCGTCATCAGTCCTGCATTGAGTTTGACTCCTAGTCACCCACTGATTTTCACTACGATACTGCTTTCTTAGCAGAGCTTACATGTTCCCTTTGGCTTTACCATTTAACAACACTGCAAAGCTAAACTGAACACATTAATATGAAATTTTTGTAATTGTCTATGGAAATATGCAAAATTCTATTTATTTACACTGCATATGTTATGTTTCTTTATGCACCATTCTTGTGACCTTTAACTGACATTAACTGTTCTCATACTTCAGATGAAGTGTAGTGTTGTACCGTGTTAGCCATGTTGTTTACATCTTGCCCGAAGAAGGGGCCTGAGTTGCCTCAAAAGCTTGCATATTATAATCTTTTTATGTAATAAAAGGTGTAATTTTGCTTGACTTCGCACTGCATTCTGCATTTTGCACTTATGACCTTCCTTTGTGCATTGTCTTATGAAGTCTTTCTTGTGGCATTCTGCTAACAAATGTTTGAAACTGCTGATTGCAGTTTGCTTCATATAATGACAAGCTAATCTTGGAGCTGGCACTCCAGCTGGATTATGTCTCAAATTACCAGACGGATAAATAAGTTTGATGATCAGAAAGGGAAAAATGCACTGCATGCATTGTCTTCAGGTTGTCCGGAAATGTAGGAAGTAGTATTGTTGCTCATAGCCTTTACAATGCAGAACCAACTTAACACATCTATGATGTGAAGTTCACACAGATGTTCATGTGTGATTTCCTGTGGATGTTCTTTGCATCTGCCAAAGACCAAAGACACACTGTTACTGTACTGTATGTCCCCTTTGTATCTTGACTATGTTACCTAATATTCTGTTTATTTACGTCCATTGCTGATAAGCAAAACAACTGTAACTGTAAAAGTAACTTGTGTTTTTCTCTTTTTTGCCAACCATCTATGGGTGGGTCAGCCACATATTTACTTATTCATTTATTTTCTGAACTTGCATATTCCAATACAAGTTCATGATTTCCTGGAACTTATAATGGAATCAATGGACATTCGTCAAGAGTCAAAAGGTGGACATACACCCATTTTAACATTGCCAGCCAACCTAACTTGCACCTATTTGGGATGGGGAAAGAAGCTGGAGTAAGTGAAGTGAACTTACACAGACATGTGAAAAATGAATAATATAAGACCATGCCAAAGCTTACATTTGAAGACTAAAATCTAGAGTTGTGAGGAAGCAGAGCTAACCACTGCATCCCCTTGTGTTGCATGTTGTTTGGATATGGAAGTAAGAACTTCACTGTATTGTGTACAGGTGACAATATTGCTATTACTACTGCTACTACTACTAATACTACTATGCAGCCTGCTTTGCCTTGTAGGTTGGCTAAATACAGGAAATTGAGTGGATGCTACGAGGCAGCCTAATTAATACAGTATGCCATATATTTTGGATACTAAAACAGCTTGCCGGGAAACATGTAATTATCATGTTGACTTTATATTGTGTCTTTCATACTTAACACATCCATAGTAAGATGAAAAATAGTCTCCACATTTAATGCTTCTGGAATATAATGTTGAGCTATGTGAAGGTACAAGGGAGGAGCTGGAAATGAAATTTGAGAAGTGGAGAGATGATCTGTAGAGACATGGGATTAAGAGAAATAGAATAAGAAACTCAATAAATATTCTGCAACTGTAGTAGAGGGGGTCAGAATGGAAGAGTGAAGTTGGCAGTAGATGTGTTTGAAGAAGTGATGTCCTTCCAGTACTTATGATCAAAATATTTAAAGTGAAGGATGGCTAGAGGTGGAAATTAGGCAGAAAGCAGAATGGAGAAATGGGAGAAAGTGTGTCAGAATACTTTGTGGAAAACAGAAAGCTGTCAAACAATACAAAATAGCAGTGAGACCCAAAATGTTGTATAGTGCAGAAATGTGGAGAACTACTACAAGGGAGATGAAAGAATGGAAGTCCAGGAGATTAAAATGCTGCAGCTGATGTGTGGAGTGAAGAAAAAATGATTGAGAAGGAAAAGGTACAGCAGGGAAGCTTAAAGTAAATGGATATTATGAAAGATAATAGAGAGAAGAATCCAGCTGGCTGTTCATGTATGAGACAGGAGGGAAACCGGGTGCTAAGGAGAATATTAAAGAGACGGAGTTGCCAGGAAAACAAAGAAGAGGATAACTGAAAACTATATGGAAGGATGTGGTCGTGAAGGGTATGCAGGAGATGGTCAGAAACAAAATGTGAGTGACATTAGATTTCATCCTATTAGAAATAAAGAGAAGTTACATGTCCAAGAACCCAAAATGAGAAATATCTGAAAAGCACCTTTTAAACTGAGTACAGGTAGTCCCCAGGTTACAGACATCTGACCTATGACATACGAACGGGGCTGTAGCTGTGACGTATGCGCCTCAGTAAATGCCGTTCTGTCATCTTCGGCCTGTGGACACTGCAAGCAGTGGCTGGATGGAGGCTGGAGAGGAGCGATTACGCTGCCCGTGCAGTGTAGTGTCCCTCGGGCGGTTTTACTGCCCATCCACCACACACGGCAGCCCCGTTCGTTCTCGGTGGGTGGCTGGTAATGCTGCAAGCGGTGACCTGGTTGTGGCTGAACTGAGCCCATTGAGGGTGAATGGGGCGGCGGGGGTAGCATTGTAGTGTGCATCAGATGGCTGCCTATTGAATGAGGGCAATTCACTACCTGCCTTTGGCCGCACCGTGTTTGTTCTCGGTGGGTGGACGCTGTAGGCAGCATACTGTAGTGGAGGTGAGTGTGAGGTGGGCTGGTGATGAACCGCTGTTCGATGCCCCCATTCATTCTCAATAGCAAGCCTGCTTGTACTTTTACATACATAGCAGGAAGTTGTCTTTTGTCAGTACATCAGACTCATCTCAATCTTTTGTCTTCTCCCTTCAACAATGTCTCTGAAACACAAATCTGATGCAAGTGCTGGTGATACAGTAAAGAAGAGAAAAACCATCACAATTGAAAATAAAGTAGAAATAATAAAAAGGTCAGAGAGAGGTGAAACTCTGTCATTCATTAGCAGAGCACTTGGTTACAGTTGGTCAACAACAGCATTTATTAAATTTATGTACCTGTTCCGACTTACATACAAATTCAACTTAAGTACAAACCTACAGTCCCTATCTCGTACGTAATCCGGGGACTGCCTGTATTTGAGATTTAGAGTGACGCTAGTGTTAATAGCAAGATACATAAATATCTTAAAGTTTGCCACTGAATAAAAAGGAAACCAGACTATTACAGTCATCAGCTCATTAATAGGTGGTATGGTGGTATAGTTTTTTTTTTTCCTGGAGAATGAGATTTTCCTCCCACGTCTCAAAGGGCTGCATATTTAGGGTTGATTCCTGCCATTCACCTGCTGACACCAAGAATGTTTCTGGGACCCCACAACCCCAAACTGGATTTAGCAGGTCTGATAATGAACATATGTAATGTTTTCCATGGGAATAAATTTCTCCATTGTGGTTACTGGTTTCTTATAGTCCTTACCAGGTAAGGTAGTTCACAAAGGTGAAGTAAGGCTGTACACAATACAGAAATAAATATTATGTAATGGTTACTAGGCAGTACTATTCTGAAGTAGAAACTAGTTCATTAAATAAATCAGGGGTGGAGAGATTTGCTGCAGCTATTTTTTGATTCAAACAATATTTCTTATGTCATTTTTCTCAGTTGGCATTTGTTTAAAAAGCTGAATGACCCTGTAAATACTGTAGTTGTTGGAATTAGAAGGCTATCATACTTTAAACATGCTTATATGCAGTAAAAGGTACGGAGATAGGGATTACAGGTCTTAGAATCTGGCATGATTCTGTGTTGTACAGTAACTGTAAAATGGTCATCTAAAGGGTGTCACACACGTGTACATGGGAGGCAGCCAAAGGGCTTGAATAAGGGCAATTCCGAACCAGAACGGGATGTGGCAGAGTGCACTGATTCTTTTTCTCGCTTTTCTGCAGAGCGCTCACAGGAAATTCCACCTGGCCCTGTTGACGTTACTTCTGGGTCCGAACCTATGGATGAAGACCTTTCGAGTTCCACCCTCTCTGATGTCATTTCCGGGCCCGAGCCTATGGTTAAAGACCCTCCTGATCCTGGCCCTTTGGACATCACTTCCTGTACTGGCCTTTAAAAGTCTCCACCTTTCCCCTATCCCCTCAGTTCTGTTTTGGACTCTGATTTGTGCACACCAGTGCTATCATTTGTTTTCAATTTTGCCGCCAGGAAATAATATACGAGTGGCTGTCCTAAACCTTGCTATGGGTCTTGTTTGAGTTTGTGACAAGGGGTTATATGGTACGGAAGCTTGGTGTGAGTGAGGGCTTTAGAAGCAGATTTCTTTTCACCGGCTGTTAACCTCGCTTCACTTTACTTTCACTCTGTGTATGCTGATGAGTATCATGGTGGCAACATGCTGAGTTTGGCAGACCAGGCCACTGTCTCCTCAGCAACTTCTTTCAAATCCTCCTGGGAAATTGCTACATGCTCTGAAGTCAGTTGGGAGATACAAGCTCTCCAATGTGTCCTGGCCAGGCCCTGTGCACCTTCTAACTGCATTCATAAACCTCAAATGGCTTAACTGGTTTCAGACAAGTAGTAGGTCTAGTACACATTCCTCCTGTATTACTGGTATCCTCACCTATCATGTAAAGTGCGTCCAGTGACCATGTGCAGGAGCCTCATTGCGGCAAATCGTATTTGCAGTCTCATTCTTTCAGTCAGTACTCTGTCATGACCACAGGTACAGACACCAATGTAGAGTGATTGCTAAATTCCAATTTTATTAAATCGACTTATCACCCGCTTTACTGCCATAGTTTCCGGTACAGTGGCCGCTAAAGCTACTACTCGCTGTCAGCTCCACTGTCATTTATGAACAAGACATTACTTTGCTTAGACTCCTCCAATTGGACAGCTTCTAATCCTTTCCCTTAAGCGAAGTACAGTAGCTGCAAGAAAAGTAGTCACTTTTTCATAAAACAACTATGAACTCAGATTTGAAAGGTTCTAATTTACATTGCAACCACATTACATTCAAACCATTAAATTGAAAGCCAGGGAGAACAGTCCAATGAGGCCAAGAGAACAAAATCATCTGTAAACAGATCATGAACAAGTGAGGAGACAATACACTACCTTGAAGAGTCCAACACCCACATTAAATGGACTTAGCTGTTTACATGAAGAGAGAATTCCAGCAATTCAAGAAAGATGGACTGAAGGCAGGGCGAGGGCAGATTTGGAAATTAAATTTGGCGCAGAGCAGTGGTCCTTGATTTTTATACCTTAACATAAAGTCAGTTATATTGGTCATAATGGTCTCTTCACCTTATTTAATACCAGGAGTTTAAATAATACAACTTAAAATAAAATTGCTTTATGTTAAATTTTAAACTAAAGTCTCTATATAATGTTTTACAAAGCACATATTAGTTATAGTACACTTAAATTTTTAATTATATACAGTAATTTGGCAGATATATGTTTAAAAGGTAGTTATTTGAAATATTTTAAGAATACAAATTAAGAATTAATGAATTGCTTGGAAATACAATAAAAATTTTAAATCAGATATTCAATGGCTTGCATGAAATGTCTAAATCAAATTGCCACCCCAGACAGTCTTTACTTTTAGGTCTCTTTTTTACAATGTTGTGTAAAAAAAGCAACACTACCTTAAAAAGTCAATGAGCCTGAATTTGAGTCAGTCTAGTCCTTTGTATTTGGGGGTCAGTAAAGAAGAATCAATACCCAGTTGTAATGTCTTCTATGGGTCCTCACAATCAGATGCTATTCTCATTGTTCATTTATGAAGAGAATTAGTTAGGACTACCCAAGACATTGATTAATGGCCATTTAATAAACTACTTCAGCTTTGTACTCAAAAGCAAAAGGGACCTTACTATTCAAAGGAACTGAAAACACATTGACTTTTGTCTCAAGTTGAAAATAAGTGCTTTCATGTCTGATAACCTTTTTTGATCCTTATTTGTACAAAAATAGACATTTTAACCATTCATTCATTCACTTTCTGGCATCACTTCTCCAGCACAGAGTCCCAGGTAGAAGGAATCTCTCCCAGCCACGAAGGGCACAAAGCAGCAAACCATCATGGATAGGATCTCAGTCCATTATACCACTTGCATAGGAACAATTTACAGATGCCAGTTAACCAAACGACATACCTTAACTATAAAGTAGAAAACCAAAAACTTCATGTACCACGTTCAGGAAACAAACTAGAAGCCATAAAATGTGAGGTGGAATTATTATCTGCTCTGTCACTAAGCTACCTTAATTTATAAATCCAAACTTTTCTGGTACCCATAGAAACCAATGTGGTATAGGATGCTGGTCCATCATGGGTTATACTCACACTCACACACATAACAAACAATTTAACAGGGGGCAGAATGATAGAGTGGCAAATTCAAAGTCCAAAATATAGGATCTGAAACCTGGACTTATCACTACTTGGGTGAGTTTTTCATTGGGTGTTTGTCTCTTATCCGAAGATGTACACATTAGTTTATTTTGTGATACTAGTTTTTACTCAGTATGAATGAATGTGTGCCTTAGTGTGTTCCATGATGTACTAGTACATTAGTTTCTGCCTTGCACTGGAGACTTTCTGCAAACATCAAATAAAAATGCAAATTCAATAAATAGACAGATGTAATCAACAGAGATGTTTTTCTTTGGATTTCATGAGGAACCGAAGTGGACAAGAAAAAATAACAAGGATTTAGAGAGGGCTGCACACCCAATCTGGGGGATTACGGGCCAGGATAGGCCTTGCACATGATAGAAATCGGCCCTGGACTGGGTGCCCGATTCAGTTCAGTCCAAAATACTATATAATAATGTGAAAGCTCTGTTTTTCATAGCTAGACCATAGTCCTTCTTATACTGTACAATAATAAGATAATAACCATCCTCCCAAAAATCAGATTGCATATCCATGTAGGAAAACATAAAATATACAATTTAAAACCTTTTATAATATTGCTAATGAGAAACATGCAACAGAGCATAACATTCTCCTGTCTTTTAAATCCAATTCAGAAGTTTAGGGTGTGGAGTGCAAGAGAATAAACTAACCTTAAAGTTTATAAACTTCATAGCTTAACTTAGTATATACTAAATTTTTATATAATTGCCCTAGTGATTCTGTGATTAATTAATTTTGAGAAAAAAAAAAACTGTTTTGAAACATAACAGATGAATCAGGGACATATAAACGAGCCAGCATTGACTGGAAGTAGCTGGTTAGATTCTGAGCATTTGCAAGGAGAGGTCACATTCAGGGTGTAAATCCCTCTCTAAAGAAAGGCTCCAGTTGTTTGCAGCATTAGCAAGAGCTGTTAATAGTTTCATTCAGACAAAACAAAGAAGTCTGATGGGTCATCAATGATGTAGGCTGTCGCCGAATTCACTACCTGCACAGACAGAGGTGTCTATGTGTGTGCTAAAAAGTGGGGGAAGGGTAACAATACCCTTTTAGCAGAAATGCTCCCTAGGTGACTAATTGGGGAAGAGCTGCTAATGAGATAAAAAGCTACTTGTTACCCTAGGTATGCTAAACATTTTGATCCTCATACAATCATTTTATACTTGCTGATGAAGATGATAGATTAGAAGCTAAACTGTATTCATAAAAAATGTGTTAATAACTTAATTTCAACAAAGCATATACTGTACAAATAAGTTAATACTATATACAGTGCCATTCATATTAAAGCTCAGCTCAGTGGTGTAGCCTGATTATGAAGCCTTATCAATTCAGAAAAAAAAACTTCTTAGCCACTGGTTTACCTGAGATGAGCTTCATTTCAATTAAATATCCATTATTTCAATAAAAAGTGCAAAATAAAGAGTTCAAAATATAAGGCAATGAACCACTGCAGAATGTCTGCAGGTATGAAATATAATACTAGCCATTAGTATGGCCATTTATGTGTTGTTGGAACAAAAGTAGTTCTCCATCAAATATTTTTTTAATTATTCAGTGCACTTTGGATAACACAGCCTTGCATAATAATTAATAAAATCTGCTTAATTCAGTTCAGGTTCACGGGAGTTCAGTATGGGGCGAGTCACAGAGAATCCCAGCAGCACTAAACAGATAAGGTAAGAAACAATCCTAGATGGGGCATCAGTCCATCACAGTACAGACTCACGCTTGGTCCACACAGAGGCCAGTTTTGAGTAACTAACCTGTACGTCTTTGGACATATGAAAGTAAAATCCACATAGAACAAGAAGAACATGAAACCTCCACATAGAAAATGATCAATGGTGGGATTCAAATCTGCCATTACAGCACTACATTATTTTAAAACCTGTCATTAGGCAATCATTGTATTACAGGGGCATGCCATTATTCAGTTCCTGTCCTGAAAAACATACTACCAAATGGTTCATGTTTAAAATGCTAGACATGCGGCATCAGCCCTGCTGAGTGTGTCAGACTCCAGGCATTTAGTCCGATCTGAGTTGCTGATCAGTCATCAGACTCCTACGGTCATGTGGGCAGAGGTAAGAATCAGCACTTTTTGGGTTGTGTCTTCGAATTCAGCCATTGGCCACAAATGAGTCTTGTGTTAGGCCTTGGGAAAGAGCTCTTTTTGAGCTATGCATCAAGAATCGAGCAGTAAGACACCTTTCAGTCCTCCTTCAATTGCACATGAAATATGTAATATCCGATATCTATTAATATTAAAGATGTGGGAGATGAAAAAAAAGTTGGTGGTTGGAGTTGCTCCGCACTGTCTATATAAAACACTTTGAGTAGGTTACAAAAGTGTTAAATAAATGTAATTAATTATTAATTATTATTATGAAAGAAAGAAAGAAAGAAAGAAAGAAAGAAAGAAAGAAAGAAAGAAAGAAAGAGAAAGTCATAAGGATTCAGAAACCATTCAAGCAGATGCAAAGAGGAAAGCGCTTTATTCTTACACTTAAAGTCACTCATAATTAGGTAGTTTTAGACTGACCAGCACTCCAGCCATGCTTATCTTTCGATGTGGGGGGCAACAGGAGTAAGTGTGTTAGCCAATGTCCCACTGTGCTATCCAAAAGCATCAAGCCTCTTTTGCTTATATTGTAACAAGTTTACTCTTTAACTATATTATTCTTTACTTTGATATTGACATTAAATTATTTAAAACAAATTAAAATTAGCTATGATTTACTCCAACCAGAAAAGAAACAGAAGAGGCTGAGGGTGTCTGCTTCTAAGTTATAAGAACATTAGAAGTTTGAAAAATGACAGAAGACCTTTCATTTCATCAGATTAGTTTGGTAAGTTAATATCTAAATTGTCCAAGTATCTAATCCAGATACTTATTAAAAGTTGTCAAGGTTAGTTCCTGCATTGTTCTCAATGCTGCCAGTATGGACTTACAGCCTCCATTAGATGGGTTGAATAATGGTTGGATGGCTCTTGTAACCTTCCCTGGCGTGGTGGTCTACTTACTGCATCCATGGCCTCTTTTTTGTTCCAGGATCATTCCTTTAGCTGTTGATTCAAAATTAGTCTGTTATAAATTGCGTTTAAGTGGGTTTAAAAGAAATTGTCATTTTGACGGCACCCTTTCCAGGCATGGTTCTTGCTGCTTGTTGCCGCCTAAATGGTCTTAAATCCCTTGGGGTCCTGAGCTGGATATAGTTTACAGTTTCCTGAGCTTTTTTTTTTTTTGATAAAATTATTAGTAATTTTCAAGTTATCTGATACTTCCTGTTTTCCTGAATGTTACATTTTTTAACATTCTTTGATGTACCTCTAAGATAAAATCAACACATACTATCTTGCAATGTTAAATCATTTAATGAAATAAATTTAACAAAATACATTTTTATGTAATAATCTGTCTTATGATGGTATTATTAATGTTAAGCTGTTGTAAAATTGAGGTATTCCTGCACATGATTATTCTGCAATTAGTATATTCAAAACTCTGTAATACCTCATTTACAACATGGAAAACTATGAAATAGTATTGAAAATATCCAAAGTAAAATACTAATGTTAGCATTAATAACATAATGTTGTAATTGTTCCTCATACTAATTTTTCTATTTAATTCAAAGGGAATTTAGGGGAGTGTAAACAAATGCCAAGGTGTTTTTTGCCAGTCTGTTTTTTCCCTATTTTTTTACATCTTGCTCACATGTTAGTACAGTATGTGATAGTGTTGCTACTTTTAGCAATGAGAGATGGGGAATGGCAGGTAAACAAGACCCTTGAACAGGATGCACAAGGCTTTCTACAGCAGATGAATTTCAAGCTCAGACACTGTAGAATGAAAAGAAGACTTGGTATGACTCTAAGTGTTCATATTTTTTTCTGAAAGTATTAAACTTAATAACCCATTCTTATATACTTAAACACCGCTTAATCTTCTGGAGCATCTCTGTACTTTGGAAACAATGACAATTATTGAGAGCACAAAATCTTCCACTTGATGGGGCACACTGACTGAAACTTCCTCAATTTCAGATGAATAATTAAGCCTCTCTTCAAACTTTAGTGAAAACTAAACTCTGTATTGAAAACACAGGTTTAAAATGCTAAATTTATGCTATAGTGTCAAAGCCATGATGACTACTGTGCTTTCTTGACTTATTTCATATTTTTAAAACGTTCACCATCTTCCTGGTGTCAAACTTATCATAAAGTATTTTGTATCTCTTTAGAATCTGTTTCACCCTATTATGGTACAAAATGTAAAGGTAGTGTTTCAGTATCAACCCTGAACCCTGTTTAATTTAAAAGTTTGTAAAAAAGGTGCATTCATTATGAAAAAAATAACACAAATGAGGGATGACATCATGAAAACCATGCTGTCACTGTGGGAATTCCAGTATTAATTTTGAACCCTGCCTACCAGATGCAGTACCTTGCCTACTTGTCTACTTTCTCAATGCTACATTTAAGCATGCCATTGCTCAACTTCTGTCTATCTGTCTCTGAGCTCTCTCTTTCTAATATCCTAACTTTTTTCGTTTGCCATTTGAGCATTTCTTCATTTTCTCTTCTCAACTTTGTGCTGTATTGCTCTCGGTTGAGGAGGTGACTTTAAAGCCCCTTGCACAGTCAGTTCTGGCTTCTTCTGCATGGCTACTAGGTATTTGAATGAGGAAGACCAGAATACAGCTTCCTCTAATGGTCCCAAGTGCTTTTGCAACTGGGGGTACTTATAAACCCTTGTACATCAACCTCTTGTCCCAGACTTGTTAAGAGTTTGTAGGCAATGTTCTGTAGGGATGTTGACTTTTTAGTCATCCATCAATCTTCAGAATGGACAACCATCATGGCTAGGGATGGTGACAAGGAAATATTTGTAGGAGTTGTATGAAATTTAATAGAGGGGGTTGGTTAAAAAAATGCTATTGCAATTGCCCAAATGAAGCAACCATTGTCAGTCCCAATAAACAATGAAATAAAAAGCAATCACACTACTACTAAAATCTGATATCAGATTTTTATTGGACTGCAATTTCATTATCCTATTAATAAACTCTGATAAAAAAATTACATGGTTGCATCTTTGACTTCCTCCAACATACTTCTATCTTACCAGATTCAAAGATTCACAGGACAGCGTATTTATAAATGTAAATGCAAGATTATCACACGGTGGCGCAGTGGTAGCGCTGCTGCTTCACAGTTAGGAGACCCGGGTTCGCTTCCCGGGTCCTCCCTGTGTGGAGTTTGCATGTTCTCCCCGTGTCTGCGTGGGTTTCCTCCGGATGCTCCGGTTTCCGTCCAAAGACATGCAGGTTAGGTGGATTGGTGATTCTAAATTGGCCCTAGTGTGTGTTTGTGTGTGTCCTGCGGTGGGTTGGCACCCTGTCTGGGATTGGTTCCTGCCTCGTGCCCTGTGTTGGCAGGGATTGGCTCCAGCAGACCCCCGTGACCCTGTGTTTGGATTCAGCGGGTTGGAAAATGGATGGATGAAGATTATCACATTAACTATTGTAGTTAGAAAGGTCAGTTCACTTGCTAAGCAAACACTACATACTTAAAATGAAAATTAAAATCACTAGTAATGCACTTTATCCCACAGCTAATAAACAAATGATGGAAAAGTACTGCAAAATACTATTCAAAAGCTACAAAGGCTGCTCTTTTTATTCCTGCATGTAGTGTTTTAATCTAAAATACAGAGTTTGTGTTTGTATGAACTAGATTGATAGCCATTTTCAGTGGCATGAATTAGCAGTCAGTGTCAGTCAGCACAGCTATTTTATTGGTTTCAAGTTAAGTAGACAAACATATTCAAAAACCTTGCAGTCCAAAACTGAAGGGCTGGGACAGTTCAGTTGAGGGAGCAATTCCCCCTTTACCCCAATGGCACCAGGCCTGATGAGGAGCTCTTGCTCAGTAAGGAAAATTTGCTGCCTATGGTGGTACCTGTTCATACCTACATTTCTTCTCTATATTTGTACACCCACTACAATACGCGTATGTTACCTTTTAAACAAAACACATGCTTTTCAATTCTTTAAAAAGACTGAATGGTTTCATACTATGGTTACCTTATTTATTTTATTATCTTGTCTATCCAGATGCATTCGGCAGAAAGTAAAGACTAGTGATAATTTTGCCATTTGTATGCCCTTACAGAATACAATAGATAGAAAATTTCTGACGTGGCTGTCAATGTCACAGTGAAGCATTATATCTGATCCCCAGCAGTGTTTCTTGACACACTTCTGCTGAAAAATCTGTGGCTTAAAGTACTCAGTGTTAGTGTGTCAGAGAGAAGATGTGAGTATTGTTCATAATGGCACTCAGTTTTGTTTTAATTCTCTCTTTTGTTGCTATCTTCGGGTGGTCGAGAGCGCATTCTGTAACTGAGCTTGTTGATTTGGTGATCCGCTCTTGAAGTGATGTTTCCAGCCCAGCACACCACAGCGTATAAAATCGTACTGCACATCACAGAGTTATAAAAGATGTAAAGGATGTCACTTCCCACATTAAAGGAATGCAGTCTCCAAAGGAAAAAGAGCTTGCTCTGCCCTTTCTTATATAGTTCCTCTGTGTTTCGAGACCAGTCCAACCAGTCATTAATGTGGACCCCCAAGTACTTTTAGGAGTGGATCACTTCTATATGCCCTCCTTGAATAGTGGTTGGACATAGAGGGTCTTTGGTGTGGCAAAAGTCAATATCCAGTTCATTGGTTTTGCTGATTTTAAGATGCAGATAATTCCCTTTGAACCAAGAAGCAAACTTTTCAACCTGACTCCTCTCCTGGTGTTATATTTGTAGTCACAGGTGTACAGAGTGAAGAGAAAAGGAGACAGGACTACTCCTTGTGGTCCTCCAATGTTGCTCACATCCATTTCAGAAACACAGTGCTTGAGTCTCACAAAAAGAGGTCTGCTTGACAGATAGTCCATTATTCAGAACACCATAGGCTTATCCACCTGCATATTTCTAAGTTTACCCCCTAAGAGGGATGGCTGGATGGTACTGAAGGTGCCGAATCAAAAAAACATAATCCTCACAATGCTTTGTCCAGGTGAGAATAAGCCTTGTTGAGCAGATAGATAATTGCATCCTCCAGTCCAATCTTTGTCCAATACACAAACTGCAGTGGGTCCAGGTAGTCTACCACAAGAGGACATATAGTCCAGGACCAGTCTCTCAAAGATCTCCATGATGTAAGACATAAGTGCCACTGGTCTGTATTCATTAGGTGAAGAGGTGCTTACCTTCTTTGGAATAGGAGCAATGCAGGAAGTTTTCCATAGCAGTTGTCCATAGCAGTGGCACTTTCTGAAGCCTTAGGGACGGACTGAACAGGTGGCAGAGGACACCACAAAGTTGGTCAGCACAGACCTTAAGAGCTTGAGGTCTGACTCTATTTGATTCTGCAGCTTTTCCTGTGTATAGCTTCCTCAGTTGTCTCCTTACTTGGTCTTAAGTTATGGATAGTCCACACTGATAATCAGAGGTAGACGTGTCACTGGCCATTCCAGTTGATGTGGTAAGAGCTCTTGATATAGTAAGAATGGTGTAGGAAGACTGGTCATTGGAAGAAGGTTGCAGTAGGAGGGAAAATCTATTAAAAAATTTATTCAGGGCATTAGCTTTGTCTATATCTCCTTCTAGCACCTGAACCTGGATTGCTTAAGTTTAGTAAATATATTCAGTCCATTCCAGACATCCTTCGTGTTATTCTGAGCAACACAGAAGTTAATATAGTCTGTGATTCAGTGATAGGGTACCTCAATATTGTCCTCAAGTGACTCACACATCATTTCCGAGTCTGTCACTTGGAAGCAGTCTTTCACTGCCACTTCAGCCTCCAAGCTCCACTTCCTCATTATTTTGGTGGTAACAGGTTGCTTGGTGGTAACAAGTTGCTTTGTAGCTGGGAATAAGATGAATCAGGTAGTGGTCAGATTTGCCTAAAAGAGCCAGTAGATTAGACTTAAAGGCATCTTTAACATTTGAATACAGTAGGGCACAGCTTATTATTTCCTTGAGTGGAACCTGTCACAAACTGATAAAAATGTATCATTGTTCCTTCTAAAGTCATATGGTTGAATTCACCACATACTATAGCTGCAGGGTCAGAGTAAGTCATCTTTAAAGTGTTGGGGACAGAATGAATGATTTCCATTGGTAGGTCCCCATTTGCGGAGGGAGGAATATAAACATTAATAAGGATGATGTAATTTATCTCCCTGGGCAAATAACGTAGACGGATTCCACCAGCCATAATTTCAATGTCTGAACTACAAACTGTAGTTTTAACTGTAATATACTCCCATTTACACCATTTCTTATTCACATAGATGACCAGTATAGTACAGCAATAATATAGCATAGCCACTAGAGTCAGCAAATCTGTTAACCCACACTGTAAAAAATCTACATACAAATACATTACTTTACAAGTATAATCACAGTAAAAAAAACTGTAATACAATAAATGTGCAAAACAATGATGTTTTAAACAGATTGGTGCATGTAAATTTACATTTAAGCAGTGTTTCAGCTGTCAATATCATTTACTTGTTTCATTGTGCAAGACTATTTTGCGATTGATTGTTGTATTGCTGTAAAGTTATGACAGAATTCTACATTTGCATAAAGTAGGTATATTTGCTTAAGGAAAGCCCCCTTTGTAGCACTCACTGAAAATTGTTCCTGATGATCTTCACACCTTTGCACTGTGGAAAACAAAAACTTATTATTCTGTGTGCTGAAGGATTTTTTTTTCCTTTTTTGAGGTAATAGAAGCTAATTTATTGTGGATTGTTTTCCATACACTGGCAAATTTGTAGCACACCCTACACCACAAAAGCAACCTTTTTTCTGCACAACAACATGAAATGTTTCAGTTGAATGCTGAATTCATTTCAATGTGTAAAATGTATTGTTTTACAAGAAATGCCTTTTATTTCTTTAAGTTTTGATCATTTTTTTACAGGTATGTAAACTGTGTGTCATATATTATAATTTAACAAATATATTTTTAGCATGGGTTGGACTGACATAATTGAAATATGTATATTAAGTACTTAAATGAATAATGATATAATATTAATGTTGATTGCATTCAATTTATTAATATGAAATGTTCACTGATCAATGCTTCGGGCTGTTTTTTAACAAGTAACTAATTGGCAGCTCAATCATTGCCATTACTAGTCATTTAACAGTCAAATTACGGTCAGATTTTTCACAGTGGAAGCTGTAACATTATTTAAGTCTGATCCCTGATCATAAAAGCTCTACAATTCATAAATTTCTCAGATGTAGTTTATATATTGATTAACACATGCAAGTAAAAGTTTCACTGCTCTTTACTTTTAGGGACAATAATGGCCCTAAAAATCTTTAAACCTATAATTGTAAGAAAATTTGCTTTACTTGTGTTTAATATTTTATTGCAATACAATTTTAAAGGCAATTAAAATAAATACTGTACCCTATCCAGGTCTTCCTCCCAATAATATTGAGATAGGCTCTGGCCTTCATGATGCTAAGTGGCTCATAGAACATCATCCATCTATCCATCCATTATCCAACCCGCTATATCCTAACTACAGGTCACGGGGGTCTGCTGGGGCCAATCCCAGCCAACACAGGGTGCAAGGCAGGAAACAAACCCCGGGCAGGGCGCCAGCCCACCACAGATAGAACATCATGTTATGTTAAAATAATGAAAGATCCAATGGTTTAGGAGAATACAAGACCTATCTGATCAAATGTAATCAATCAATCTGTTCTCTAACCTACTTTTTTAGTTCAGAGAAATAGATGCAGCTGTAGGGCACAAGGCAGAAACCAACCCTGAATTGGACACTAGTGCATCAAATGACACATCCAGACTCACTCAGAATCAACTAAGTGACACAGTCAGCAGTTTGATATGTGGGAGGAAAGCCAACCCAGACACAGAGAATGCATAAAAATTCCACACAGATGTGATCTGAACCTAGGATGCAAACTACTGCAGTATCATACTGTTTCCCAGTTTTATTACCATTGTTTAACATAAGTTACTAAAATGAAATTTTGACAATACTTTTACTTTATTTAATAATGAATGTTTCCAGATAAGAAATAATTAAGGTTATCTAGAGGTTTCAAACACCAGCAGGTAAAAAAGGAGTGATGAATGTCGGCCAGTCAAATGTAGAAATTCTTCTCCCACGTATCTAGAGTGCAAAATTGAAACAGCCTACCTACTAAGTTACAAGAACATTCTTCTAGCCAAATGACTTCATAAGCTATGCTCTCTGACGATTTTAACATTCTATCCTGATGAATTGGTGAACATACCGATCTCTGGGCCCCATTGGAATTAATATTTAAAAACACACGTCACAAGCCACTCCTGTTTGAGATAAGAATGAGCCATTTCTGTTGCTAGGTCCCCTGACTAATTTGAAAAAGAAAAAAAAATAAGATGCTAAATCTGAACTGTAGAAATATTCCTCTATCCTGGGAGACTTAAATCCCTGCTGAGTGGGAGAGAAATGAAGTGACTAAGTAGGCAGTTACTTGAGCCCTTCAGAATATCTCTAAATGTGTTCAGTTTTTTTATATTTTACATAGATAGATAGATAGATAGATAGATAGATAGATAGATAGATAGATA
>JANRMT010062821.1:29096358-29108719 GCA_026402145.1 Polypterus bichir lapradei | reverse complement strand
ATAGATAGATAGATAGATAGATAGATAGATAGATAGATAGATAGATAGATAGATAGATCAGCAAGGGGATCTTTACAAACAGACTGTAAAGCGCATACAGATATAATAAAACATAGTAAGCACACAGTACAAGCCAATATATGAGTGAACGACAAAGAACTATACACATAACAATCAAAATGTACTTAGTAAAAATACACATTGGTGCTTTGACTGGTTAATGTATAATGTTATACATAACAGAAATAATAGACAGATGGTACTTGTGCTCATAATACATTTTTGCCTCAACCAGTGTAAATTAAATCTTTGCTTCCAAGAAGAGAGGAACGATACTTTCATGGAATTATTCAACAGCCTTGTTTTAATTTACTAAAAACATTTAGCAGATGAGAACTGCAAACCGTGCTTTTACGGCGTTGCTTTTCCCTGCATCTTGACAACATAAATGATGGATGCTTAGTTCAACAATGGCCTTTATCCTTAGCATCATTTGAAGAAATTGGTACTAACTATTATTTAACATAACATATAAACTATTCAAACATGCTTTATTTCATTCAGTCTAAGTAACCAAATAGCTCTTGAAGTCCTATAACACTCGAATTGTTGTTAAAGTTGTTATCAAATTGTTTTATATTGTATCCTGAAGTCATTTTTGCTTTTATTTTCTGCAGTCCCTGCTTTAATTTTTTAAAAATTTAATAGCAGTGCATTTTTTCACACTGCCATTTTGTGATGTCATTGACCTATTGATGTAAATGATTTTGGTGGTGTACAGCAGGCATCCACGTTTGTGGATACCATTGTTCTCTGTAGCTAGTGTGATAAAAAGAACTTTTGGTAGGCAGAACATTTTGTTTATTTTTTTTACTTTGTTATTGGGCTTACATATTGGTCATTGGCATTTTGGCTTCAACAGTCTTCTGGTTTGTTCATCTCTTGTTCCAACTCCTTTAAACAAATTGTTTATCATCTCCAACATTAACGGTGTTGGCACAGAAAGAGGCAATAAGATTTTATTGCTAAAACCAAGAGATGAATTAACCTTTAGTCTACACTTTAGGAATTATAGTTTGACATGCAGAGGTCTGAGGCCAGGTGGCACGGTGGCGCAGTGGTAGCGCTGCTGCCTCGCAGTAAGGTTCGCTGGGTTCGCTTCCCGGGTCCTCCATGTGTGGAGTTTGTATGTTCTCCCTGTGTCTGCGTGGGTTTCCTCCAGGTGCTCCAGTTTTCTACCACAGTCCAAAGACATGCAGGTTAGGTGCATTGGCGATTGTAAATTGTCCCGGGTGTGTGTGTGTGCCCTGTGGTGGGCTGGTGCCCTGCCCAGGATTTGTTCCTGCCTTGCGCCCTGTGTTGGCTGGGATCGGCTCCAGCAGACCCCCATGACCCTGTGTTAGGATATAGCGGGATGGATGGGTGGTCTGAGGCCAAAAGCAATGATTGCTAACTCACGCACTTGAAGATGAATGTGGAAACTATAAACTGCATGGCTGCAATCATAAGTAATGTTATAAAATGGTGAAATGATAATAATACCAAACACATAATAAAATGAACCAAAACAAATAAAATAAAGTCCAGAGGCAAGACACCATAATCTAAAATAGATATTAATCCCATTCCTTGCAGTGGATGTAGCAATACACATTCCTGAGGTTAATTTGAAAACACCAAATTATTTACACAACCAATGTGGTCACATCTCTGACAAGCATTGTGAATATAAACACCCCAAAGTGATTTTAGCAGCTAAAGTTTGCATTCCAGCAGGGAGCTGTCATTGGCACATTTTGTAATGACAGCATTAAACGTCAATGAGTGGCATCTGTTTCAACACCAACACCAAGTCAGGCTTTATTGCATTCATCCTCTTTAAGCTAAGTTGCAGTGAGGTGCAGTGTAGAAAAAATAGGTGAAAAGATATCTTATAATCCAGGCTGCATGTTAAAAACATCTTGGAAAACTATGCTGAGAATGGCACCTAAAACTGGCTAAGTGTCACACAGTGTACCCTATAATGGCTTGGAATCCTATTTGAGGTGATTTTCTGCCTTTTACATGATGCTGCAAGAATAGACTCCAGCTTTCTATGAATCTCAACTGGAGAAAGTGTGTTCAGAAAATGCACTGATAATAGAAGCAGCAGATTATGTCATGAAGACTACATCATGTGCTGTTTACTATTATTATTAATAACTTAGTAGCAATGTACATATCTCATTCTACTGCTCTTGGAGCGCTAGTGACATATGACTCATTAAATCAAAACACCATTTTTGTAGCAGCAGCACAGAACAGCTGAACCATTGTTCATGTGTAATATGAGCTCCATGTTCAGAAATGCTTGCAAGATATAGTCATCAAATATTCAGACAGTTGTAGAATAATGCATTTTATTTATGTAAACGTGTTGAAATTTCTGGCATTTTTTTACTCTGTTACAACAGCATCAGAATGTGAATTATTTACATGTCTTTGGCCTTACAAAACATTTATTGTACAGTACATGTTTTTGAGAAAATGAGTCAATATATGCAGAAGCCCTGAAAAGTGTGATAACATTTTTGAATTATTACTACATTGTAAAGGCTGCTTTACTTTGCATATCTGAATATTATGGGTTTTTTTTTTAATTTCATCCTTCCATCTTCCAAACCCAATGTTTTTGAACAAGATCATGAAGAAACTGGAGTCTATCCCAGCAAACATCATGCGCATGGTAGAAAGAATTCCTGGACGGGGTGAACACACAGACAGACACAAACACACACTAGGTACAGTTTAGTAATGCCATTTCAACTAACTGGAGCACTTAGAGGAAGCCCATTCACACAAAGGGAGAATATGCAAACTCCACAGAGAAATACCATCCATAATACAAAACAACAACAAATTTCTCTTTTATCACAATGGGATTCCAGTAGCAGTGTATGGGTGGAGTGGTGGCTCTGAGGCAAAGGATCTGAGCTAGCATCTGGAAGGTTTCCTGTTCAAATACTGTTACTGGCAGAAGGGATCCTACTCTGTTGGGTCCTAGAGCAAGGCCTTTAACCTGAAAATATGATCCCAAAACTACAGATAAGCTAGGGGCATGCTCTGGACAGGGTGCTCACTCACCGCAGAGGTGTCTCGTAATATTTCAATGAAATTATTACTTGTATCTCCCACAGAATAATGACAGTAGTATAATAATAATAACAACAGACAATGAATATAACACCATGACACTAGTCTGTCCCGGTTATACTCACACACCTAGTCACAACTTTTCACACACATTGGATTTAAATTAATTAATACATAGGAATGTGTGAAAAATTGGGCATGTCAAAGAGATATTCTGGCATTGTATCTGTTTGTTTCCTGAAGACAACTAGCTTTCCAGCATGTGTAATTTGAGGGTCATTTATTGTTCATTCAGTATGAGACACATATATTAAAAATGTGGTTTTCATGTGATAAACAATCAACTGACTATAACTGGATTGTAGATTAGGATAGGTTAGGTTTGGATAGTTGATTGTGTTATTTAGAAAGTAAGAATGGTCAAAAAAAGGTTAAAAGTGCAGTAGTAACCAGTTAAAAAGTGCCACAAACTAACAAGAGAGTGGTTCTGTTCAAATCAAGCAATGGACAAGCTCTAAGGAGGTGAATGTTCAACTTTATAAGGTTTGTCTTTGGATTGTATATTAACTGGCAGACTACCGTGTCCAGATTAGAAAATGTCTGAATTTTAACACCACCATTTTTTCTTGTTTCACAACATATTGATCTCTAGATTACCATCTCTACGTCCCTATGTCCCTTTCACGTTCAGAAAAGGGAACTGTCCTTGTTGTCACATCACAGCAAATTAAAGAAACAGCACTACCTTAGACTGAATCCAATATCTGGCTGACCAAGTAAGGCTGACATCACATTACATGACTTTAGTTGCCATTTGCACATGCAGGCTTCTACTTACATAGTCACAGTGAGCTGCATATGGTCGCAATGCATGCCTGTCACCACCAGTGTTATACTAAAACACCTCCATCCCCACAGTCTTAGCAGCCTACAACTCTTTGAGACTTACAACAGTTTGATTTTTTGTAACAAGTTTCAAGCTGAAAAAAGAGCTATTTTCCAACTGAAGTGAAAAGAAAACTATCAAAGCTAAAAAAGTCCACATCACTAAGGATCTGAATTTGCTTGGTACAAAGAAATAAAGGGCTACAGCAGGAAAGAAACTTAAAACTGTCTGTTCGGTGATCATCTTACATGCAGCCTCTGCAATTCCCTACACCTTGATCTTGCCACCAACTCCAATGTTGTTCACTCTGAATAATTAATGGGCCATTGGATAGTAAAAATGGTAACATTAAGATTTATCTTTGTGAAAATGGCTATAGAGTGCTTGTGTGATATACTGGCAGCAAAAAAGGAAAACTAATTGCACAGTAATGTGAACTTCATTTTGTACTTTGTGTTATGAGTGCCTACATGGAAATTTTACACCGGATGACATTCCTGACATAACCCTCCCCATTTATCCGGGCTTGGGACCAACACTAAGAAACACACAAGGATGGGTATTTTAGAAATGAGTACATTAGAGGGTTGGCTCAGGTTGGGAGACAAAGTCAGAGAGACGAGATTGTGTTGGTTTGAACATGTGCAGAGGAGAGATGCGGAGTATATTGGGAGAAGGATGCTAAGGATAGAGCTGCCAGGGAAGAGGAAAAGAAGAAGGCCTATGGATGTGGTAAGAGAGAACATGCAGGTGATGGATGTAACAGAGCAAGATGCAGAAGACAGGAAGATATGAAACAAGATGATCCGCTGTGGCAACCCCTTACGGGAGCAGCCGAAAGAAGGAGAAGTGCCTAGAAGGATTTTTAAGGACTTGAGAAGTTGATCTACAGCTAGTTTGCATTTTATTCTTCACCCACTTGGAAAGATATTTGATTTAAAAGGTCATATTTCTGAAATCAGATAACATGTTTATACTCATATAGAAAAACATTTAGACTGAAGAATGAGGTGCATAGAGTATGTATAGTATACACAGAACATAGTTTTATAAAACATCATTCCACGTGTCGTAAGAAAAACACAAGATGGTAGACAACTATGTTTTATACATCGTAAAGTATTAGTACTGCTATCTTGTGTATACATGTCCAGCTTATAAGCATCAGTCTTTATTCTGTGCAGGAAATAATTGTGTAGAAAACTACACCAAAGCATAAGTTATACAGCAAGATGTTGTGACGGTGCCTGTCCTGCTCCACACTCCCTCTTCCAATTTCGGAGCCTCTTCAACCCAACACCGTCGGTAATGTAACCGGATGAACTGGCAGACGGGGACAAATCAAACTGAACAAGGGGATGGTGCAAAAGGTGCAAGTGCTTTTATTAAAAACAAAAACTGTATAAATAAATAGTGCAGTTTTCAAAGTGTTCCAATAAATAAATAATGCATTAAACGATAAAAATCCCAGATGTTTAAGACAAGGCTAAAACACAAGAATTAAAACCTGCAGCAGTCATTGGGGCCACACCAGCCAAGTACAGCTCCTTCCCTGTCTCTCCAGCTCACCCAAGGTTTGCTCAGCTGATGAGACTTCAGCAGTTGTGGTCCTCTCGCTACTGACCCCTGTATTGGCTGCCTCCGCCAGCCTCTGCCAGATCGCTCGGGGACAGTTGTCCTCCCGTCCTCCTTCTCACACAAACGTAGTCATCCCTCAGATCCCTAGGGAGGACTCCAGCTCGATCAAACTCACTCCTACACTCTTGCTCTCCAAGCCTCTTTTGTTTCTTCTTTTCCCTTTTTTCCTCCCGAACTCCTGGGCCGGCTTATACAGCTCCGTGGGTGCATCACCTCAATCACGCACTGCAGGAAGCCGATAAAGCAATTGAGAATAATTGCACCCTCATGTGCAGGTGTGACCCTCCCCAATTACCGATCGCGGCTTTCATTCAGAGCCATGGACCCGCTATAGCACAGATGTTACCAGAAGTCACCATGGTTAGCTATTCCACTTACCCCAAACTGTGCCAATGCTACATTACATGACTTCTAGTTGAAGGGGATGTCAAACGCGATGACCACTGTTGCTGTTCTCGTTGCCTGAACTTTTCATATTACACAAGTAAAAACTGAAAAATATGTCAAAATAAGGTGACTGCACAATGTCTTTACTGCACAGTTTTACATGTCCAAAGCATCACAAGTTCACCCTTTTTTTCTGACAGTCAATAGCATGCTATCTAATGGAGTTTTTGTCGATACGAAGGATTTACAGGTGTGACCAGTTCAGCTGAAATCTTGCCTCTTTTTTTTTTTTTTTTCTTATTTTGCTATGATATGTAAAACATGCAACATCAGGCAAATGACTCTCGCTTCTGTTTGTCAATTCCAAAACATCCACATTCCTTATTCCTCATAACTGCATTTTACTGTATATATTGTACTTCTAGATGAGTGCTTATTGGTTGTCAGCTCCCCCACACACACAAGCACACCCCTATTACTTAACACAAAATCAAATCAGATGGAAATGTGCTGCGACTGGCTCCAACTTGCTAAAAATATGTCAATGAAGTTTGGAATAGTTGTGTAATGTGACACGGCTTTAAGATGTTTCATATTTTAAAATCATGTTTTAGGATGTAGAGAGGGGTGGGGACAGATGTACATAGGGAAACTTCTGTATTTGGTTTAAAGGTCATACACTTAAAAGATTTGGAAAATCTTTGCTTAAACATAAATCTGAGAAGCGGTTCAATCATTCAGTTTACTACATAAAATTCACATGTTTGCAAAATATTCTCAAAGCGAAATTTCCACCTTTTTACTTTCTTTTTGTGTTTTCATAGTTTGTCACATTTCCCTGGTCGATTTTATTTTGCACACGTTTTGTTTGTGTACTAATCTCAGCTGCCTCAGTTGGATTCAGATTAATCTCACAGCATCTGCTAGCTTCAAAGAGACTCCAAGCTAATTACTCGTAAAATGGTGCATATTAGATTTGCTAAGCAAGGTGTCTTTGAGAACTTCTTTTTATTTACCCTACAAACAGTTGAAAATCCTCTTGCCCTAAAAAAAAGGAGAGAAATGTATCAGTGGATTCCAGGCTGTGTTTTCACTATGGTTAACTATTTCTTCTCCTGGTCCCATCTGGAGGGAATGTTTCCCATAACACATTCATCCCAGCTCTGAATGTTTTGTTCTTCCCCGTTTTTTGCTTTTCTTTCTGCTTCTTTCCTGGAGCCAGCATGCCTGCTGCTTCTTTTCAGTTAAGGTCGATGTGCCTGCTTTTGATCCTGTGCTCTTGCCACTTGTGAGCCTGACGCCATTCTATGGCGAGTTAGTCTGACCCTACTTGCCTTACCATGCCGCCTTATGCTCCAGAGCCATGGATGTGTTCCATACAAGTCCCCATCCTTCTTCTTCTGTTTATATCTAACCATATAACTAAGAATGGCTGTTTTTGTATTGTTCAACATAAAATTATATTAAGTTATTATCATTGTGTTTCCACAGAAAATAGCAAAATATTTTGATGAATAGAATTAATTAAGCCGATGTTCAATTTTCAGTTCTATATATCATGCGTCAATGAGAAAGGACTAAAGGCTTTGCTAAAAACATCTCTGATTATTGAGATTCGTATGTTGTAGATTGAAGGATAAAGTGACAACAGCAAATTTGCATTTGGGTGTTTATGTTACAAAACACAACCAGGTCTCAGAGGATTTATTACAGGCACCATGAACTTTGTCAGTCTTGTAGAGAAGTCCCTCATCTACTTGTGTAGATTAATCTCTCTTTCTTAATGATTCCACTTTAGGGCATTCTTCTGGTCAGAGCCATTCTGGTGGTTCATTTATTCTTGGCCATTTCTTCCCATCCAGAAAAATTCCTTATAATCCGAATCTGAGAATGCATATGCAGCAACCGTTTAAACACTCATTATTACTAAAGTAAATTATATAGAACAACGGTGTTTTTTGAAATAATAATTCCCAAAGCATGCTAATATAGATTGGCTTAGATTTCCTCTTTAATAAATAAGTAAAAGGTATCATACCATTTTCTTAGCCCACTTAATACTGAGCAGTGTTGTTGGGGGCTGGGGTTTATCCTAGAAAACATAGTGTGTATGACAATATCAGGACATGCCTCCAGTCCATCACAAGGTTAACACACACATACACACCACAGCCAATTTAAAATTGCCAATCCACCTAGCCCACATGTATGTGGATTATGGTAGGAAACCCGAGGAACTGGAGGAAACCCACACAGGGAGAACATGCGAATTCCACACAGGGACAAAACAGGACACAAACCCTGGTCTCTTTATTGCGAGGCAATAGCACTACCACAGCAGTACCATGCCAGCCAAGTAATAAGTCACATATCAAGTCATTGCATGGAGATCGATATTTTCACACATAGACCATTAGTTTATACTGAAATCTAAAGAAATATGCCAGGCATACGATAAAAGCACAAAGCAACCTAGACATAAAACACAAGTGTGGTGATGCATCGTATAGATAGGAGACTTGATGACACCCATATTCAATGATGGGCAATGGTTAACACAAAATTATGTACAAAAGGATATAACAGGAGCGATGTACTTAAAAGGCCATGTGTGAGTGCAGTGACCCCAATACAAAATGTATTATGTGCATAAATATTCAGGCAACTATTTTTTTCTTTACAGATTAGTATGTCATCTACTGTTTGTAAGCTAAGATCACGAGAAAGCACATTTAAGGTTTCTTTCAATACCTTGTTACTTACCACTCATCACCTCTAACAGTTGCCACTACTGACTAATTGTTAATGACTTTCATCTTCACTGTTTTTGAGGAGTGAAGTGAACTGAATGGAAAGAAAATACTTCACATTTTGTTTCATTAAAAATGCTTCAGTAAATAAATATTGGATCACGGGGTTGAACAACACAAAATAAAGTCTACAGAAGAATGGCTTCTTCAGAACTAACAAAGAATTTAAAGACCATTAAGAAGAGTGTGTTATTTTGGGAGATACTTGTTAATATGTTGGTGAAAGCTGTGAAGTTATTTGCAAAGTAATTAATTGGGTTTCTGACAGACTTTGGGATGACAAGTAAACAGGGTACAAATTATGCAATTTAAAAAAAAAACAAGAATCTATCAAGAAGTTATGTAATAAGCAGGAGGAATAATAAAATACTTTTTATGCAGAGAAACCTGAGGGTACTGTTACTTGGTAACATCTTCTTTGCCATAAATTGTTTTTATTGCTACAAGTTCAGTAGATGCATGATCATGTTAGAAGGAGTGTTAAAAGTTCAGAAAACTGGAGAAAAAATTAATTCTTGAAATTTGGAAACAATCAACACCAGAATTCAAAAGAAACACAAGAGGTTTTTGTATCCACTGATGGATAAAGAAGAGTGCACTTATATATTCACCTCTTATAATATTATCACAGTACTGAAAGATCATGTGGCCAGAAACAAAATGGCAATGCAGCAAAAAAAAAAAAAGAATGGTAAAGAAAATCAACTTCTTCAATTCAAAACAAAACTTAAAAGTAATATTAGAAACAAAATATTTGTATAAAAACTCCAAAACAGGCAAAATATACAGATACATTTGATAATATTACAATTACAAACTAAATTCAGCGCAAGGTTCTGGACACAAATCCAAAAACTTGGTTTTTAAGACTAGCACGCCACCATCTTAGACAGCAGAAGCAATGATGACTGTTCGTCTGTCATGTGATAGCAACAAGACTCTACCTCTATGAACAATATGGCCCTTGATGTGAAATGACATACATATAATGTCATAAATTTAATCATAAGAACCAATAATACAGTCAAAACATAGATTTATAGAATAAAATAAAAGTATAAGTGGAATATAAAGGGAACAAAACTTGGCATCATGAGTGTGCTTTGCTATGGACTTGCTTCTAAACTAGGGCTGGTTCCTGTCTTGTGTCTATACCTGGAATGATGAGCTTCATCTCCCCATTAATCTTTACTACTGAATCAGGTATAGCAAATAAGTTCATAACTGTTTTGTTATTTGTATGCGTGTGGGAATACTTAGAACCAATCTTCAGAATGCTATATAGGGATTTAGTGAAGGTTTAAATTAGGGTCTTGAGAAAAGCTGCAAATACCTCAGAGCCTGTAACCCGACCATGAGCTGTGAGGTAGCATACTAACTAGTGTTCCCTTTTAAACTCTTGAGGTGTAAATGTTAACAGTTCTTATTGCTCTCAGAAGATAAAGGATTTTGTTAGCACCTTATATGCCAGAATACATCACGGCTCAATTAACCCACTCCTTCTGGAAAGAGATAATTCACATTTCAGCTGCTGCTGTAGTATTTGGACATTCAAGTAAACACCAAAGGCATGTCTGCTTAATCAAAAGCCTGCAGTGCTGTCTTGTGTAAAGCTCTTCCTATCACAAAGCCGCTCATTTCAAAAGAGTGCAGTCACTCCTTTCAAATGGTTTGCAGAAGTCAGAAAAACAGTGGGGGCCAGGACTTGGGGTTTGCCTGAAGAGTAAACATGTCAATCATTCTACACTACATAATAATGCTCTATTTATGCAGCTCTACTGCCACTTTTATTGTACTCTTGCATACGGTACTTATTATTAAATTTTAAAAACATATGCATGTAGACCCTTTGCAATGCTTTTTATTACCAGGCAAGATTTATTTGAATTTGTCAGACTTTGTCTTTCTTGGTTTTCATTTTATCATCTACACACATCCTAACAAGTATTCTAGAGTTAAATTATCCCTTAAAAATGTTATATAGTCCAGCTTTTGTACAATGTAAACCTAATGGTGCTGATCTGGCATTTATGCTTTAGTAGTGCACAACTGCAGGCATTCTGAATGGGCGTGTCTTACCACCTGTCAATGCCAGGCTAGCATAACACATTATGCAATGTGAAATGATACCACTGTAAATACTATTCCTGTTTTGCCAGTTATTTTGCAGATGGTTTGCATGCTCTCAAACAGAATGGAATATTTTGCTGTTTTCCAAAGATGAAAATTCTGTAATAGCAGGTGTATTTCAAAAACGAGAGGATAACATTACCAGATATTTCTGTCTGATTTCACTGGCTTCAATCGTATTTAATTATGGAAAGCTTTTCAAACTGATACTGTCGTCAGAACCCCAGCCACTTCCTTGGCGTCTGAGCGCAAAACAGTATGAAGTAAATGGTCTTATACTGTACTTAGGAACAAATGATGCATTACACTGGAACAACATGACATCATTTAAAAAAGCAGCTGTTCCGTAAGCTGAAATGATTCCACTTTGCTCAAATTAGTGCAGGGCAATTTAGTGCTGTTAAGAGACATTACAGCCAAGATCAACAAAACTTCTCATAAATAGCATTCAGTCTGTGACATCTACAGCATAAGTGAGACAGGAGGAAAATATGTGGCACAGATGCCAAATGTGTGGTTTTTTTTAGATTCCTTTCTAACATTTTAAGTAAAAACCACAGGTTTTGTAAATGTGTAGAAGAATATAAGCAATCAGAGGCTGCTGTGTTAACAACGCCATTCCATTATAGTAGGGGTTCTCTTCAAATCAGGAAAACTTGTTTGCCTTTTATTTTTAAATTATTATTATTTTTGCTTCCTGACAATTTTAATCACTAGGAAAATTCTGCTTTTAATTAAGATTCCTGTACAATTAGCAAGCCGGCGTCTGTCAGTCTCTAAAATCCTATAAGGCAATGCTCATCCTTTTTAACATATGGGATCATTAGAACAAACAACTGGGACTGTGTGGAGGCTTACAGCTGCACAAAGCTTGGTTTGAATCCTTGCCCAGCTCCTGTCTGTGTGGACTTTATGCATTCTCCCCATGTCTATGTGGGATTTTCTTCATGTACTATGGTTTCCTCCCACATCCAAAACACATATGGATTAGCTTAATTGGTGATATAAGTATGAATGGCCAAGTATGAATGAGTGTAAACTCTCAGCGATGGGCGTATCAAGCAGAATATATTCCTCACATCTGGAGCTGTTGGTAATGATTTTTGATGGCTGTGCAGAATTAAGCAGGTTTAGAATAACGATTGTTGGACCACAAGTTTTAACTTACTAATCGGACAGATTCAGGATCACCATGGATCTCAATCATTTAACAGCCCTAATTCAAGTAATACAAAATAAATTATAAACGCTTAATTAACACTCCTATGTGATAAACTACACTACACTTCTAGCTCACTGTCTTATCTTATCAGATACAGTAGAACCCTAACCCAAACACTGTAGCAAGATGACAAATTAATGTTCTATATTAGTTCAA
>JANRMT010062821.1:29059665-29095958 GCA_026402145.1 Polypterus bichir lapradei | reverse complement strand
AAGGTTAAGGGCCTTGCTCAAGGGCCCAGCAGAGTAAGATCTCTTTTAGCAGTGACGGGAATTCGAACCGGCAACCTTCAGGATACCAGCGCAGATCCTTAGCCTCAGAGCCACCAGTTCGCCCTTATTTACTTTATGAGCAATCAGAAAAATGTCAATATATGGTAGGCCGTCCTCAAGTTCTTTCTCAACTACCACTTTTTAAAGAAATCATTCAGCCTGTATAATTGCTGCAAACTTTCTAGCCATTTCATTTCCTACTTTACTTACTCCTTTTTTTGTTTTCTTTAATTTGATATGAGAGCATGAGCTGAATAGGACTATTAGATGAGTGCTTGTTGTGCAACTATGCTTGATTAAAAAATGAAAATGTATGGATGGACACCTCCCAGTATTTATATACAACCATTCAATTTCAAAATACATTTTACAGTTCTTATTAACACATTCCACTCATTCCTGTGGCTACAATAATTCTTGTAAAGAGAGTATCAGCATAATTTTAGGTAATACCAACAGTACCCATATTATTCTGAGGTTTAAACTTTTAAAAGCATTAAGTAATGGTATTTTAGTGCCCAGCAAATGAGTTGTTTCTCAAGCACTTTTTCTTTTGTTAGGTTGCAATCAAGTGATTTGGTTTAATTTTATCTCTTAAAGACCAATACTAAAAAATGCTGCTTTATCCCAATATCTGAGTATGAAAGAGGACATCTACAGAATATAAGGTAAACATGTACAACCAGCTTGATTTTAAAAAATCAACATTGCTATCAGATAAGTTTAGGGATGATTGCAAAATCCTTGTAAAATATCTTAAATCATTCTTGAGGCAGAATGAAGACTTAAGTGCCAGGTTAAGAGAAAAATTAAGGAAAATGTACCAAGTAATTGCAACACAAACACTGACTTAATCAGTTTTAATGCAAACAGATGTCGACGGAAGAAGAGAAGAAGCGGGCCGCTAGGGTGGAGAAAAGAAGAGCTGCTCAGGAAGCAGTAAGTGCATCAACCTCCGAGCAAACAAATGCTAAACATACAGAGAAAGAGTATGAAAACTATGAATGCTCAAGTCAAGTGTATTCACTGCACAAAAGCGTGCAGTGCACTGTTACTGGTGGTTTAATAATAGGAGACATACTGGTAATTTAGAATTCTGAAAAACACACCAAAAATGCAGATTTATCAAATAGCACTGGCTGGAAAATAGAAACAATCATATAAACAAACACTACCAGTCAAAAGTTTGGACACACCCAGAAACTTTCATGTTTTTTATAGAAATGACACGTTTCTTATCAAGATATAATGTATATACCCAAACTTTTGGCTGGTAGCTTAGATATCATCACATAAAAAACTGAACAAATATTTCAAAAATCTAATACGTGTGACTCTTGCTCTGTTGTGTTAATTTTAACTTAATAACAGAGCAAGCATTTCAATTACTGATTTTAAAATGGAAATATGAACCTGTCCATTAGACGCAGTTCCAGTCAAATTAAAGAAAAACCTGAAGATCACTCATGGATCTCCTGTTCTTAATATTATGAATGTATCCTTGTTGACAGGAAATCTCCTTGATGCCAAAGAAGTAGCCACTGAAGTCCTTTATGGAAGATGCTAGATGTACTTTCATATTACAAGCATTTCAAACATACTGTCACTTTCTAAAGTTTGATCAGAGCACAGAGAAAGTCTAAACTAGAATTCTAAAAACATCTGATGCATAGAATTCTACCAGCATTTTCCTGTTAGCTTTAAGGTTAGCTTTTAATCCTCTTCAGCACAGTATTCTGTTATACAGGCTTAATACTTACAGTATATTGGGTTGTAAGATGCAGCTACATGAGGTTTAGGTCACAAATGAAATTTGTTTTAGTTTGTACAGAACTGTTGTAACAGTGCCCCATAACTCCTGTCCGAATGTAAATATGTTTTTTTCAGTTCTGGGAGCAGTGCTACTTTTGTTCTGTATTTAGCCATTAGGAGATACTGTTCATAGACATATTATTTCCTTTCCTACTTTCAGTGAGATATTGATACATCTATTCAAATCTAATGACCAAAAATATGTAATAATGAGTCATAAATAATGTGTTATATGCAGGAGACTGTGGGGACTGATTTACAGGTTTGTTAGTTTCTTTCACAGTTGCAAGGAAAACTCAAAGCAACAATACTGATGTTACCCCCAACTCTCTGGTAACCTTTCATCCTTGCAGTTTGGAGCCCTGAAGATGCACCAACCAAATGCGTTTTTCTGACATGCACCGACACGCCAATATGACTAAAGCAGGAGCATCTTGGTCTTTACGCTAGAGATATAGTTCATTCTCCATTTTTTGTTTCCACTTTACCAAGTTGGCAATTAACCAGAAAATTTCCTCTGTACCCCAGAACATTTGCTCTTTCTTTTTACAACTTGTATTTATTTTTTGTATTATCAAAAAGTGTTGTTTAAGAAATGTATTTAGTCACCTTTTTTGTTTCCTGTATCTGTAACTTAGAAACACGAGTTATGAAAGTATATTCAGTAAGCTGTCAAACTGTTTTCCATGACATATCTCTGTAGGAGACTCCATTTTCGTTAAAGATTTGATTATTACAACATGTTCATAGCCAATAGGGAGTATCTTTACAAGGAGAAATAAAGTCTAACTTGATTTGGATGAGTAATTGTTAGGCCATCCAATCACAAATCCTTTTTTTCCAACATAAGAATTAAGACCAGTGTCACATTAACTTTGTAAAATGTATTTACCCCAGAACAATCACCTCCATTGAAGTAAGTTGACCAACTACCTGACATTGTTATGTGCTTTGCATATTTTGCTGTCTTGCAAGAACAGAAAGCTAGAGGCAGTCTAAGAGCCCTTTTAGCAAAAACACTGCATCTGGTACAGAGGACATTGTTCTTTTGTGTATCGTGTATCTAGTTTCCGACTTGCTTAATACAATTCAAAGTAATGGAAGAGAAAATTAGAGATGTGTCCAGCTGAAGATCTGGAAAATGATAAACTATATGTGAAGCAGGTCTTATCAATAAGGTTAGTAGATGTACATGTAGTAATGTTTCTGTACATGATCCAGATTTACACCAAATATCCACATCAATTAATTATAACCCATTTAATCTATGATTACATCTAATTCAGGAGTGTGTAACTTTGGGTATAAGAATTAGTTTCTAATTTTTTTATCTTTGGGGTATAACATTTTAGTTTAGGTACTGCTTCTTCTTCTTTTGTAGCTATTTCCATTTTAATATGGGGTCGCTATTTTTTGAGCACACTTTATGTTTATTTTATTGCCAATAACACGTACAAATCATCACTAAAGTGGCTATTCATCTGTGCAATGCGACCTATTAAAACAACTTCAGAGGTAGCTTACTGTAAGTGAAACATATGTCTCTTGATATTGCAAACATAAGTATAAGACCCTTGAATCCTTTATATTCCTAAGAGTAAATTAGTAATAGATGCATTTCTGCAGTACCTAAAATGTTACTGGTGCTTTTTTTGTTTTTGTTTCTAACAATATTTAATGGTAGCCATTTAAATTGAAATGAAGAAAGTACACCTATTCCGTGTAATACAATAAATATTGCATTTTTAGCTCTTTTCACCAAAATTTATATTAGGGCCTCTAAGGGACCATTCAAACTTATGTTTTTCCCGGAGTTATTAGAACCATGAAAATTTTAGAAATGTGTGTATTAGTTTACTGCTTACTGTAGATGAAACTAAACACATACATGCCCCAAATGCCATGAAGGAACATACCCAATTTATCGTTAGATCACAGGCACCATGAATAACACCATAATTGGCAAAGTGGGTATCATATTACCAGAACAACCACAGCACATATCACACAACTCAAGGCAATGCCTGTACGTGACAGGAAATGACTATGATGATTTTTATTTTTTTTTACGAGAATATTTATTTAATTACAAAATGATAGGCAGATCAATGTAAAAGTACCACAGGAAAATGCATAAACCTATGCTTGTTTATGTGCAACAACATGCAAGAAACACATGGAACACAATGTTAACACATGTCCCTCTATACATATACAGTAGGTGTGTATCAGTCCTTAAGGAATTTAACAACGCGTGCTCTCCCCTTCATTCAGACAACATATAACTGCAACAGTCAAGGTGACTCAACTACCACATTTTTCCCTTATTTACATTTTTCATATCAGCTAAATTGTGACAATGACATCACGGTCTAAAACAGTTATCCTTAGTAAAATTATGGCAATTATTAAACTAATCGTTGAAAAAAGTCTGTAACTGAAAATGTTTCATTATGTAACAGCATCATATATGCTTACCATACAAAAAACAGTAAAACATGAACTCTCTTTACTTTAGAAGTAATTCAGTTTGGCACCTCACTCTGATGAGACATTCTTGTCAAGCAGCTCATACAACTGTCAGAAATATAACACTTGGTTGTGTTTGGCATTTTCATACAAGTTATAAAATTATGGATATTTTCAAGCTGTTTTAGGGTTGCATTGTTTAGCACTATAATTTTATAGCTTCAAGGATTTAAGTGCTACTTTCAGACAAGCCCAAGCACTATGTTTGCCTGAGAGTTCTCTGGCTAGTCTGATTTCCACCAAAAACCCATCCATGTCAGGTTAATTAGACATTTTAAATTTCCTGTACATTAATGAGTGAGTGCGAGTGTGCGCATGAAAAACACAATTTCTGCAGTTAGTTATTGGCATCCATTTTTTACAGAAATAAAAATAATAGCAGGGGCCGAAACTGGATCAAAGAATGAACCTTTTTATGCAGATCTGGGTCATTATTTATTGTTTAGTGGTCAGAAAAAAAATAAATAACTTTTGGAGTACTAAGAGAAACTTAAAAGAAAAAAAATAAATGTAAGCTCTCTTTGGCAAGAAAGCTAACACGTATTTGTCCTTCAGCTGACTTTCAGAATCTGCAAAAAAAAAAGATCAAAGTAGTAACTAAGTGCAATCACTGAGTACCCTCTTTCAGTAGCTTACTTATCTAAAAGAGCTTCCAGCCCCACTAATGGATAATGAGCTTTAAACACACAGTGGACATATGTTTCCATTAAGGATCTAATGCATTAATATACTGTTTTTGCCTTATTTTTCCTACTTCATGCTCTTCAAAGACAATATGGCAAAAACCATATCTGGAATGAAGGAAAACAAGAAGTAAACAGATGCACAGAGTGACAGTAATGAAGATTATTGATTATTTTCATGCTTTTAACCGGTTCTCTGCCACTGCAAAATGAGAGAATTTACAATATCATTTTGCATGGTATGAACTGTAAAGAAGAGTGGCATGGCAATGCAGCAGTTAACTCGGCTGCCCTACTACTTCAGGAGAATCCTGGCCCAGGTACTCTCATGGTGCAATCTGTATAATCCACAGCCTCCAGTTTCTGCGTGGACTTTCACTTGTTTCTCCATCCTCCAAAAGTTATTTCAGTGAGGCTAACTGACAACTAACTCTAAATTGGTCCAATGTAAGAGTGTGTGTCTGTGTGTGACACAGAGAATGTGACCCTTGATGATTCTTTTGGTGTCCTCTTTAGGTTTGGTCCCACTAGGAGAGGCTGGGGTACATGCTGGATTTCTGTGTACCTCTGGGATTAGCTCTAGATCTCTGTGACTCTAAAGTGGAAAAAGAAGGTATAAAAATGGATGTGCACAAGTGAAAAAATAATAAGGTATCAGACAACATGCTTGCTCATCTTATCATCTTGTATCTGCCATGTTATAATAATGCATATTTTACTTTCATATTTATAAAAAATATCCCCAGAAAGCAGCATAATTAGTTTGACTTATTGCTGGTCGTGGCGGCACAGTGGCGCAGTAAGGAGACCTGCGTGGAGTTTGCATGTTCTCCCCATGCTTGCGTGGGTTTCCTCCAGGTGCTCTGGTTTCTTCCCACAATCCAAAGACATGCAGGTTAGGTGCATTGGTGATCCTAAACTGTCCTTGGTGTGTGGGTGTGTATGTGTGTGCGTGTCCTGCGGTGGGCTAGCGCCCTGCCCGGGATTTGCTTCTGTCTTGCACCCTGTGCTGGCTGGGATTGGCTCTAACAGACCCCCATGACCCTGTGTTAGGATATAGCGGGTTGGATAATGGATGGATGGATGGATGTTTGTGGTGGCAGCAGTGCAAGCTGGACAGCCCAAACATCTTTGTAACCAGTTATTTTATGTTTATTTTTGTAATTTACATATATATATATATATATTTGTAATTGTAATTTAAATTATAAAACACTTTGAGCCACACATTTTCTATAAAAATGTGCTCTATAAAAAATGTTGTTTGTTAGCCACCTATACACACTATACTATACACAATATTGTAGCACTACAGCACTTACACTTTCAACATTCTGGAGATGGGTCATCAGATAGACATGGTGGCCAGCTTGAGCCATGCAAGACTTATAAGACTTTAATGGTCATTGGATACACACATCCTGTACCAAAGCAAAAGTGTTGGTAATGTACTGTCTCTCTTGTACACCTTAACAGACTTAAACTGGACCTCAGTTTGACTGTTTTGGTTATTTTAACATGCTGAACTTTGCCATAGATCAACAAAGACTCTTCTTGCTGATCAGAAATGGAGCCAGTACCATAAAGTTGAGGGTGGGTGGTCCACGTTGGAACTGACACATTCCTCTGCCATTCTACATATTAGGGAGAGTTTGTTAGGGTGATGTGCTCTGCCATCAAGTTTTTAAGTTTTAGGTTGCATTATTATTTAAAGTGGTTGATTTGGCTCCTGTTGCTCAAGTGTTACTTTGGGTGATTACCTAGTTATCCTATATGGACAGGCCAGCCCTGCACAGGAGGCATGACTACAAGCTAGGATAAACAATTTGGCCTAGTTCTACACTTCCCAAAGCATTGCATGCAAAAATGTCCAACTACTTTGCAGGGGAATGGCTGATAGACAAAGCACAAACAGAAGCAAAGTCTCTAAGAGAATTTATTGCCTTCAAGACAGAAAATTAGTCAAGCTGTGCTTAAAACATTTTCTTGATTAATTGACTACTGGGGTCAATATCCCTTTTCCCTCTCAAAGTCACTTTGATGCTAGTTGTTGAGGATAATGCTGTAAAATGTTTCTTCTTATAACAGACTTGATTTTAAACTAAGTTTGTGAAATGAGCTGTACATTCACATAGTTGTTCTTTATTGGCTGGTATAACTAATCATTTCTTGTCGGCCTGCATAATAATATGTTTCATTTTATGCATGCTAAGAAGAATATCAAGACTCTTGTCAGTTTCAGTGTAAAGAATTAAGAACTTGGGCAGCACCACCTGTCCGGGATTTGTTTCCTGCCTTGCGCCCTGTGTTGGCTGGGATTAGCTCCACCAGACCCCCGTGACCCTGTAGTTAGGATATAGTGGATGGATTTTCAGAACTTTTACCTCAAATTGTAAAATGTGTTTCATTATTTTGTTTCTCATGAACACAACATCAGCCAAAATATGCTGCACCAATATAAGTTATTTGTTTAAAGAGTGCATGATTATTCCATGTCTCACAGACCCTAGCAACCACTTGACCCCCTTTAGGATGTTTCAGTTTTTCCTTTCATATGAGCATCCAAAGTAAAAATGAGGGACATCTTCCAGAATAAGAATGTAATAATTACTAGCAGCATTGCTTATTGGCAAATTTAACAATGTAAGATTGCCAGCTGGAAGACAAACTGTACATCCCTGATGTATTGAGATTGGTAAAGTAAATGAGAATAATCAGGAACTAGAAATGTAGATATAATAGTATATAAAAATAATCAATGTAGACTGTTGCCAAAATACTGACCAAAGTAAAGGTTGCAAAGATTCACTAACATAAAAAGAAATTACAGAGGCTTGAGTAGCAAAAAACAAATGGCCAACTCAACAGCTGAGTGAAGCAAATTTATATAAAAACCACAATCAGAACTAAAAATGCAAGTTATCGGCAATATACTGATAACCCAATTGTGCTTCACTCACTCAGACTATGGAACCAATGTAGAAAGCATTTTAAGATGGAGAAGCTTTTATCTGTGGCATCTCTGCAAGAGAAACACCTCTTTCAACCTTCGCAAACATATGCAGTTTTTAATATCTGGAAAAGATTTGGGATTAACTTGCTTAGAGATCTTTATATAGACAACATCTTTGCACCCTATGCACAATTACATTCCAAATTTAACATTCCAGCTACACATTTCTTTCACTATCTTCAATTTAGGAACTTTGTTAAACAGAAACTGCCCAATTTTCCTCATCTTGCACCCTTGTTCATGCTGGAAAAAATATTGCTCAATTTCAAGGATTTAGACACCATCTCCTGCAATATATAAAATTATTTTACACTTCATCCCTTTCAAAGATCCAAGAGGACACTGGGAAAAAGATCTCTTAATCAATATATGAGAAAAGGAGTGGAAAATAGCAATGCAGAGAATTCACTTGAGCTCTATATGCACAAAGCATACAATTATTCAACTCAAAATTATATATTGAGCACATCTGTCTCGCTTAAATCTCTCCAAAATGTTTCCAGGGCAGGATCCAACCTGCGAACACTGCAATCAAGTCCCAGCCTCACTGGGTCACATGTTTTGGGCCTGCACCAAATTAACATTATTCTGGACCAAAATTTTTAATTACCTTTCAGACAGCCTTGGTGTCACAATACCTCCTAACCCATTAACAGCTGTGTTTGGTGTTCTTCCAGATGGGCTTAAAGTGGAGAAGGACAAACAAACTGTGATTGCATTCACTACACTTTTGGCACGCAGACTTATTTTGCTAAACTAGAAGAATCCTAACTTTCCTCTTTTAAGTCAGTGGGAAACCGATATGTTATACTATTTGAAATTTGAAAAAAAATCTAATAATCAGTTAGAGGATCTGTACAGATTTTTTTCAAAACATGGCAGGATCTAATCAATAATATTTTAGAATAAGCTTTTAAAGCACAGAGGAAGCAATCATTTCCGCATTTCTTTTTCTTCTGCATTCATTTCTATTGGCCTATCAAACTCATCAATTTAGGTATGTTTACAAGCCTTAAGTTTTATCCCTTTGGCCATGCTCTCTCTCTCAGGGGTGGGGGTCGACTTGTTTTCAATCCTATTTTTTGATTTGTATGGAATAATTACAATATAATTAATAAAAAAAAAACTAAAAAGAGGTCTCCAGTAATGGCTCAGTAATTGTAGTTTCCAAGCAATTCATAGAGAAAAGCCTGACTAATTACAGGTGGAATTATGTTGGAGTGTTTCTACACTTTGTGATTGACTGGTACCTTGTCCAGGATGAAGCAGATCTGGAAAGTAGATTAATGGATGTTTCTAATGTAAGCATGCAGTATATCACTCACTACAGGCTGCTTTGTTAGATCACAATGATTTGGGAACAAAAACACCTAGATAAAATCAAGTTTTTGTTTAACCTGCTGAAAACTAGAACAATATACAGTATTATTAATAGTTCAGATGAAAATAGCTGTAAATTTAAAATTGAGCAAGTCCAAAATGTTATACTGTATACAATCGATAATCCTATATCAGTGCTAGGCAGCACAGCAGTGTTGCCTTGTAGCTCTAGACTCCTGGATTTAAATGTCATTTTAGACTCTGTCTCGGGTGAGTTTACAAATTCTAACTTTCATGAGTATTTTCTTATAGGAATGCTAAAAGTTGTACAAGTCAAGTACATTGGTTTAACTACTGTATATTGGTATTCAGTGTGTGTGTGTGTGTATGCGAGTGAATATGTCAGTGATAGACTAGTGGCCATCTAGGTTAAGTCCCCATGCAGTGTATTAAAAATATTTTAGAAAATGAATGAATCAATGAATGATAAATTAGTTGTTTCTTAAGAGAAAAAAAAAATTAGGTCTCATTGGGTGATTATTTTTCTTTGTACAAGAAAGCTGCCGAAGTTGTAGTTCACAAACATAGTTTTAATCCGAGATCTTCAGTTGACATTTGTCGGTGTTGTGGGCACCAGGAAATGAAAATGGAGTCAAAAGACATGGTCACAAGGAGTAAAGAGGTGGTCAAAACAAAGAAGTCTATAAAAACGGAGTATTCTATGCCAAAGGACAGAACAAAAGCAAAGGACAAAAGTCAGAAATGAAGTTGAAACCAAAAAACAGTCCTAAAAGGGCCTACATGAGTACAACCTGACTACTGTTAAATATTCACAAAGATGCTTTATCCACAGAGGGATATAGTGAAATGCAGTCATTGTCATTTTTATAGTATTAATCTCATATGAAATCAGAAGGTCCATGAATGAGGTCCCATAACCAAACTGAAAATGAAGTCAAGTAAATAAAATGAAATTGTTAATAAAAATCAACTTTTTAAATGCCAATATAATGTTGTTTTTGCTATCTAATCTATTCTAAACAAATATATTAAATCATATTACAATTACATGTGTAATATTATGATTATTCTAAGTCTAAATAATTAATTTTAAAAATATATATTTTTTCTCTCTTATTTTAAACTTCATCTTTCAAAAATTAGATATGACAGAGCACTTCTGCTGCCAGATTTGGATTCCACACCCTTGAATCTATAAGGGCACCTCAAAATTTTGACAGGAGAGATTTTTTTTTTTTTTTGGTTTCAGGCCAGTGTTATTTTTCAGTTCTCTTTCTTATTTATATGTTCTTTCATTTATTTTACAATTGATCTCATCAATTATTGTTTACTAGTATAGCGAAAAACGCGTTTATTAAAACGGACTTTATGGCATGATGGTAAGTCCATCTGTTTCGAATGCGTCATGCACTTCAACAGGTATGCCTTACATCCCTCTTTCTTTGTGCTTCTTGTTGCCTTTTATTGTTGGACATTCCAGCCCTGTAATGGATGATGTAAAACATTATAGCCAGCTATCGACAGATAGTCTTCCATTTTATCGTTTTATATGTACAGAGATTGTTATTTTAATAAAAATTCCTTTTTATTTTTATCTTTGCATTTTGCTATATTGTCTTTTCCTTTAAACATCCTCTTTTTTCAGTTTACTATATTTTATATTCTCTTATTCAAAATGCTTATGTGCATCTTTTCTTGCACTTTCACCTCTTTTTTGCATGCTCATTTATTTTAATATGATCACCTACATTTTATTATGATTATATTTTTGATATGTTTCTCACACTTACTGTTTTGCATTTTTGTTTGAGATATTCTTTCCTTGTCTAATACGTTTTGTTTGTTTTGACATTTGTTGTTGAATATCTTTTGTATTTAACTCCAGACTGCAGATATTCTTTGAACACCCCTCTCCCCCATCCTTGTTTTTCCTTCTGTGACATTTGTAGCTTGTTCTGATTAATCTAGCAATGCATGTCATTAAGTGAGTGCAGTCCATTGTAGGCTCGATTTTCAGTAAGAAATATCTGTCAGTTTGACAGCTTTAAGTAAATTAGAAGCACTTCACACTAGAAACTAAGGTCCAGAATGAACAACACATTACTTAATGAACAAATAACATCATTGCTGATTATACCCCTCAGGCAATGGCAGCGTTTTTTGCTATATTTGTCAATTGATCAAGTTTGAAAATGCCAATTACTGGTAACAAACACATGAATTAAAAATGTTTGGTTGTATATTACAATGTTAAAATACACATTTTAAATAAGTTATACATTGGCAAATTATATATTCTGTATATATACAGTGTGGCAGTAGGGGGCGCTAGTGCTCCCTTGAACCCTCAGGGATGACTCCAGACACCAGGTAAAAGTCCAAGTATTTTTATTTTTAAGCACAGTGCACCAAGCACCTTCCACACTACTCATATACAATAAACTAAATCCCAATAAACACAACACTCTCCTCCTCGCCCAGACACTTTGCTCCTCTCCCACCCAGCACAGCTCAGTGTCTGGACTGAGCCACAGTCCTTTTATAGCCCCTGACCCAGAGGTATTTCTGTCCCATCAGACCATAGTTCCTAATTCCTTCCGGGTCAGGGCAATCAGTCCTTTTCTTCAACCTGGGAGCACGACATTTCTTCCCGTCACGTGACCGTGACGTACTCCCGGGTCATACGGCATCACAGAGCCCATAAGCCCCCCCACAGCGACTCCTGGTGGTCCCCAAGGTATCCAGCAGGGCTGTGTATAAACACTACAAAGTCCATAAGGCCCTGCTGGACCTCGGGGCACGATCCTGCTGTCGGGAGAGCTCCTCCTGGCGGCCTGGGGGTGAGGACCAGAACGGGAAGCCGGCAGTCCTCCACAACAGTTATTACAGAATTTAAATCTACACTTATTTAGCTATAATCATGTAATCAGTGCAAATACAGGAAGTTAACTTCAATCTATTAATATAACCATATTTTTTTAAATGTTACCAAATTCTGGGTGAAACAGAAATAGACCGTATTATGTATGGAAAAGATGTAGTTTAGGTACAAGCAAATATAGTCCAACCTGCTATGACACAGTTGCCAATTTAATGTCACTAATTAAAATTACACTCTCACAAATTCCTCACAAAAAGAACACCAAGCATATAATACAACACAGGAACTAAGAACTAAAAAGCAGAAATGTGTTACCCATATAGTGTGTATACACATCCACAGTATATGTCTATCCATCCACTATATTAAAAAGAAGAATATTATTGGACAAGTTTTTTTTCTTTACAAATCTGTTGCTCATCACTAGTGGATTGGCACACACTTCTGTGATGAAATAAAATTAAACTGATAGTGTGATGCAGTCAGTAGGGAGACTTAGACAGATGCTGAGATAAATGAAGCAACTCTCTAAAGTTATTGGGCCGTTAGCATTAAGTCAAACACTTTTTCAGTGGTTGCGCTCATCCAGCTCTTTGACAAAGAATCAGAATGGGGGAAGGAGAGTGGTCTTGCTCTAAGATGCTTGGAGCCAGGTTGGTGTATAATGCAGCGGCATGCTGGGCTCTTGGAAAAGTCTCTTGTAATTGAATTCAGCCCAGCAGTAGTTAAGAGTATTAGAAAGCTGAAGTGCATTATTTTGGATGAGTTGGTGTTAAATCAGACTGGCATGGTGGTGCAGTTTTTAATGCTGATGTCCCATCACTCTGTGGACCTGGGCTCAAATATATGATTGGTCACTCCCTATATAGAGCTTGCAAGTATATACTCTGACTATTTGAAATCCTATGGATGTATAAGTGAGTGTGGTTGTCTTGTAAAGAATTGCCATTCTGTTCAGGAATGATTCTTGCCTTGTAACATCATTGTCAGAGTAAACTCTGCCTCTGCTTTACCTGCAATGCCAAAAGCATGTTAAGAAGATGGATGGATGGACCCTCTTTAATATGTCTTATATCTAAAGTAAAGTTCTATTTAGAGAGGTTCTTATCTTGCAGATTTTGCTCTGGGAGAAGGTCCAGATTCAAGTAGAAGGAAAAAAGGAGGTTTGTATTTGCATTTTTGGTCGATTTAGTCACCGACATGATAATGTGATGACAATGTCAACAAGTTTTACACAATTGCCAAAAATGATTTAACCAAACTGAAACAATAATTTATCAATGAACATATATATGTATAATTTAACAATTTTATTTTTGAAAACAACTACTCCTTCTATAAGGATAAAACTGTATTTTGAATATTTTTAATAGATGAATAATGAACATTTTCATGCTTGTAATGTGTAATAAAAAAACTGAACTGGAAAGATAATTAGTATTGAAACACAGTCTAAAGCAGAGTGCCCAATAAACTCTAATCTCCATTTAAGTAGTTTGGCTTGTGGAAATGGAGTAAAGCTTCACTCTAATAATTAGTAATTCTAATTTAATAAAATGAAAAATGAAGCAAAAAAAAAAAAGTTTCTCTAGAGAAAAGGGCAAACTTTGAACATGAAAAGCCAGTCCCCTAATCTTTTTATTACTGAATTCCTCCCTTTCTTACTGGCACTAGAAACATAAGGAGTCCCTCCATAGCTGACTTAGTGTCATGACCTGTTCAGCAGGGTGCATTTAAAGGACGTGAGAGATCCTTCATCATTGAAAACAATGCAGGGAGGAAGTATCCAGCTAATTAGAAAACATTGTGATGTATTTTTTCTTAAATAACAATATGCTAAAAATTTATTTCTATATAGCACTATTGTTTAAGAGATTTGAATTAACGTTAATATTTTGTTAAACATTATGACATCTTATAGTATTTTCTTAAAAAGACCTTTCCTTTAATGCTATAACTTTATCATCCATAAAATACTGCAATATATATTTTGGTATTAATAGGTAATGCTGTATGTGGATTCAAATTCTGTCAATATTTTGTATAGTCCATGTATCTAAAGTGCCTAGTCTGCCACAAGAATGCCAGATGACAGAGTTAAGCACCACAGAAAGCCACCACAACAGGAAATGAAAGAGCATTTCGGGCAAACTAAGACATGCCAAACGTGTCATTGTGCTGCTTATCCTGGAAATAAAAGGGCATTAAAGGATACGTATTTTTCAAATCAAAGTTATTTCTTCACAATCATGGTATATATTAATTTGCCACATAAAATTGCATTCTGAAGAAAAGTGTTTTTCATAAATTTTAAAAATACCTTGTCAGTTTGTGCAGCTTACAATGGGACTAATGGATACACAGATCCATAAGTTTAATGAAAACGCCTTAAAATTTACCAACAATGTCCACTTTGAAGCAGCAAAGGTTTTGATTTTAGAAAATTAATGAGGCATCCTTATGATAATGAAAAGAAACTAATTATTTTATTAGAGATTCTTGAAACTATTTTTCTTGACATAAGAATAGTACATTTCCTGATTGATGTCTGCTCACAGCCGCTGTTAAGGGTGGAGTTATCACAACTCAACAAGCTCCCAGTGCCTTCCTATATTCTGCTTATAATCCTACTTTTCCCTCTGCAATTAATTTTATTAATAGTTATGTGCCGTGGTTTTTAATAACAAACTGATTTGCGCTTACATCTTATGATATTTTTTGTAAGCAGTGCTTAGTTTTCATACATTACATTCTGGGTTGTTACTTTACATAGTCTACAGAGTGAGATTAAGAGACAATGTAGTGAAAAGAGCACATAAGAGTTTCATTGTACTTTTCACAAATAACAATCAATCCATAAATACATGAGGAAAACATGCAAAACTCATGTGAACCATGGCACTGTGAGGCAGGAATGACAGCTCTGTGCTACCAACAGAAATTAGCATAAAAGCTGATTTTTTGGGGTTTTTGTGCTGTTTTTCCTTCTAAAAACATACAGCCTGGAGTAAAAGTGGGGCCACCTGCCACATCATGTCATTCTGTGCCTTTACCAAAAATGATGCCAGGCACATTTTACAGTAACTGATTGTAGACCTTAGGGGAGTTGATAGGGAAGGCTAAACAGGCTTGAGGAAGAGAAGTCAGGCTTAAAGGAAAGCGTGTGAGAAAGAGAGAAGGGAAGTAAAACACTGAGGCTTTTTGGTCCTTTTGTGGTAGACAAGCTTGAAGACCTGGTTAGTTAAGCACTGAGGGATACCAGATTTTATTGTTTATTTTTTATTGTCTACTTTATGTATCCCTTTCAACGTTTCTAGTTTCATTTTTGCTTTGGGGGTAAACGACTGTCTTGAAAGTCCCATCCAGTTAGAATAGATAAAATGGATGGGTAAGCATATTTAAAAAGTTAGAATATTTACTTGACTCTTTCAAGGTGAGTGTCAGGCAAAGTTGCAATAGAGTGTAGAAAGCATGTGTCGACAGATGTCACCATCAAAGGGTAGAAGGCGAAATACTGAAAAAAAGATTGTGAGATAATCTAAGGTCCCATTCACACTAATACATTTTCATTTAAAAACACAGACATTTGCCTCCATTTTCACCCTTCGTCCACACTACACTGGAGTTTTCCACTGACAAAAATGAATACTTCTGAGAATGTTCTCCAAAGCTGGAGACTTTTGAAAATTCTGCTTTAGCGTTTCAGTGTGGACAGGTGAAAATTCCAAGACTCCCTCGTGCTCTGGTTGGTTTGTGCTTATTATCAGGCTCTTCCCTAATTGGATCCTGCTCATTACAATGTCTCTTACCCTGATTGGTCACCCTTCATGGAAGAAAAACATACTAGCCAACCCGCAGCGTAGCATACGCCGCATAATCAGGTCGGTTTTTTGAATGATTTTTAAGCACAGGGAGAAAATTAACATTTGAAAAATCGGTAATGTAATAAATCAGCAAGAAAAGCAACATTGTAACAATGCATGGAATGAACCAAAACACAATCATCCGTGACTGAAAACTGGCGGACCGCCATTGCGCCTTCTCCTCCCAGACGGAGGGATAGGGGTGGACAGCGCTTAGGCGCGGAGGGTGGAATGGGAGGAGAGGAGAAGGACGTCCATTCCGCTCCCTCCGTCATGCTAGTCTGCTGATTTCTTGTTCAGTATGCACTGCCTGCTCATGTCCGCACCTCCAACTCGTTACTTGAGTCGTTGTCGTCTTTGCACAATCCAGATGCACCTGTGACTCACGTAGACCTTTCATTGCTCTGTGCGGTTTTGGCTGCTTTTCTATATATAATCCACCAAGACACCCGACTACGGTAGTAGCGAGGTGGGAGGGGGCTGTGTACAAAGGGTAGGGACGTAATCAGTGGGAGCATATGTGTCGCACTTAGTGGGAATTCCACAGTTTGCAGCCCGAATGGGGCTCAACGGCTTGCCCACGCCTCTCTGCGCCGGGTAGACACACGCTCACGCGGTCGTGTGTCGTAACCGAAAACTCGGTTTTTAAAGACTGCTTACTTCATTGTGTTTTAACCTCAGTTGTAAAGGATTGTTTTAAGGATCCCATGGGATACCCCTCACAAACCATTTTACACGCTGCATATGGCGATTCACCTCCGCAAGAAACATGCCTCTATGAACAGTCAACGTGGCTTGGAGGTGCATGTGGCCTCTATGACAGACGAATATAAATGACGCCGTTTTTTCTGTGTCGTCGCGTCCGAGTTGGTGGGCGTGGCTCTGCGAGTTGTTGTCGTATCCAATGGTCTTGGAGTTGGTGGGCATGGCTCCTTCCTGCGTGCGCCATAGGTGTCTTACTTGTCACCGGCTTAGTGAATCCACGCCCCTTCCGGCGTGCTTTCCATTGGTGTCTTGCCTTAGTGAATTATATATATAGATTCTATTATAGTGGGCATAGAAGAGTTGCTTTCTATGGTGCTTGTTGAGTTGCTTATCGGCATGAATCTATATTGCATTATGTGAGATTTTTAGAACTCGCAGTCAAGAGACTACTTAAACTGCAAGATAAAGTCATCAGTCGGATATGTGCTCATACTGCACAAGCGCATTTGGTCTGATTCACACACCATGACATGGGTGCTAAAACTATACAACGCACACTCACTGCAGTTGCTACATAATGAATTTCAGGAAATTTGATGGCTACATTAGAAAGTTTGCTCATGATATTACTCACATTACAAGAGAGCTGACTGAAGTTTTTTGCATGAAAGAAATTCTTCCAATCTTGCAACAGGCCAGTCATGAGAGGCAATCAGGCATTGCAGGCACTCCCATACTACACATAAAATGAAGGCCAATAAAGCTGTAATTCAGACTGACTCAGAAAATCAAATCGGGCTTAAAATCGTGCCAGTGTATGTGCAGTGTACGTGTCTATGCCACATTCATGCCCAGTATAGGAGGATGATTATTTCACATGTTTTTTGGTCATTTTAGTAAGGCGGAAGATCCTTTCATAAATTAAGTGAGAATGCTAGTGTGTATGGAGACTGTGGAAACGTAGTAGGGTAGATGCAGCCTTAGTTGCATGGACAACAGCCATTAATTTTTCTTAAAATCTACTCTCAAATACTGGCTGTTGTTCTCATAAAAAATCACTGAAGAAGTAGTTTTATGTTTGGTTGATGACCTGAATTCTGCACTGTTATATGAGGGCTTTGAGCTGTCAGAAGAAAGTGATAATGACATTGCTACTGAATAACAATCCCAGTAGAACAAAAAGTATTGAATACAGTATGATTTAATAATGCATGCAACTCATTGTTCTGAAAGGTATGAAGCACATCAAAATGATCATATATAAAGTATTCACATATTTGTTAGTTACATTTTTCCCAATTTGAGTAATATCAAAGAATTTAGAGATTTTTACAAAAAGTAAGTTACCTACAGCTATGATTAAAAAAAGAATTCATCTTCAAAAAATTTATTAAAAAGTTAAAGCTTATAGAAAATTAATTAAACATCCTTAACCTTTATTCCCCAGAACTGCACAGATTAATTCTTCAGTAGGTGTAATTGATTTTTTTTATTGTAATCTCTTCACATTTAGCAGATATTAGCAAAAGAGACTGTGTGAAAGGTTGCATTATCAGTTTTAATTTGTTTAAGGATTAATTTGATTTAAAACCATGAGGACTGATTGAGATCATTTATGCTAGGTGGAATGCCTGGTAGGGGCTGGGTGGTCTTGTGGCCTCGGATCCCCTGTATATTTTGTTTTTTCTCCAGCCCTCTGGAGTTTTTTTGTTTTTTCTGTCCTCCCTGGCCATCGGACCTTACTTTATTCTTTGTTAATTAGTAGTGCCAAATTTTATTTTTGTGTTTTTGTATTTTTTTCATCTTGTTAAGCACTTCGAGCTACATAATTTGTATGAAAATGTGATATATAAATAAATGTTGTTGTTCATTAGTAATATGCTGTGTCACAAACCATGTCAACCAGAACGGAGGTCGGCAGTCTCACTTAATCCTCTCTCTTCTTATTCCTCTGCAGTTCACCCAAAGACCCGGCTCCTTGATGACATCACCGCCAGTTCACCCACTGTTGATGTCACTTCTGACCAGCACTGATGACATAATTTCCCATACCCAGAATCCATCATACCGTTACATCAGTTCCTGTTCTGGCCATCCTGACTCCAGCTCTTTCTTTTGTCCACCATATTTAAGCTCAATTACTAACCTGTTAGCCAGTTCCATTTTGAACTCTGCCTGTAAAGACATGCTTTCTTTGTTTTTGCAGTATCTGGTGTGGCCATACCCAAACCTTTTTCTGTCTGCTTTTTACTACAACTGTTTAAAGGACAATAAAAGTGTCTACATAAAGTATTTTAAATGAATCTATTTTTAAACAAATGCACAAGGAAGAGGTAACTATAGAAAAAACACAAACTTTAAAAATGAAACAGCATCAACACTATCTGCCTTACAAAGCCTAACAGTACAGTGCCATGATCTCTGATTTCTGATGGATAGCTCAATCAGTTTCCCAAATTGAAAATATAATAAAGGAAACATCAAGCTCAAAACACTACCACTCACTTTCTCTCTCATTTCATTATCTGGCAGGACGTCTTCCATGCCTCTAGAGGCTGGAATCAAAGTTTAATCCTCACATATACAGTCATATGAAAAAGTTTGGGAACCCCTCTCAGCCTGCATAATAATTTACTCTACTTTCAACAAAAAAGATAACAGTGGTATGTCTTTCATTTCCTAGGAACATCTGAGTACTGGGTTTTTTTTCCGAACAAAGATTTTTAGTGAAGCAGCATTTAGTTGTATGAAATTAAATCAAATGTGGAAAACTAGCTGTGCAAAAATGTGGGCACCCATGTAATTTTGCTGATTTGAATGCATGTAACTGCTCAGTACTGATTACTTGCAAACACCAAATTGGTTGGATTAGCTCGTTAAGCCTTGAACTTCATAGACAGGTATGTCCAATCATGAGAAAAGGTATTTAAGGTGGTCAATTGCAAGTTGTGCTTCCCTTTGACCCTCCTCTGAAGAGTGACAGCATGGGATCCTCAAAGCAACTCTCAAAAGATCTGAAAACAAGATTGTTCAGTATCATGGTTTAGGGGAAGGCTACAAAAAGCTATCTCAGAGGTTTAAACTGTCAGTTTCAGCTGTAAATATTATAATCTGAAAATGGAAGGCCACAGGCACAGCTGGTGTTAAACCAACCCAGGTCTGGCAGGCCAAGAAAAATACAGGAGCGGCCTATGCGCAGGATTGTGAGAATGGTTACAGACAACCCACAGATCACCTCCAAAGACCTGCAAGAACATCTTGCTGCAGATGTTGTATCTGTACATCGTTCTACAATTCAGCGCAATTTGCACAAAGAACATCTGTATGGCAGGGTGATGAGAAAGAAGCCCTTTCTGCACTCACGCCACAAACAGAGTCACTTGTTGTATGCAAATACTCATTTAGACAAGCCAGATTCATTTTGGAACAAAGTGCTTTGGACTGAAGAGACAAAAATTTAGTTATTTGGTCATAACAAAAAGCGCTTTGCATGGCGGAAGAAGAACACTACATTCCAAGAAAAACACCTGCTACCTACTGCCAAATTTGGTGGAGGTTCCATTATGCTGTGGGGCTGTGTTTTAGTTCAGGGACTGGGGCACTTTTTAAAGTGGAAGGTCGGGTGAATTCAACCCAATATCAACAAATTCTTCAGGATAATGTTCAAGCATCAATCACAAAGTTGAAGTTAGGCAGGGGTTGGATATTCCAACAAGACAATGACCCAAAACACAGTTAGAAATCTACAAAGGCATTAATGCAGAGGGAGAAGTACAATGTTCTGGAATGGCCTTCACAGTCCCCTGACTTGAATATCATCGAAAATCTATTGGATGATTTGAAGCAGGCTGTCCATGCTCGGCAGCCATTACATTTAACTGAACTGGAGAGATTTTGTATAAAAGAATGGTCAAAAATATCTCCATCCAGAATCCAGACACTCATCAAAGGCTATAGGAGGCGTCTAGAGGCTGTTATATTTGCAAACGGAGGCTCGACTAAGTATTGATGTAATATCTCTGTTGGGGTGCCCACATTTATGCACCTGTCTAATTTTGTTATAATGCAAATTGCATATTTTTTGTTAATCCAATACACCTAATGTGACTGCTGAAATACTACTGTTTCCATAAGGCATGTCATATTTTAAAAGGAAGTTGCTACTTTGAAAGCTCAGTCAATGATAAACAAAAATGTAAAGAATTAAGAGGGGTTCACAAACTTTTTCATATGACTGTAGGTTACTGGACATTCAGGAAACCAAGAAAAAAATAAAAATTATATATTGCTATCTATGATTCCAAAATTAGCTTACATAAAAAGCTTCTACTTACCATGCTGGAAATCTTTGCTACCACTGATCAAACTAGGGGAGTTCTCCTGGTCTTTGGTAAGTTCCCTATGACTTTTTTACGTACTTAAATGACGAATAATTTCTTACTTCCCTAGCACCTTTGAAACAAATTGGGAGTAACCCACTGTACAAATATTCATAATTTGTAGAAGATACACTTTTGTGTACTCCTAGGATATGCTAGATGGGAGAAAAACCTTTGCTATTATAAATAACTGATCTTCTTCTTCTTTCACCTGTTCCCATTAGGTTTTGCCACAGTGGATCATCTTCTTCCATATCTTTCTGTCCTCTTGTTCTGTTACACCCAACACCTGCATGTCCTCTCTCACCACATCCATAATAATTTTAACAAATGAAAACATAAAAAAGATCTAAATGAGTGTATAATGACATTACCACAAACGAAAGACTAAGAAATCAGTATTAAAAATTAAAACATGTAGACTTTCAAAAACACCAGAAATGTCAACTAGGTAGCATAAAAAGCACAGTAAAAAAGAGAAACTGGAAAATTGACTGCTGTGGATGCTAAGGCAAACAGCCAACAATTCTTCAAGGACTGTGCCAGAAAAAAAGCAGTAAAAGAGAATTTAAGAAGCCTTAGAGATGCATAAAATCACTGATGATGAACAGCAAATAGACAAAGAACTAGAAAGTTTTACCACAGTATTTCCTAAAGATGAAACATATGGGATGCCTGCCGCATAAATAAAAATGAGCTCTGTCTTTAATGACTGTAAAATAGAGGAATCAAGCACGCTTCAGAAAACTGTTATGCGGAGGACTACCAAAACCCTTAAGTCTGAAGGGATTTCACAAAACTGTATTGAGCATATTCCAGCAATCACTCTTTATTACAGAAGAACACTACAAATGGAAAGATGGAAACGTGACTATAATCCATGACAAAACGGATTCTGATAATTATTGACCTGTATATATTACTTGTATCCCATGTAAGATTATGGAAACTACAATCAGGAGTAAATCAGAAAACTAAATTTATAAAAATAATAAACCTTTTTGAACAGGACAAAAGCAATGTACACAGCATAATGTACTTTAGAAAACCTTTGAAAAAAGTTGTTCTGCACCAAGAGGCTAGAAGCCACCAGAACCAAACGAAACTTATGAAGCAAGCTGATTAATTTAATGGAGAGAAAGAGTACAGATAAAAGGGAATCATATACAAGGGGTAGGTGGGTGACATTCCTCAGCAAAGGATTTTTTAAGTGTTTCTTACTGCAAGTAAAGCAAAGTAGTTGTTCCAGGACAGTCATTTAATTTCAGCCAATCAGTTTTATATTTAGTTTGTAACATGAAAAAGTGACTACAGTAATCCCTCGCTATATCGCACTTCGACTTTCGTGGCTTCACTCTATCATGGATTTTATATGTAAGCATATCTAAATATATAACGCAGATTTTTCGCTCCTTTGCGGGTTTCTGTGAACAATGGGTCTTCTTACTTCTGGTACATGCTTCCTCAGTTGGTTTGCCCAGTTGATTTCATACAAGAAACGCTTTTGGCGGATGGCTGAGAAGCTACCCAATCAGAGCATGCAGTTAAGTTCCTGTGTTCTGATTGGCTCAGCGACGGAGCGCCGAATTCGATTGCACTGCGTTAACCAGGAAGTCTCATCTCGCTCATTCAGCATCAACGTGTTTCGCTGTGTAAGACCGGTGTTATACTTCACGCGACGTGACGCATGCTGCAGCGGACGCTCCTGCTACGCAAGCGTTGTAGTGTTCATACTTGCGCGCGTATTTTACGTAAATCTGGAGGAATCCACCAGGTGGCAGTGCAAGATATTAACACGGTGAGAACATGTTCGGCTTCTCTGTGTTGTGAATTGCCTAGAACACCTATTAAATTCTGATGACACCTTACCATAATATATCTGAAAAGGATGTTTATTGATTAAATCCATCAATCCAGGGATGTGTCCATTCTAGGAAGCATTGGGCACGACTGAGAAACAGTCCCTTGACGAGGCCTCAGCTCATCGCAAGGTGAATACAAGCACACACATACACTAGCGTCATTTTAGCGGCACCAAATCCCCAAATCTGCATATCTTTGGAAGGAAACCGGAGCACAGTGTGAAATACAAGCAGGAAATACCAGCAACATAACTCCCTGCGAGACAGCAGTGCTATCGCTCCACCACCATGGCACCCCCATGTGTGTAATTAACAGTATTCATTATTTAAACGAAATTATATGTAAAATGTAACATACACACTTTAATGCATTTCATCATGAAAGTGATATCAAGTATAAATCTAAAGATTCTAAATGTGCAGAGAGTTGGAATATCATACACTTAATTTGTTCTGTGTGGTGATCTATTGCTGCTTTCCGCTGCTGTCAGGTCCAAGAAGCTCGTAGCGATTAAAAACTGGGATAACATTTACGACGGTCTGCTTTAATGATAAAGTAAACTACGAGGTTAAAGTGGACATTTCGAGATTAAAGCCAAAATTTCCACTTTAATCACAAAATACAAGTTTTCACCGTGTCCTTTATTTTTTTCTCAGTGGCTCAAATATAACGCTATACATTATGTTGCTGCTGTTAAGTTGCAAAAATCAAAAAATAAAAAAGATGGCACAAAAGATAGTATGTGAGACTTTTAAAATGTATCGTGTCATTACGTTTGGGAACTATCTACATGTGACAGAAAGCCTCTATGCAGATCCTATGGGATGAATGCTTCGATGTGGTGAAGCAAAATGCCGACATACAGATGCATTCGTGGTGCTTTTATATTCAAGCGTCGCATATTCCCGATCATAATATAATATAATATTAAGATTGGTTTTGAATATAAAAGCACCACAAATGCATCTGTATGTCGGCATTTTGCTTCACCACTTTGAACCATTCATCAAACAGCAAAGCGCGCACATTGATCCCCGAAGGATCTCCATAGAGGCTTGCTGTCACATTTAGATAGTAAACAGAGACTCTGACGTCACATTCCGACTTTTAGCACACTGCAGCCCCCGAATTTTTGTTGGTACTACAACTTGCGCACACGTCACGTTAATTTCTGAGGACCTGCTCAGAGGACGCGTGAAATGAATGCTGGGAACGCGTGGCAGCCATGATGCGGGCGCGTACGCGTTCTGAGCGTGAAGTATAAATCGGCCCTAAAGAGTTAACTTTTGTGCTCTTTTGTGTTTATCTTTGTGCATAGTCAAGCCCTTTGTTATGGCTCCAAAACGATCTGTCTGTCGTAATGGCTGTAACATATGTGATATTGGAGACGCTCGATATCTTTAAAATAATATTTAGGTTTTACTGTATATAAACAGTGTGTTTACATACATAATTTTACCTAATCTTACCTAATATCTAAGAGAATACAAAGGGATTATGCGGTATTACTGTGCGAGAAATGTTTATAAGAGTGTGGGAGAGTTTAAAAGGGCTTAAAATATATAAAAATAACCATATGAACATATGGTTTTTACTTCGCGGATTTTCACCTTTCGCAGGGGGTTCTAGAATGCAACCCCTACAATAAAGGAGGGATGTATATGGAAGAGCATGGAAAGTCCATAACTAGTTTTAAAAACAATCCTTCCTTTATTATTCATGAAAACACAAAATTATCTAAACTTGAATGAAAAAAATGTTTTATAGCATTTTTAAAACTGTTATTAAAGGGTAGGAAAGTATGTACCTTGAATCTTTGTTTTGGCACTCCATTTCTGTTTTCAAGAATGCTGAAGATATTTTTTTGCAATTGTTTTGTTTTTTGTACTGTTATATGTTACTGCTTTTTCACCGTGTTTCCCACAATTCTGTGGTGTTTTTTAAAGGTAGTGACTACGTTTTGTCTGTTGTTTGCCATGTGGTTGGATAACATTGTGGCACATCACATCAATGTATTATTCTTATTACAACCGTGGAGCAAATTATTATGTTATCCAAACATTTGATTCATTCTATAAAAATGACTAAAAACATTTGCGAAAATTACGGGTAAATAAACCAGTTTAGTCTGAAGACCTTCTGGTTGTCTATTTGACTTTGATTATGTTTTGCGTTTTGGTCTTTGATGATTGGTTTTGATTTGCTTGCTATGGTTTCCTGACCCAAGTCTTTTAAAAGAGTACGGATTTGCCAGCTGCTGATGCAACCTCCCCAGTCATAATTTTTAGCCATTTAAAAGACAAAAATCTTGAACAATTTGACTGGCAATATAGCTAATACTGTGGATGCAGCAGATGCATTTCAGAAAGACCACTGGAAAAGAGGAAGAACAATTGCAAAAGGCAATTTAATGTAGCTAAGTACTACACACTTTTAAAATTTATATTAATTATAAGATGAATGACCCTAAGCCACAGGAATCAACTTCTGAAGAGGCTTAAGGGTTAATGTTAACACAGCAATGTGGCAAAACAACTAAAAAGACAAATGAAATGTTGTGAAAAGTGTTGAGTATTAATAAGTAACATTATGTTATGAGTGAATAACACATTAGTGGGACCACATCTGGAGTAGTATGTGCAATTCTGGTCGCTGTTCTGTAAAATACACATGCCTTAGAATTGCAGGAAAGAGCAATCAAGAGCTTCCCATGTTGTTCTGTGACAAGATAAGAGTAGAGCACAGAAGGTTAAATTGGGGGACATACCCCAGGCTTTCAAACTTCCCACAAGAATCCATAAAATTGATCCTCCAAATTAAAAATTAAACTATATACTCAAGATTAACAGCAAAAATTTAGATGAAGTTCATTCAAGAGAGAATCCACTAAATACTTCCAAGAGGTCTGGGAATGTAGAACAATGTTTAAAAAATTATCTGGACAAGATTTTTGGACAATTTAAATGTTAGTTAACCATATGAGGTTGGGAACATGTGTTGATAGCCCATTGCCGCACCTTCCACACAACAAACTACCTTGACTGGGACCCGAGTGCAGCGGGTGACACTTTAGCACCACTTTTTTTTTTTTTTACGGTGGCTAACCATATAATCAAACAATTTCTCTAAATCAATTTTCTGAAAGAGCTCTATACATTACAAAGTTGCAAGGAAACTGATGTTATCGCAACATCATTATGCACAAGCATGTAAGAGCAACAAGTCAGCCTAACAGCATACCTTACTGCATATGACATTTCCAATAAAGTAATGCATAAATAATGCTTCAGGTCAGTCATTAATTTCTAGTGATCATGGAAGCCTTTTCATTCAACCTCTGAGGCTGAATTTTAAGGTCAAGGTTAAAGGCCGGATATACGTGAATGTCCTGGAACAGTAACTTTAATATAGTTCTACGATATTTCATGATTTAGAATTAGCAACTCAAACAGAATTTATTCTTCTTCCCATTTTTGATATTTTTGGGTGTTTTCTGATACTTATGTAAATGTGTTAGTTTTGTGATGTTATTTTCAAAACAGTTACCTCAAATGAGTAGAATTAACTTTTTTGTCTTTGGTTGCCACCATTTGCAAATATCCCTAATTGTTCTAGCTTGTATTTTCTGGTTAAAAAACACTGAGCGCCCTGTCTAAAACCTAGCAAAACATTTCAATATGTCCTGTGATTGGTTTCTTTTTACTCCTGGTGTTATGTATGTCTGTAATACTAGGGTGTTGTACCGTGTTAGCCATTATGAATGTAGAGAAGAGCCAAGCAAAATGACACCTTTTATTGGCTAACTAAAAAGATTACAATATGCAAGCTTTCGAGGCAACTCAGGCCCCTTCTTCAGGCAAGATCATCTTGCTGGTGTTATAGACTCTCACTTTAATTGTTTTTTCACCCCAGGCCAATAGATGACATCCATTCTCTGTATAGCTGTCATGGCTTTACAGGTGTTTAGGTATTTTGTTATTTTTTATTTGTATGTATTTTCTGTGTACTGTTTAGTTTCTGTGCTTCTCTGCTTGTCCTGCTATGTTCTGTGTATTTTGTGAGGCCACCTGCCTATCACTGTCAATGTTCTTCCCTTAGCCCTGTGAAGGCTGAGAAAACAAGCAGCCCCTGGCAGCTAAGTAAGCATGCTTGGTGGTTGTGGCGAGTTCTACTGATTTATTATGTTTTTGTGATTATCTGGATTTGTGACCCTTGTACTCTGTTTTTGACAATTCTTTCTGGATTTGTGTTGGAAGTTTGTTTGCTTAGGGTTATGCCTTTTGCTCGAAGAGCATTTTCTGGAATATTTTAAGTTATAAACTATTTTCGTCTGCCCTTTATTTTCACAGGGACTGACTGAACCTTCCACTTGATGGGACTTTTGGCTACGGTTTATAAAACAAACTTACATAGCAAGCATCTACCTACCATGCTGGAAATCTTTGCTACCACTCATCAAACTATGGGAGTTCTTCTGGTCTTTGGTAAGTTCCCTATGAGTTTTTTTACTCACTTAAGTGACAAAGAAGTACTTTCTTCCCTAGCACCTTTAAAACAAATTGGGAGTACCCCACTGCACAAATATTTGTAATTTGTAGAAGGTTCCCTTTTGTGTACCCCTAGAATATGCTAGATGGGAGAAAAACCTTTGCTATTATAGATAACTGATCTTTATTTTCACAGAGACTGACCGATCCTTCCACTTGATGGGACTTTTGGCTACAGTTTGTCAGGACTTTTACACTAAGGTTCTCCCAAATTCATGACAATAGTGTACGTTACATTATAATACTCTGTTCCTTGAAATGAGAACCGATCCATGCTGATACAGCAAAGAGGCCGGGCACCATTTTTCAATTCCAGGCTCGGAACATCTTCTGAATATCTTCACCCTACTCCATTCCCTTTTCCTTTATCCTTTTTTTAAATTTTATATCAAGTGAAGCAGCAGGTTGCTCTGTTTTCTGTGTGCTCATGTGAGATTTTTTGGGGGGTTTTCACTAATATGCCAAATACATAAATCTTAAGGTGACTGAAGGTTTAGTGATTTGTGAACGAGTGCTCCCTTTAATACACTTGTGTCCCTTACAGTCTTTGTCCCGCTTCCTGTGACTCTATCATGAATAAAATTGTTTTGGAAAATGGATGGATTTATTACATTGTAAATATTATTAATTGCCAGGCCTGTTCTTCAGGCACAATCTCTTCCTTACACCAAGTGCTGCCAGGATACTTCTTATAACCCTATGATAGATACATTGGATTCAGAAAAAAAGATGGCTATACTACAATATTATGATTATTGTTTGACTGGTCCCTTTCCTGTATTGTTTCCTTCCTTGCCATTAATGTTTCCGGGATAGAACCCCAACCCCCCCCACAACCCTGAATTGGGTTCTTAAGTAAATGGAAGTTTGGTTTTTTATTTAAGTATTTGCAGTATTCTTTTGGTAAGGAAACTATCTTTCTTATAGCTGTAAAGAAAAGTGTTAAATCCTCTTCAGCTCTTCAGTTCTGTGCCATTTACTGTCATCATGTGCCTTGACCCTGCATATGGCCAATATTTGAATGTTTCTTCTTCAGTGTATTTATTTGTTCAACAGCTAATGACTGAGTGACAATGGACAGAGCGTTTGACCTCTGACAAGCTCAGCCCAGCTGACTCCTATCATGTTACCCAGTTTAGAGCGGATTGGTTTAAAGCTGTCTCTAAAAGGCCATTGCGTACGACTGTCTGGCAATTAAATTCTATGTCACAGCACAAAAAATAATTTCTTTGTTAATCTGATAAAACATTTAAACCACATTAAACTTTCCTATTGAAATACAAAGGAACCCCTAAAGGAGGATTACAGAGTGAGCCGGCAACGCTGAGCCTGAATGCATCTGTGGCTATATGTTTGTGTGTTTGCCACCAGATGCAGCATTCCAGGTTTTACACTATTATCTTTTATCTTAGCAAAACACCCAAGGCTTGAGAAATCTCAGCTTAATCCCTTCATTTTGCAATGTTTTCATTCTTGCAAAAAAGTGGAGCATTTCCTGTGAATGTGGGGTTCTGTTTTTTTTTTTTTTTTCTTCTTATGGAAAACTTTGTCTTGAAAGAACCATGTTTAGATCTTTCTTATCTTTTTCCCATAGTACTCAAGGGGCCCAAAACCAACAGCATTCCCACCATGATAATGTGCAATAATGTCGTGCGCCCACAGTACATGACATCCAGCTGGGAACCACTGACTCTGACAATCCGATTGACTTCAATCTCTTGCTTTTCAAGTCAACATTTGCTTCAGGTTTGGAACAAATCAAAAACTAATCAGTAACACGCATATTAGGAATTCTTTGCTCCTGAATCAGATGCTTGTCTAGGTTTAGTATTATTTAATTTCCTGTGATTACAAAATAGGATAGTAAATGGCCAAGGGCAGATGCTGTTTATGCGTAATGTTTATTCAGTGAATTCTTAAAATGACTCCTACGAGATTAATATGTAGCTAACGTGTCCGATTAAGTTTTATTTGGGACCAGCTGCATTCTGGTGGATGTTAGCCTCAGAGAGCTGAAAAGCATTCCACAGCACAATTCCCAAATGAAATGTCATTCATCTTCAAACATACCCACACCTGCAGCTGGCAAAGGTTTTGCTTTAGGTAGCATTATGTAGGCTCTTTTCCATCACCCACAAGATTTTGTTATTCGCACAGAAGTGATTTTAATGATCGTCTTTATGGTAGGACATAACATCCTATTAGAAAGGTGACAAAAGAAAAACTCAAACATCAAAAGTTCACGTTCAGTTTAGTATTTTTACACCAGATGTAACAAATGCCTCCTTTCTATTGTCTCTGATCGAATCTTTGAATCTGGCTTTGTAAAAAGAAAGCATGTCAGCAATAGAGTTTCCTACAAGTGCTTCTTTGCTTGCTTATAACCCAAACCCATTAAGAAAAATCTATTGACATACATGTCTGATTACTGAGCGTTACCTGGGCAACATTGTAAAATCCATTTTCAGATATAGTACCTTAGGTTTATTGTGCATTCATGCTCTTTTTGCTGGCTGTTGTTGGTGGATGTTTGGTTGGTTATCCACTTCTTCCATCATTTTCAGCAAAAACACACAGCCGGGAACTTTTTCAGGGAAGATTTTTTTATACAAATGTTAAAAAGTATTTTTTCCTCTCCTAGAGTAAGTCATTACAAGATCAAGTAACATATTTTATCAAAATCTACAATGCAAAAATATGTATTGTTTTCCTATTTCCCAGTCTCATGTCTGCCCACTATTTCAGTCCTTGTAGTACTGTAACTATAAACAGTTTTACAGAACATTAATAACAGAACCCATACTCTGATGGTGAGGACATGGGAAACAAAAGGACCTATAGGAAAAGCACGTCTCCCATCACTCCTACTTCAAATTAATATTGCATAATTAAAACTGAGGTGTTTGCCATTCCATAGAAGTCTGGAAGTAAGGGATCTGACATCTGGCCAGTAATTTGAAAGGGGAGAAAGCAGAATCATGTAGCTCACAAAGTTAAAGCAGGGTAGCTACATTTATTTTTCTCATGGCCAGGAGAGATTGAAAGAAGTAATATGCTGGTCTAGGAATGGACAGAAATGCTGACAAAAAATAGAGGGACCTATTGCACTAACATCCACCCCTAGGTACCTAAAATAGTTAGTAATGGGCATTAATGGAGGTAAACAGTCTTGCTGGGACAAAATAGTTTGAGATCAGATAACATTTATCCTCAAGAGCTTAAGGTGGTTAGTGAGTACATATATAAAAACTTGACGCATAATTTTAGGAAGTCGTTGCACATTGGGGATATTCCAAAGGACTGAAAAATGTCAAATATTATCCCTTTATATAAAAAGGGAGTTTGGGTAAATCTATGTAACTATAGGCCAGTAAGCTTAACTGCATTGCAGATAAATGAACAGAAGGGATAATTAAGGAGAAGATTGAGCCACACACACTGGTATAAACCCTGCTCATTTTTCTGGGCAACATTTAAACTTCAGTGTTTCAAGTATTAGACCAGGATTATTAAGCTGTGTTTTAAAGGCATACAGTATTATGTTAATGATTTGCCAATGTTAGGTGTTTCTTGTCACCCCTTTCATGTTGGTTTGAATCCCCACCAGTTGTCTTTGTGATGTTTTGGAAAATGTTGTAATAGTTAGATTGAGGCTTTAGAGAATAAATGTATTTTAGCCTTTGTTTGTTAAACACTATTCCAGTGCCATTTTTTTGTATTTTGGACTTCAAATCCATTAGATATAAGGCCCTTCATAGAACACAGACAAGCATGTCAAGGACTGTGTCATGTCCTGTACTAAACTATCACACTTTGTTATATTCTGCCTTCTTGACATCTACAGTAACATGCAAATATGCTTTTGAAAATCATAATTGTTTTATTTTGCCCGCTGTGAATTAATCTTGGATTTTGTCCCGCTTCTTAGGCTTTATGGACAGCAGTCTCAGTATCTGGCAATTTGCCATTAACTTTCACTTCATTGTTTTGTTGTTTTATTTTCCTGATAACCCTTCAGCGATTTCCAAATATATTTAGCCAACCTTTGCACTTTTTCCTTGTTTTATCAACCAAGCATTCTGGAAAATAATGTTCCTTCCACATGTCTTCTTTGCTAAGCATTTTTTTATGCATTTAAAAAATTAGGCCAGAGGGCAAATAAAAATAGCACTTAAACAGAATAAAACACATAGGCGGCAATGTCGCAACTCATAAACCTTGTATTTAAAAATTAGTGTATTTCATTACAAATGTGTTTTTCTGAGTACTAGGTGTATCCTTGACAGGTCATAAATCTGAAAAAAGCAAAAGTTTAAGTATAGTTGGTACAATTCCCATACCTTAGGCAAAGGGTACAAACACCCATGCAGTAAAGTACAGGGTGGTACACAAGTAAGCATCCCAGCACATGTTAAACAGCCTTACCCTGTAGTTAAAATGAAGCTAGCGGGAAGTCCCTATACATATTTAGTTTTTTTACTTCTGTTATTTGTGTGCATGCTGATGAGGAGGCATGCTGTATTCATTGGAACAGTGTATATCATTTGCAGAGTGCTGTAATAGTGCAGGCTTCTCCAATCCAAGCATTAGGATTTATGAAACAACTAGCAAAATACCTGAGCTTCGCAGCAGAGAAGTAGTGTGTTAAAGAAGTTATGAAAAAGAAAAGGAAACATTTTAAAAATGACATAACATGATTGTCAATGTAATTGTCTTAGGCTTATTTTAGTACTGAGAGTGAATTTGATGATTGTAAAGAGTTTAATTTATGATTGCAAATGTTGTGTATGAGAAATGCACATTTTTAGGATGTAAGGATCTCTTTGTAAACGTTTGCAGTTCCGCCCTCAGGCTGTAAAATGACCAAGCTGTCTGCTGACCTTATTCTTGAGCATGCAACGTACAGTTGGCCATGTGAGAAGCAATCTTGTGTCAAGTCAATGCTGACCTTTTTTAGAGTCTGGCCCTGTGACTTACTTATTGTCATAGCAAATAAATCGTCTGCTAACGGAAATAAGGAATGAAACCGCCAAAAGGAGAGGTCAGTTCTGAAAGTTTCTTACAGCATAATGGTGAGAACTGCTAAAGAGAAGACGTTATTTTCGAAAGTTCATTATGGGGCATGGTGCGAAATGAAACATATTTAACATTTGTAAGTACAGTGTAAAGGATGAGCATGGGAAATCTGGGCTTCCTACGTATATTGGAAGTCACAGAAATAGTGAGGAGGGGTTTCCCCTATCTATATATACAGTTTAGGGTGTACACCCGTTTCACCCCCTTGGGTGTCGCAATAGGACATGAAACATACCTAACTTTTGTAAGTACACTGCAAGGAATGAGCACACAAAATTTCAGCTTCCCACCTATATGGCAAGTGGGAGAATTACTGATGAGTCAGTGAGGGCTTTACCTTTTTTATGTATAGATATTCCATTGCGATTGCTTCTGCAAAACACAAGACAGCAACTGGTTTAAAATTGGCATTCTACTGGTTCTATGAAAATGTGAAACCCTTTAATCCATACCATACTAATCCATATCAAATCGTTATTTCCAATATTATAGATCTTACGGCAAGAAGTCCTAAAAAAATCGATGTGGTGGTCATCGTAACCATAAATTCTTCTGAAGACAACTAACAAACCAGCAAGCAATTGGGAGCATACTTCAGCAATCCTCAAACTCAGAAAAACACAAAATTAGTCAAAGTAATAACCAGAAATTTACTATGAAAATAAAAGGGAGGGAAAATTCAAGCAAATTAATAGATAAGGTAGTAGAAAGAAAATTACTCCAGGCTTTCCTAACTGAGGTCCAATGTCCATAATAAGTGGCTTATCAATTTGCCGACAACCCCATGCCCAAACACCAAACCATCACTCTCACCTCTCTTCCTTCCATTAAGTGCTTGTTCTTATAGTTCACCTAAACTCAATAAATCAATGGCTGTGAGATTGTATTAAACCTCCACTTTGGGTGCATTTCCAGTGTTGCCTCAGAACTGTTTGGGGTGTCAAAGAAGGTCCTACCCTAAGGAATGGCACCTGTTGTCCCTGCATCTCTGAGCCCTCAGAATGTCTTCAAGGCCCATATCACCTTTCAGCTTTACAACAATGTGTTACTTAATATTGGCCTGTCATAAGGAATGGCACAAGTCCATTAAGTCTTGGATACCACAAGACTGCCATTTAAGAACCCTACTTTAAGACTGTGTCACACACGCACAATTGTGAAACAACCTAAGAAATCATTTGATTGTAATTCCACCCCTGACCAAAGGATTGTAATGTCGCTTATGGTGTATCCTCTTTATTCATCTGAAGATCTGATAATCGACAGTAAGATGAGTCATGACATCACTTCTGGTTTCTGGTTGCCTGAACCCACCTTGTTCTCTCTGCTGACTTCTTAACAGACAGTCTATTACTAGACTTGTGTCTTTAATGACATTTCTATGAATGAATGTTAATTGTTTTGTAATTTTTTCATCAGTTATATGTAATTTGCCTACAGTTGCCCAATGCTCCCTCTGTCTTTTTTATTACAAGCGTTTCTTTATTTCTGACCAATTTTATTGTATCTCAGGTATGCTTGACATACATTGGAGGAGAATGATAAAGCAAAATGTGAAGATGCTATAAGGAATGACAGCTGACACAAAATGGATTAAATACTAAACACTTCAAATACCATATTGATGTACTTGTGTGTTTGGAGAAATGTCAGGATGAATAGTTGTATTACTTACAATATTTTAAATGATTTGACAAAGCATTTTTAAGAAGATTATGTCCCACAGTTCCTTCTATGAGCAGAATTCAAAAGCATGCAAATTTGATGTGGATCAAACATTCTAAGGGCTCTTATGTCTTTTTGTGTTTATAATGTAAACAGTGGAGATCTACACAATATGGAAACAAGTGTCTGTCAGCCAGATAATAATATCTTGTGAGTGGTTATATCACAAACCTTATGAGGAATGATTTAAAAGGGACATGGGAGAAGGATTTGATGGATACACACCAACTCATATGCCTGTCTGTTTCCCATTCAGCCAGGAAGCTAATGATCCAGAGAGAAGGCCATGGCAAAGCTATTTGACACATTCCTTTTGACTTCCTTACCCTAACTATGAATAAATGGGGCTTTCCTGATGGAGCTCCAGCCCTTTCTTTTGACTGTTGTGACTTGCACTCTAAATAACATTAAATTCAATTCAAACTGCCCATTAAAGTCATGCAATGCCGCTCCCTTCCAGGAAATGACAACCTTCAAACAATATATTTCAGTGATTTTATGGCTCTCCTCAGTTTCATGAAATTTAGTAAACAGCTGAGAGACAATAGAGATAAAAATTGAGAGCAAGAGCATGCAGAACTTTATAAACCTGAAAATAATTTTATAAATAAGAGTGCAGCTCATGCATTGTCAGGCTGGTGAATGTAGAGCTTTTTTGGTGCCAGTGACACTATTTCAATGAAAGTTCTGGTGGGGTCTCACGGATCTGAGAGACAGATACTGTCAGAAGGGACAAAATCATCCTGAGAAGCTGTGTGTGTATGTGTGTTAGACAGAGATAGAGAAAGATGCACAAGCACTTAAAGAACAGCACTTATGAGACCTGCTCTGCTGCTTCAGTCCATTGGCTGTGATACATGGCCAGTGGTGAGTCCCAGGACATAACGAAAGTGGGTGTATATCATATTGTTTCTGTCTGCAAGTCAAGTATTAGGAAGAGCTAGTGACATAAATGTGCAGGCAGTGGATGAGGCAGATAATAACACGTGGAGCTGTATGGAAGGAGCCATGAGAGATAAGAGCATCAGCAGCAACATTGGAGGGCAATCAAGGAAGAAGATAGTGTCCAGTAAATTTTGCTTGATGGAATAAGAGAGAGACATTGCATTTTATAATATACTAGCAAAATACCCGCGCTTCGCAGCGGTGAAGTACTGCCTTAAAATTTTTATTAAGAAGAAAATTAAACCTTTTTAAACTGAGGGAAAATATACCAATAATTATTTGTTAAAGATCTCTTTGTATGCCACGTTGTCAGTTCGGCCCTCCAGTTGCAATATGACCAAGCTGTAGCTGTGCGCTGAGCTTACTCTTGAGCATGCAACGTACAGTTGGCCATGTGAACAGTAATCTTGTTTCAAATCTCACAGCTTGGATTGCTGCTGTCATAATCGGTTTGAGTTTCATGATTTGTTTCAGTTACGACAGTATTTGTAGGACTTGTGTTGAAGAGACATTCGGCATCTGTCAAGCGTTGTAAGTATACAACCAGTTTCATTGATAACTTCACATCCAGCTTTTGAGAGTTTAAACATTTCTAAACATCAAAGTGTCCACTACTGAAATCGTCACCTGTGAAGCTAAGATGTTTAAGAGGCATTGGCGGTTGTCCAAAGGTGTAAAATATTTGGCCATTTCGGTACACTTAAGCATTTCACTCTTCTAGTGCTCCTGTGTAGTATAATTATCTCCTGTACCGTCATCAGTCCACACCTTGAACCTGTCCCAGTCATTCAATACATAAGACACAATGTTCCTCCGGATATCAATAGTGAGCCTGATATGGCTGTGCAATATGTAACAAAGAGAATGGAAA
>JANRMT010062821.1:28994156-29059265 GCA_026402145.1 Polypterus bichir lapradei | reverse complement strand
GGGAAGTTGGAGAATTAGTGACGTTGGAAAGTTCAATATGGCGGCTGACAGTGGTGTCATACCACCGAAATAAGTATGTACATTGGTTTCAGTTAGCGCAGGGAAGCCGCCTACCAAATTTCGTGAAGTTGGGGCCATGAATAAGAAAGTTCAACATGGCGGACATTGTTGACCGTTATGACCGTTACGCGTAGAATTTCGAAATGAAACCTGCTTAACTTTTGTAAGTAAGGTGTAAGGAATGAGCCTGCCAAATTTCAGCCTTCTACCTACACGGGAAGTTGGAGAATTAGTGATGTTTGGAAAATTCAATATGGCGGCCAACAATGGCGTCATACCATCGAAATAAGTACATACATCGGTTTTGGTTAGTGCAGGGAAGCCGCCTACCAAATTTCGTGAAGATGGTGCCATAAATAAGAAAGTTCAACATGGCGGACGTTGTCGACCGTTATCGACCGTTATGACCGTTACGTGTAGAATTTCGAAATGAAACCTGCTTAACTTTTGTAAGTGAGCTGTAAGCAATAAGCCTGCCAAATTTCAGCCTTCTACCTACACGGGAAGTTGGAGAATTAGTGATGAGTCAGTCAGTCAGTCAGTCAGTCAGTCAGTCAGTGAGTGAGTGAGTGAGTGAGTGAGTGAGGCTTTGCCTTTTATTAGTATAGATTAGGCTGCCATGTATTTGGCTGATGATAAAATGTCAGCCAAATAATTTCATAAAAAATGACACAAAATGAAGATGTAACAACATATTGTAATAAAATATTACCACCAAATGACTGAAAGGACACCAAAAGCAGAAACACAAATAAATATTCATACAGTATACTCCAGTTGTTGTTAAACGGGCAAAGTGCTGAGTAGCATTATACATACTGTATGCAATCAGTGTGATTCATGAGAATGATGATGACTACTGCAAAACAATGAGAATTACAAGTTATCAAAAACACTATAAGCTGAGTCATAAAATTAATGGCTTGCTTTAATGTTCTCTAATTCAAGTCCCAGCAGAGAACTAAAAAGGTTGTACATGTGTACATCTGAGAAAAAATATACTGAACAGAGAATATCGCAGGGTTCAAGGGCCTGCCCAACTATCCCTGGAAACAAAGTAGCACCAAACACAAAGAAAATTTCACATATTCCAAAGATTAATAGATATGAATTTGCAATGAGCATGAAAATTTGATTATGACAAATTTGTTGAGTTTTCTATAAAAATTTTAATAATATGTTATAATACGACTTGGTTTGAAAAATGAACATGTTCAGTTAGTTTTTAACATTTTCCACTGTGCCCCATAGAGTATATGTAAAGCACCAGCGTGGGCAAGATATTTTTTTATTTTTATAGAAAGCACTTAACTTTAGAAATCAGTTTTGTATGGGAAATGCATATATAGCATATTTGTGAAGAAATAATTTTGACTTAAAAAATACTTAAATAAAATTGTGCTTTAAATAAAAAAAAACAACTAATTTTTTGTATAACAAATCCTATTACTTCTGTGGATTACTGATAGATACTGTAGAACAGTGGTCTCAAACTCCAATCCTGGAGGACCACCGTGGATGCAGGTTTTCATTCTAACCCTTTTTTTAATGAGTGCCCTGTTTGTGCTGCTAATTAACTTCTTGTGAATTCACTTAAATTGAATTGCTTTTTTAAGATTTCTTCATTGTTCCTCTGAATTACTTAATTTCTTTCCTTAAATGGCAACCAAACAGAAATGAAATGTGAAGTGAGTGAGCCAACTGAAGACCAACTAATTCAGGGCCTCAAACCCCAACCAATTTCACTTCATCCAGCTGCTTAAACAGGCGCCGAGTCTTGTTGCTAATTAAACTCATGCTTTAATGCTGTGACTTGTTGCTGCTCTTGTGGTGCATTAGCAGACATCTCTGAAATGGTTGATTTTCTCTTTCTAAGAGCACTGCTAAAATGTTTTGAGGACGTGAGCAGACCAACATTCCTGAGACCTTCATCTTTCTTTATTTTCAGATATTGTATGATGGACACCAGGGGGGTATTCCAGAAAGCTTGGTTAACTTACCATTTGGTAAATCATAACCTCTGGGTTGATTTACCCCAAACCCGCATACCATGAGTATGTCGGTTCCAAAACACTTGAGAAGAGTAAGTTCAATCAACCTCCTACTGGTTACCCAGAGTTAATGCGCGTGCACCGTGCATACATAAAGACGTTTTCAATGGATCGCCGATTTCACGAGTCCAAATGGAAGATCAAGGAGAAAAAAAGCGAGCGGCATATTTCACAGAGGTGGAGTTGGAGGTGTTAATGCAGGCGTTTGAAGAATTCAAGCCTATCATAATGAAAAAAAGTAATACGGCTGCATCGGCTAAAGAAAGAGAGTTGGCTTGGCAAAAAATAACGGACAGAGTAAATGCGTGAGTGTATTAAATTGCAAAATTGACATCGCCTCCCTTTTATTATACTGTAAAATAATGAAACACCCCTTCTGCACCCTTTTCACTGTTAAATCACTTTGAATGCATTCACTTTTCCTGCCATTCATTTCTTTAGGTTAAAATAACAATGTGTATTGACTAGGAATATATGGTTTCTTATTTAATAAGGTGTAATCCGTCTGGATGCAGAAGAACTTTGAGCCAAGTCAAAATGAAACATAAAAACATACTGCAAAAAGGTAATAGTTGATTACACGATCACTGAACTATTGATTAAACACGATTTAGTATATTCTGTCTGTCATGTAGCTAATAGAAAGCAAGCTGAAGCCCGTCTAACTGGCGGGGGCCCACCACCACCTCCCCTCACCCCATCTGAGGAGCTGGCTCTGTCCCTTAATAAAGGGCGACCAGTGGTTGCTGGCATTCCAGGGGTCACTTCGTCACACACACCATGCACCACAAGTAGCATGGTGAAATGTAAGTTTACCACTATGATTTGTTTTCATTATATGACTTAATAAATTAAATGCCCTGAGGCAAAAAACCGAAGTGCTATGCACAGAATGTTTTCTGTGCTAAGCGCAGACCCGTGCAATATGCGGTGCAATATGCGGTGCCAAGAGATGGGTCAAGTAAATTAACGATTCTTTTGAAAACCGATAACGCTCTTTTAAAAAATCATTTGGAAATGAAAAGACATCAATACGCGGTCTTATTACTCTCTCCCGGCGGAAAAAACCTCGGATAATTTGTGCTTCCACGTCCACAGGATCGTCATCAAAAGGGCACGCCATGCTCAGTAACCTTCTGAAACAAACTTACCCTGGAACATAACCTGCTCGGTGGCAGGTTATCTTCAGAGAGTAAGCTGCTATGGTTACATACATACCCAGAAAGTTACCTCCGTTTTTGGAACCGAAAGTTGAGGTTATCCACTAACTTACCCTTAAACTTACCCGGGTATGTCACATAACCTGCTTTCTGGAATACCCCCCAGTTGTTTTAGCTCATTTTGTATCTCATTATTGTTTGGCTGCTAATTAAGGAAAAACAAACAATTAAGGGGTCTGAGTCTTCACGAGCAAGTCAATTAAAATTAGTTCAAAAGAAGTTAATAAGCAGCAAAAACAGGTCACTCGTTAAGAAAAGGGTTAGAATGAAAACCTGTAGCCATGGTGGTCCTCCAGGACCTGGCATTTGGAGAACCTTGAAATAATACTCAGTCTGCTCACTTCTGTTTACTTGCTTTGCAGGACACTACTTGATGGAGAAAAATCCTTTTAAGAAATAAAAAAGTTCAAAAATAGTTATATGAAGATTGAAAACCAAGACTGCAGATTCAGTAAGAAGATCTTCATAGACATCTACCAGTGTCAAGATTGAGAAGCATAATATGTTTATATATTTGGCTGACGCCTTTACAACATTTATAATACAATTAGTTACATTTCTTTTGGTTTTCCAGTTAAAGCACAGGTAGGTCAAGTGACTTGCTCATGGTCACATAGTGTCAGTAGCGGGATTTGAACCCTCAACCTCAGAGTATGAAGTCCATCCATCCATTATCCAACCCGCTATATCCTAACTACAGGGTCACGGGGGCCTGCTGGAGCCAATTCCAGCCAACACAGGGGGCAAGGCAGGAAACAAACCATTGGCAGGGTGCCAACCCACCGCAGGGGTATGAAGTCCAAAGCCTTAATCACTACAACCTCACTGCCTGCATACTACAGGATAATACTTAGCCTATGAAGTGTAGAAAGCTAATATTGCATACTTTTCAAAATAGCGTAATATTTTCAACTAATAGTAACACATCACACTACCAATAAAGAGCTCTTATTTAACAAGTGTTTTGCTGGCTTGTCCACAGTCATATTATATTCACTCCTACTCACCTTATTGACTCTTAAATTGAGTGTCTTTCTGTGTGCAAGCTAGCGGTCATTAAAACTCACTTCTCAAAAGAAAGTTGAATGACACTGAATATTTATACTCCAGAGGCTTCTGTCACTTGATGTCCAAGGTGTCATAGTAACACTGATCTTTCAAACAACATACAAAGGTTCACAAAAAAGAACAAAGAATTCAGTTTATTTTCAAAGTAGGTTAACTTTTTCTTAGTGGTGTATCTAGTGTAACCATAGCTTTTTTCTCCTCTGGTTATTACCCTATATATCCTTTAAATAAACGAGTGATTTCCATTTTTCTCATGGGAGTTCCTTATCCTTTATTTGAATTAACTTGGATAAAATAGCTATTTTCATAATAAATATAATTTCCAACAGGTGGTGCAGTGATTAGCAATAGTGCTGATGGGCCTATAGCCCTGCCCTGGGCTCAAATCCCAATTCTAGTTTCTCTGTGTGGAATTTCCACCTGTGTCAGCATTGACTTTCTGTGTGTACTCTGGTTTTCTGCCACTTTTCAAAGATGTGCATGTTAGGTTATTTGTTGATTAGTTAACATCTTGACAGGGGGCACATGAATGGGATCTGCAATGGACTAGTAATAAATGCTGGGAGCCTACCTGGACAAAATGTAATTTTGGTCAATAAACTGATGATGAGACTGCAAGGACTTTGCTCTAAAATCATTAAGATTTCATGTATGAATATAGATAGATAGATAGATAGATAGCATAGGTTATCCTGTAAGCTTTACTGTCTGTTTTCAATTTTTTTTGGATTTCACCTTGTTGAAGATATTCCTTTATAGTACAGTGATGTAATATTTGATTGATTACAGATGTACAAAGAGGTCTTTTTTGAGTAAGGTTTTGTTGTATTAAATACATGCTTTAATTCTCTGTTTCGGAACTTTCAGGTATGGTAGACAAACTAAGTATTGTAAAAACTGTTTTTCAAGGGCACTGTTGTCTTATCCTTTATATATCTAAAAGTCACGCATACTACATACAGTAAAAGTGTCAGAAATATACAGTAAATATACAAACTTGTAAATTTAACAATGCATTGCTTACTTTCTTCTTGCTAAGTGGCATTATTCCATTTAAAGAAAACAGGCTTATCCAAATTGAAGGTAGAAGAACATAAGTGGATTCTTAAGTGCTCCTGGAAAACAATGTTTTTAAGCACCATGGATAAAGTGAAAAGGATGGATTATCCACTCCAGTCTCCAGACTTATCATAATCAGATTTTTGCCTGAGGAGTACTGTAAAGAGCACGGTTCACACTACAAGACTAAGACTAATGTGGCACCTCAGGTACCAACTGGAAATGCTCGTTGCTTTGTTTCACTAACAGCAACATAAAATGAATGCCACCCTGGCGTTTTTGAACATCAGAAACATACAAATGCAAAATACTACCACGCTCTGCCTGTATTACAAATTTACACATTCTCGACTTCTTATTAAAAACACCTTATGGAAAGTACAAGGATGATGAAGACAACATTGGTTTTGCTAATAAGTCCATTAGCACTTTGATTAATCCCTGTATGTTCCTTGTCATTGATCTCAAAGTTAAAAAGTGACCTGGCTCAAAGGCTCCACTCAAAGGGAAGTACTTGGTGAAAAATGTTGGTAAAACAGACACTGCTACAGTGTTTGGGGCTGTTTAGTGACTGCAGCACTTTGTTCAGATCATGGGTAAGTAGTTAATTCACAAAACTTGATAGTCAGGGATCAGGTACTTTTTAAAAGAAGACAAGAGTGTGTGCTGCATGTAACAAAGCACCACACGTCTCAGAGTCTCTGGGACAGTCTATGCTAGAGTACAGGAATGGAGGCTCCATCCTATAGTTGACCCTCAGATCCAAGAGAAGTAATAAAGTCATTTGCACGAAGGAGTTAAACCTTCCAGAATGGAATACTATCATTGTAAATACAGTAAGTTCATTTCTGTTCTCCTTTGCCATACAAAAAAATCAATTGCTAATGCCATAATCCAGCCCTTTGTTACTATCAGCAAAGGGTTAATATTTTATGACCACTAATGATAAAGTAGAAAACCTCAATAATTTAGGTTATCTTCAGAAAGTATGTTTTGCATTGACTCACTCCAGAGCAATGCCTTTTGTGCCTACACCCTGTAGATTCCTAAAAGAGCCACAATTATTATATTCTTGTTTATTAATTAGCCAACTGCATACAATGTGCAGTCTTCAAAGTTTCTCAGTTCCTTAAAGCTGTTTATAACTAGGACATTTAAAACCCACTTTTTGATAGGATGTGAAGTAAACCCTTTAAAACTGCATACCAAAAATATTGAAATGCAAACAAAAGTAATCCTAAATATTTTTTAAGACCAAGTAAACCCATATGGATTACAGAAATATTCTAAATGTTGATTATGGTTACGTCTAATGCTTTAAGTACTCACTCGAGATATTTTAGTACTGTTGAGAAATAAACCTTCAATACCACGAAAATGTTGGGCATCTCCGGAATGGAAAGGACAGGCGGCAAATACCAGATAGATTTACTACTCAAATCTCCAGCCATTTTACTGTAAATCTTTTTATCTGGAGGATTTAAAAGGCATTTTTCGAGAGAATATATAGGCACATCTATACCTGAAACATATACAGGATTAAGGTTAGCTAATAAGATTGACAGTCCATTGCACTAGTGAGGTTAAGTCCATGTCACATTATGTGACTTTTGCAACAATTTCCAGTCATAAATTTCATTTACATATCCTTAGCAGGTCAGAAGGAATTGGTGGCGTGCTACTGTGACGCTGGTTGCATAATGTGACATACCCAGTGTCTCATTCCAACTAGTCTGCTACTCACTCCAATAAAATCAGACAGTTTTGATTTTGTCTTTGTCAGAGGGATGGGCTCTGTGTGTATAAGAGATGATAATCAATAAATGCTCATCTGGATCAGGATTCGTATAATGCTTCATCAAGGAGTCCTCAAAAACAGGAGAGAAGCTGATCTGTCTGATGTCTCATGTTTTATATATCATAACAGAATGAGGCCGAACTTGCAGTAACTGTTAACTCTTAACTGGCTAAGTAAGATGGTTGTTATTGGCTATCACAAAAAGGGACAAGCATGGCTATGCTGGAAGTTCAGCACTCATTCAGTAAAGTAGATATGCCTAGTAATTTTTAGTCATTAAAACTTACAAACTGACATGGACTGGCAATGAGATCAGCAACTGTAGTCGACAATTCTGACATATTCCACAATTTAAAAGTGTTTAAAAGTTATCATATTATTCACTCTAATTACATGACTCAATAGTTTGTTCCAGATTCCCACAACCCTTTTCGTAATGGAATTTAAATATAACGTCCTTAGATTAATATACAATATTCCATAGAAGAGGGAAAAACATTGTCCAAGGTTATTCATCTACTCTGAAAAAAATATAAACAAGAGGGCTAGAAACACAGATGAAGACTGTACAGCTGAAACATTTTGTCTTTAACCTTCTTTTCTTTTTTTAAATGTGAGAATAACATTTGCCTATTTTTTTGGTGCATTTGTATATAATGCACAAAGCACTTATTGCATTAGTCATATCTGTCTGTCTGTCACATTTATTCTTCAAGGAAAATTGTTGAAACAGTTCAGTTTTCGTTGCCATATCTCAAACAGCTTGCACTGTACAAAGTTTAGAAATTCCAAAATTTCCAATTGAAAAATGTTGGTTAGTTTGTAAACTCATTTGTCGTAAAATGGAGAAATATTCTGTGACTTCAACTGCGAATTAGTTAGGTAAGTTAAATGTGGAAGTACAAAAAAAAGTAATTCTTCTGGAAATAAATGGAAGGGGAAAGCAATTATGTAAGCAAATAAAAGCCTGAATTGATTGAACTAATATATTCTGCAGATTATTTTTGTAAAGAACCAACATTATCAACTTGCAGCTAAATGGTGTTTAAACTAATTAATTACACAGGAAAGGGTGCAGCTGCTCTATCTGATGTAAACATAGGACAGGATTAAAAAAGGGAACTGCCCTTGATCTGAGAGTAGACGATTGGAACCACTTGGTATACAACAAGGACCATGCTAGGTTCTAATAGCAAGGACAGGGCAGGATTACTTAGCGGTATAACTACAACAGGCTGACTGTGAACTACGGTTTATCCGGACCCAAAGAGAAGCTTTTGCTTCTGTATAGTTACAGATTGGAATTAAAATCTTTAAAATAATTGTAATTTTTGTATTCCTGTTATACAGTAAATCAATTCTTTTCCAAGTTCTTAATTTTTGTTTTAACTTATATGAATATCTGGATAGGGAACTTTTGATAAGGTAATATGGATAGTGATTTATTCTAGTACCAGTAATGGCTTACTGCACGATAACGTGCAGTGAATACATTTGACTTGACCATACTCCTTTGACCCTTGACCTTCATTGACCATGTATGTGTAGAATGACTTAAGATATGAAGAGGTAGGGATGAGAACGACGCCCATACACATGTGCCGCACGGTCACTTTGCTGCTTGATGCCAAGAGTTGATTCTACAATAAAATAAAATAAAAATAAAAAGAGGAATAAACTTGGAGGTCAACAATCACCCCGAAAGCGGACAGCAGACATCACGTAGTATATGTGTACCAAATTTCAGGTCAATAGTTCAAACGGTTTGTGAGCTACAGGTGATTTAAAATCCTGGACAGACAAACAGACGGTAACGTGAGATAGGTCATTCTTTATTAATAGTTATTTTTTATTTGCTAATTACTGGATACTACTGTATTGGGTATACTTTCAAACATGTGATTGTATGTTTAAGAAAACTGAACAACACTTAGTCACAGATCCTGTACCACTAACACACATCAATTGATGCCATTTTTGCATTGCTCATTTTCGATTCTGCTGTATATAAAAGCTACTGAGTCTCAACAAGCCTATTTGTGCTCCGTTTTTAACTCCATTGCAAAGTACTGTTAAAAAGCCAGTATTTGATGTAGTCTACTAACACATATAATTGCATTCTATTCTAGACTTATTATGACAAAAATATTTAATAAAGAAAAATGTGATAACTTCTCAGATGATGTAAATTAAAAATGGGAAATGGTCCAACTTTTATATCAAGTTACATTTTGTAACCTTTTTTAAGGATGCAGTCTGACGCAGCCTTCCCCAGTTCACAGAAGAGGTTGTCTAATTTTTTCCGATTATATGCTCGAAAATCCTACTCACATCATATCCCCAAAGCCAAACAGGGAGCACAGTGGCATTAGGAAATGTTTGCAATGGTCAGTAGAGAGTAGTAACCCCTGTGTAGGAGTGCATAAGAGAGTGAGAGAAAAAGCCTGAATCGAAGAATGTAGGAAACTCAGAAGTGAGCAAGGATGTCTGACTTTCTCTGATATCAGTTGTAACAGCTGGGCTTGCTTGATTAAGGCCCAGTTTATTAAAATACCGGGCCTAATGTCTCAGCATACATTCAAATTTGCCTGTCAGGGAACCATACTTTGCTTACTGTATGCCCAGTGATTAATAAGACAAACAAGTGTAACCAGAGTGAATAGTGCATATATTATGAAAGAAATTGTGAATGTCTACAAACACAATAATATCCAAAGTTCTTACATACTGTACACTGTGAAACATGCTGAGAAAAGCAAATGTGCAAGTATTTTTATATATTTACCTCACCTTGTCTCTCCCACACTCCAGACATTTAAGATCCTATAATAAACTATCTACATGACAATACATTAACAAGCATTTAAAGGTCTGACATAAAGAAAGTCACTGTAAAAGATCTATAAATGTGGAATGCTTTCCAGTAGTTATTTTTGAAATATTACAATAATGAAAGGAAAATTGATAGTACTTTCCCCGGGGGACGTAAAACCACGATAATATCACCGCTTATTACTAGAAATACCAGGTATCAAATAGAACACATCAAAGATAGCAAACATTAGGGAATGTGTTTGACCACACTGTCCCTTAAACTGATCAATATGCATGGAAGACCCAGACCTTAAAGGCAATAGAAGGATTTAAGGGTATAGGGTGTGCCTGAAACAAAGGTACTCTGGACCCCAGAAGTTAATTCTGGGGATCAGCCAAGAGTGACCTGGAAAGCGGTTTAAAGCGATTTTTTAAAAATAGGCAAGGATGACCCTGAAGTGCAAGTGACAGGAAATCAAAAAAGGTTGTGTTTTGTAAAATATGAGTGTTTTAATGGTTATGTAGTGTCATATGGAAGTAGGGTATGGCATTATTAAAAGGTGGCATGAATAAAACACGATGGTTGACAACAAACTTCCATTTAGGAGTCATTGACAGTCCTTTGCACCTAATAGCATCCTATTTTCATTTTAGATTTGTACTTGATTTTTTCCTACTGCCTACACAGATCAACATGCTGCTACCATTCCTATTTTGCACATACAACATATTCTTATTGCCTTGTAATATTTCTTCTTCTTCGTAACACTGCCACTCCTCTTGCCAACATAGGAGAATAACAGATGGCAGAACTGTGAGATGAAAGAGACAAACACTTGACTGGCAGGAAGCCTGAAAATCATAGTGCTTTGGTGTGGTTCTTTGGGGCAGATGGACAAGTGGCAAAGTACAGAGAGTCTTCAGGTTACTTGTTTTCCTCCCAGTTTATTTTTCATCTTGTATACTGTACAGTATGCATCCATCTGTATGGTTACTTGTTTGTTAATAAAGACAATTCTTGCATTCTTGGTGTTTGTGTCTGCACATAGGGAGGATCACAATGGTAGCAAATTAAATTCTTAATTTTTGTCCATCGTGTTTTTCTCTGTCTAAACTGGTAGGTAATTAACCAAAGAAATGAAGGATTCTGAATATTTACTTGTAAGCGACGTTAAAAAAAGCAAACACACATAAGCTACTGAATTAGCCAAGACTACTGACAGAGGTGTAACACATACATATATCTTAGAATGCAAACAGACCCCAATAGCAAGCTGCATAAAAATAATAAAACCAATATACTGAAGAAGACAACCTCTAAATAAGACATTAATTGGAGTGAAGCCAGCAGCCACAGGGCAGTCCCATAAGCAGTGTTAAGAACTACTGGCTTAGAGACTAAACACGCCTGTTAGTGGGGTGCAAATGCCAGAAAAGAGTACTAATCATGGGTATTTTTGGGTATTTTGGGCATGCATTCTTGATATATAGCTCAGGCTGACAAAATAATTAAGAGAAAGACTACTTACCTGCTTCTGTCAAGTTTATGTTCCTAATGACAAGTAGAAAATTAAGATATTGAATCTTCAGTTGCAGCAATATGGAGCACTTGTTATGTTAGTGATGTTAATTGCAGGTACATAGCTAGAAATGAAAAGTACTGTTGCCAGATATCATTATTGTCCTCTCTCACTTGTTAGCTAGTATCTCACAAACTGAGCAGATTTGTCAAATTGAACAGCTAATGTTAAACAATGTTATCGTTTTATATTCTAAAAATATGAAGAGCTGTCATGGATCATTTAAAGTCATGTGAAAATCCGTATTACAATTTACAATGGTGCTGGATAACCTGAAAAGCTGCAGGTCTTGATGATGATTACTATTTCATTACTTTTGACAATTTCATGCCATTTTTAATTCATAGTGTTTAAACTGGTGATGATAATGGCCCATGCTCCTATGATGTATATGATAATATAAGTGATAAGAGCGACTGCTATGTATTTGAGTGATGCCAGGAAAGACAGGATGACAGAGCTTCTAGAGGAGGGTATTTGCTGCATACACTCACTGACAAAATGATTAGGAGCACTATACTAATACTTGTATGGCCTCCTTTTGCTCTCAAAACAGCCTCAGTTCTTCATGGCATGGATTCCACAAGATGTTGGAAACATTCCTTTGAGAGCCTGGTCCATCTTGACATGATGGCATCACACAGTTTCTGAGCATATGTAAGCTGCACATTCATACTATGTATACCCCGTTCTACCACATCCCAAAGGTGATCTACTGGGTTCAGATTTGGTAACACAAGGCCACTGAAGAACACTGAACTTCTTCTCATGTTTAAGAAACCAGTTTGAGATGACTTTTGCTTTGTGACGTGAATCATTATCATACTGGCAAGTAGTCAATAGAAAATGGGTGAATAGTGGCCATGAAGGGATGCACATGGTCAGCAACAACATTCAGACAGGCTGTAGCTTTCAAGCAATAATTGATTAATACTAACAAGGCTTGAAGTGTGCCAAGAAAACATTCACCACACCATTACACCACTACCAGCCTAGACTATTGACCCAAGGCAGGTTGGGTGCATGGTTGCATGCTGTTGATACCAAAGTCTTATCCTAACATCTGTTTGCCTCAGCAGAAATCGAGCTTTATTAGACTAGGCTACATTTTCCAGTCTTCAGCTGTCCGGTTTTGGTGAGCCTGTGCCCACTACAGATTCAGCTTTCAGTTCTTGGCTGACATTAGTGAAACCTGACATGATCTTTTGCTTTTATTGCCCATCCACCTCAAGGTTCGATGTATTGTGCATTCTGAGATGCTTTTCTGCTCCCCAGAGTTGTACAGAGTGGTTATTTGAGATATCATTGCGTTTCTGTCAGTTTGAACCAGTCTGATCATTCTTCTCTGATCTCTCTCCTCATCTAGGTATTTCCTTCTGCACAGGTGCCGCTCACTGTAAATACTGTCATGCACAAAAATCCCTGGAGATCAGCAAATACAGAAATACTTAAACCAGCCTGCCTGGCACCAACAATTATGCCATGGTTTGAAATCACTGAGATCACATTTTTTCCCCATTCTGGTGTTTGATGTGAACATTAACTGAGGCAGCTGACTTGTATCTGCAGGATGTCATGCTTTCCGCTGCTGCCACGTGATTGGTTGATTAGATAATTGCAGGGATAAATAGGGTACATGTGTTCCTAATAATATTCTCAGTGAGTGTATATTGTTCTGCCAGTATAAAATCAATAGCAGTGTGAAGGGATGGTGTGACAGTTCATTTAAAGAGTGTCCTTCTTTGGCATTGACATAAGAGGCTGGTCGTAGGGGGACTGGTAGATACCTGGTGTTACATTCAGAATGTTAGATGGTATCAAGGGATGCCTGTTGAATATATGCAATCACCTGCTATGTGGTGAAGGTGCAACAATTTAAGAGGGTATACCAAGTGATTCCAGGGATTTTAACTGAGGTACCCTCTGGGTAGGGTTTCACAACTACTAAATACCAGTTTCACATTACTGTACTACTTGATTCGGGAAATTATTTGGCGGAGAATGTGTGTGTTTGAGAGAATGAGCAAAAGAGAAAGTGAAGGAAGTGCTTATACATGGTACGAGACAGGAGGATGAGCTGCCCCATATGGTAGACAAGATTCAAGAACCATACAAAAGGATTTTTTTGTACATTTGTATTCTTTGTTTACTTATCTAACACTTGTTGAACTTTTCCTAAATAAATACTTGTTTTTCTTCATTTTTTTTTTCGGATCCTTTGCATCATCCTGGTTCAGAATGTCTGCTATGAGAACACTTTCTATGGCTACATAGGTGTTTAAATTAGTTCAGTGAATAGGAACAGATTTAGTTTGAATATTTTCTTTTTTGGGCTGCATATTTAAATTATTTTTTTTAAATTACAAAAAGGCCATAAAATGAAAATCCATACATGATTCATGTGAATACTACTGTTTAAAGATAGACAGATAGTTACAGTGCATCCAGAAAGTATTCACAGCACATCACTTTTTCCACATTTTGTTATGTTACAGCCTTATTCCAAAATGGATTCAGTTTATTTTTTTCCTCAGAATTCTACACACAACACCCCATAATGACACCATGAAAAAAGTTTACTTAAGGTTTTTGCAAATTTATTAAAAATACAAAAACTGAGAAATCACATGTACATAAGTATTCACAGCCTTTGCTCAATACTTTGTCGATGCACCTTTGGCAGCAATTACAGCCTCAAGTCTTTTTGAATATGATGCCACAAGCTTGTGTGGTATAGCGGGTCCACAGCTCGCTGAGCAAAGGCCATTTAAATAAATGATCACCACGCTCGCAGTTTCGTGAGGGGGTATAGTGGTCGTAGCAAGCCGCGGGGCGATCTGAGGTGTGGGCGTTTCTCACCTAGTGCACAGGCCCACATCCGTGATTATTCCCTTGGCTAATTTGTTACAGCTGCTATGGTCCCTCGCATTATAAAAAAGAAGCGCGAGTTGGTTAAGGGGAAGAAAAAGAACGAAAGAAAAGAGAAGGAAAAAGGACGGAGGTTACTGGGAGTGAACGAGGAAGCAGGACGGTGCGAGAGAGAGAGAGAGAGAGACACACACGTAGCGTGTGGGTGAGCGAGTGAACGAGCACTCGTGGGCAGCTGCGAGGGCCTGGGTGTTAGGCCTACACCCAGGCGTAGGAGTTGGAAGTCGCCCCGCTGAGCAAGCAGGTAGCGGGAGTGACCTGGGAAAGACGGCTGGCCGCGGAAGGCCGGAAAGGCAGCTGGAGTCGTGAGGCTTGGTAGTGGATTCCCCAACGTGTGCATCCTGGCCGTTGGTGTGAACCAAGTCTCCGAGGCAGGGATGAGTGCCAGACCGAAGCCAGGGATCAGGAGGTCTCCAGTCTCGTTTGAATGTGTAATGGAAAAAGGGCAGCTGCAGAGAGTGTCTCGCCTGCTGCTAAGCCCAAGCGGGATAAGCAATTGAGACGCTAGCACAGAAGAAGCACCGGGCTTGTTGTTGTTGATTTTAAAAGACTGCTTCCAAAGAAACATTTTAACCTCTGGTTTTAAGGATTGTTTTTTCTATTTATTAATTTTACCGCCACGTTCCTTTTTATGGATTATTTATTGAATTTTTGAAGCACTGCACTTTATGGACACTTTGTTTTTGTTTTGATTGTCTTTTAAATAACAGCACTTCTGCACTTTTTGTACCATCCCCTTGCTCGATTGTTATTGCCTTCACTGACTAGCTCACTCGGTGACATTATCGACGGTGACGGGTTAAAGGGCTCTCAAACAGCGATGGGAGCGTGGAGCCAGAACCTGCATCGTCACAGCTTGGCACACCTATCTTTGGCCAGTTTCGCCCATTCCTCTTTGCTGCACTTCTCACGCTCCATCATGTTGGATGGGAAGCATCAGTGCACAGCCATTTTAAGATCTCTCCAGAGATGTTCAATCGCATTCAAGTCTGGGCTCTGGCTGGGCCACTCAAAAACATTCACAGAGTTGTCCTGATGCCACTCCTTTGATATCTTGGCTGTGTGGTTAGGGTCGTTGTCCTTCTGAAAGATGAACCGTCACCCCAGTCTGAGGTCAAGAGCGCTCTGGAGCAGGTTTTCATCCAGGATGTCTCTGTACATTGCTGCAGTCATCTTTCCCTTTATCCCAACTAGTCTCCCAGTTCCTGCCGCTGAAAAACATCCCCACAGCAGGATGCTGCCACCACCATGCTTCACTGTAGGGATGGTATTGGCCTGGTGATGAGCGGTGCCTGGTTTCCTCCAAACGAGACTCCTGGCATTCACACCAAAGAGTTCAATCTTTGTCTCATCAGACTAGAGAATTTTGTTTCTCATGGTCTGAGAGTCCTTCAGGTGCCTTTTGGCAAACTCCAGGTGGGCTGCCATGTGCCTTTTACTAAGGAGTGGCTTCCGTCTGGCCACTCTACCATACAGGCCCGATTGGTGGATTGCGGCAGAGATGGTTGTCCTTCTGGAAGGTTCTCCTCTCTCCACAGAGGACCTCTGGAGCTCTGACAGAGTGACCATCGGGTTTTTGGTCACCTCCCTTCTCACCCAATCGCTCAGTTTAGATGGCCGGCCAGCTCTAGGAAGAGTCCTGGTGGTTTCGAACTTCTTCCACTTATGGATGATGGAGGCCACTGTACTCATTGGGACCTTCAAAGCAGCAGAAATTTTTCTGTAACCTTCCCCAGATTTGTGCCTCGAGACAATCCTGTCTCGGAGGTCTACAGACAATTCCTTTGACTTCATGCTTGGTTTGTGCTCTGACATGAACTGTGGGACCTTATATAGACAGGTGTGTGCCTTTCCAAATCATGTCCAATCAACTGAATTTACCACAGGTGGACTCCAGTTAAGCTGCAGAACCATCTCAAGGATGATCAGGGGAAACAGGATGCACCTGACCTCAATTTTGAGATTCATGGCAAAGGCTGTGAATAATTATGTACATATGATTTCTCAGTTTTTTTATTTTTAATAAATTTGCAAAAACATCAAGTAAACTTTTTTCATGTTGTAATTATGGAGTGTTGTGTGTAGAATTCTGAGGAAAAAAATGAATTGAATCCATTTTGGAATAAGGCTGTAACATAACAAAATGTGGAAAAAGTGATGCGCTGTGAATACTTTCCGGATGCACTGTAGATAGATAGATTCTTTTTTATTTGCTTTAGCTTTTATAATAAGATAATAACACATTGAGGTGTTATATCATCGATGCAGAATGACTTATTCTTCCAATAAGAAGGCCTTACATTGCTAAACTCTCTTATCTGTAACCTTGAATAGTTTGAGCTTGGAGGATTAAGACCACACGGTGTGAACTTCCATGTTAAAATTAAAATCCATGTTAAATAAATAAACAAACAAACAAATGAATAAACAAATAAACAGGCGGCACGGCGGCACAGTGGTAGTGGGTTCGCTTCCCGGGTCCTCCCTGCGTGGAGTTTGCATGTTCTCCCTGTGTCTGCATGGGGTACTCCGGTTTCCTCCCACAGTCCAAAGACATGCAGGTTAGGTGTATTGGCAATCCTAAATTGTGCTTGGTGTGTGGCTCCCTACCCGGGATTTGTTGCTGCCTTGCTATACTGGCTGGGATTGGCTCCAGCAGACCCCCGTGACCCTGTGTTAGGATATAGCGGGTTGGAAAATGACTGACTGACAAATAAACAAATTAATAAACCTAAGGTTGCTTGCATGAATGATGACATTTACCTTAAATGTTTTCTTTAACATTGCAAAAAGCTGATTTCCATTTAAGAAGCTTTAACAAGACATTGCAAAAATTAGTTATCTTTGATGTAGAAGAGTTGATTAGAGTAAAACAAATTGTGAACAAAAGAAACTTTCTAAATTAAAAGCAGAAACCTTTCTGGTTAGAATGTGCAGTATTTCAGTAAAATGAAAAGTATCCAGTAACTACAGTATGTCATTTGTAAAGGGCCAAAGTGTTGTTTTAGGTTACTCAGCCAGGATTCAGAAAACCAACAAAAAAGTATGTTATATTTCACAAAATGTTATCTAATGTTATTTACAATTAGTTTTTATCAGAAAAAGTTATTTATATTCATCTAAACATAAAAGGTTTGGATGAGCAAAAGGACACTACAAAATATCAAATAAATCAATAGCAAGCCGATCTACCAAGCTACCTCACTCAGCCTGACTTTGCAGGTCTGCTTCTTGACTGTCAGGCAGGGTGGCTCACCTACATCTGTCCACAGTACTTTGAATAAAGTACCATAATATCACAATTGGTTTATCTAAAGAACTTGAAGAGACTGTACCAAGAAAATGATTCATATTTTGGGGCAAAATAAACAAATAGTCTGAGAGAGGCCAAAGTCAAAACCAAAATATACACAAAAGAATTGACTATCAAATGAAAGACGAAATCCATAGATGAGAAATGTAAAACTAGGATCCTAATTTTATTGTCCATTCCCTTAATAAGCCTACTACAGCACAGAAGTTTTGTTGAACACAAAGAGATGAATGCCTCCATCTTGATGACTTTGCAATGGCAATGGAAGCTGGAGCAAAAAACAATATGGATGAAACCATGAAAATTATGTCTAAATTTGATAGAAGGTTCTACAGTGACAAACAACAATATGGCTGCAAGCATGAAAATGAATTCTCAAATTGGCAATGCTGGCAAATTTGTGTCGTAATGACATCTTGGAAATAATTATAAAAATTGATAACAATAAAGAATAATACAAATAACAAAGAAAAATTGGTTCAATGAGTTCATAAAATGGAATTCAATGTACACAACACTTTTTTTATTGAATTATCAGTCACTTTACTTTTATCTCCACAATATTTTATCACATTGCCTTACTCAATCTCATTTTCATAGTATAGGCATCATGTGTCCCTAAAAGGGTTTGTCTTTTAAAACCTACCCAGTGATTACTTCAAAGACAATCTGTTAAATCAGTTAATGGAATCTCAAAGACCTAGAAATAAGTACTTATTTCCTATTAACAGACACTGAATTTACTTTACACATAACATATTTGATCTTTACAAAGCAATGGTAATTTCCCTTTGTTTCAGATGCTTTGGAAGCTTTACTATTAACAATTTTTTTAAATGTAGGACTAATCATTAGTGCTAGGAACAAACAACAGTGTACACTTTTGTATACAGCCTTTTTCAGAAATATAGTCTTTCTTAATATGAGCTGTTAGTAAATTTAGTAGAAAGTAATACAATGGAACTGAGTGTGAAAACCATTGACTAAAACACAAGTATAAACTTTCAGAATGTGAACTTAAAGGCACTTAAAGGAGTCAATATAATTAAGCGGTGTTTATCCTTCAGTTTAAGCACAAGCATGTGTGGAGGAATGAATGAGCAAGTGACTGTGCCTGATGTATTAGAACAGCGTTACAATATGCTGGTAAAAAAAGAATAGCCTGCAGCTTATAGCAACTACACTAAAGGTAAAATGATTACTGAAAATTGATGATGCTGCTGAAGGTACGAGTAATGAAAGAATAAAAAGGTTGTCTTGGATCTCTAGTACATCAATGAATGTCAATGGGTTTTGATTTTAAAAGTATTAACTTTTTTCTGCCTCTGAACCTGTGGACTGGTTGAAAGACTTTAGTGGAGTTATGCAACTCTGGTGCCGTAAAATGTTTGACGTTTTGATTAGGTTATAGCCAGTTCACGTGCCTAGAGAGACCCACCGAATTATTCTGCTTTTTCTATTTGTGGACATTTAATTGCTCATTCTATGGGATCTGGATGAATACACAATCTACTCTGTGCTGAAAAGAAAACTGCTTTGTTTACTTCCATGTATTTTCTTATATAACACGCTACCATGGCTGTCCATTTGTCTGTCCAGGATTTTAAATCACCTGTAGTTCGCAAATCGTTTGACCAATTTACCTGAAATTTAGTACACATATACTTTGTGACGTCCGCTATCCGCTTTCGGGGTGATGATTGACCTCCAAGGTTATTCCTTTTTTAATTTTTATTCTATTTTATTGTGGAATCAACTTTTAGCAGTGGCCAGCAGGGCGGCCATGCGGTGCATGCATACGGGCACCGTTCTCATTCCTACCACCTTCACTGTCACTTCTTCTACCTCTTCATATCTTAAAGCATTCTTGAGGCAGACTGAAGACTTAAGTGCCAGCTTAAGTGAAAAATTAAGGAAAATGTACTAAGTAATTGCAACACAAACACTGACTTAATTAGTTTTAACGCGAAAAGATGCCAACGAAAAAAAGAAGAAGCGGGCCACTAGGGTGGAGAAAACAAGAGCTGCTCAGGAAGCAGCAAGCGCATCAACCTCTGAGCAAACGACTGCTAAACGTACAGAGAAAAAGTAGGAAAACTATTAATGTTCAAATCAAGTGTATTCACTGCCCGTTATTGTGCAGTATGCCATTACTGGTCTATTATAATAAAGCATAAAAGCCTTATACTTATTCTCGTGAAACATTCTAAAAGCAACTAAGGTATAATAAACAGTACCAAGAAATGAAATTAAATGAAGAGTTGAACTATGAATTTAAATTCAATACTCACATTTCAGAAGAAACCAAACTACACTTGAAAAAGTTATCAAAACATATAACACCTTAATGAGACCTTGATTTGAACATTTTAGTGGCATTCTAAACAAATTATTCAAAGTACTTTACATTAATAAATAAAATAACATGCAACATTGTCTAGAATTAATTTGCAAGAAAAATCCAGGGAAAAGGACAAAGTAAATGCTACATAACAACGATAGAATTAATTTTGTGCTGCCCTTAAGTAAATAAATGGCAAAGATGTCCCTGAAAGGACAGTTGAAAAAAGACAACCAGGAGATGAACAAGAGAGAAAGTAACCAAAGTTTAGTTATAAATGTTGGTAAGTTTAAAAGCAAAGGTCAAAATGATTGTTCTGCCCAAACTAAAAAAAGTAAAACTTTAAAACCAAAACCAGCAATCAGAAAAGTCAAAACTCGAATAAATCACGAGGTAGTCCCTTTACAGAGCTGTCCTAATAATAGAGTGGTGAGTGAGTTGCACTACCATGTTATACTTGTAGAGCAATGATGTCACATGCAACGTGACACAGGCCACACCCACAGCAATCGCTGAGCCAATTGTAGTTGAAAAAACTTCAATATGGGCTTGCAGAAAAATTTATAACATAGTAAATAAATAAAATTTAACACATACAGAAAATAATACAGCAATAACACCTCATGTAATCATAATACATTTAAATTAAATGTACACAGTTTTTTCTTATTTAAAACATTACCACTTATGAGCCCAAAAAAGCTGTAAATACTACTTAATCCTTAGCAGGGCTGCAGTGAGTTGCAAAATACAGTATGAAAGATAGTGTACCATGAAATAAAAAATTAAACTTACAGAAACAATAAGAATAAAAGAAAAATGTTAATTACCTAAACAGACCTTTATACTTGATTGAAATAAAATGACAAATGCTTAGAGGGACTATTCATCTTCTCCTAGACTTTTAATATTTCAATATTTTCTTCTAGCCATTCCCCATATTCAACGCTGAGTCGTCTTTTTCATGTTCCTCTACGTAGCACATTCTGTGTGGATATTTTTTTTTATTCATGAGTCAGAAGCTTTCCAACTTACAGCGCCCTCCATAATGTTTGGGACAAATATACATTTTTCCTTGATTTACCCCTCTGCTCCACAGTTTGGAATTACAAATCCAACGATTCAGATTAAAGAGCACATTGCAGACTTTCATTTAAGGGTATTTGCATACATTTCATTTACACCATGTAGAAATTACAACACATTTTATACATGGTCCCCCATTTCAGGGCACCATAATGTTTGAGACAATTGGCATCATAGGTGTTTGTGATTAGTCTGGTGTGTTGATCCAAATGTTCCATTGTAGGAACCGGGACAGTGTGCTGTAAAAAGTAGTGCTGTCCTTTGGATAAAACATAAAACCGAGGTCTTAACTCTGTGTGGTCATAAATGATCCATTGGCATTTTTTGAAAAGAGCAGTGTGTTTTCCAATGTCCTGGCTAAATTGCCCATCACAGCCTTTTCATTCTGGAAACCCAAATCAACCTATGTCTGTTATTGGCTAACTGTCTGTCTCACTCCTTCTAGACATAATAGCTAATGTGTGGTGAACATACTCACACAAGAATGCCTGCCATTGCATCATCCAGGTGGATTCTACATATTAGTGGTGGTTGAAGTGGTTTCCCACTGTGTATGCAAAGTGCTTTGAGTAAGTTAGAAAAGCACTCTTATTAATGTAATTAATTATTATTATTATACTTAAACAGCAAATAAGATTGCATACAATGGGTAGACATGTACAGACCAGTTAGGATAAATTTGAAATATGCAATAAAATTCCTTTTGTGCATTTTGTCATTTGTTTCTCTCTTGTATGCATTTCCTAATTCTAAAATTTCATAGTGACAACAATTTGAAATGTCTGTCATCAAGGTGAGCAAACATTTGGATTTGCCTCTTGCCCGAAACAAAAACCAAGTAAGACCAACTGAAGAGATCCCGATGAAGCAGATTGCTATGTAATGGAATTTCATATATGTCTTCTTTTAGAAGCAGCATCTACAGCAAGACACTAGGGAAGCAAGGTTTCACAACCACATACATGCCAATAGGTTCAGCTTGAGCAAATGGAAATTATTACAGAAGAATGCCGCAAGGTTGATCCCATTTGTAAGTCGTTCTGACTGTAAGACTGATGTTTTGCAAGAACATCTTATGGAAGAAATCCCTGGTTCTACTGCAAGGAGAATCATTATGTGACAGAATTTTTTCATCCCTTGTTTCTTTACTATGTAATTTCTTCCTGCTAATGTTTACTGTTGCACCCTTCCTCCAAATCCTGTGGATGAATTGCTCACAAAACAACATGTTTCCAACAAACAATAAACATGAATAACATGGGTAGACGACATGGGCCCTTTAGTCCCAAGAACAAAACATATTTGTACATGTCTGTACCCAACGTCTGCAAGCAACTAACAACCTGACCTACGCAGCATCCCGAAAAGGCTGAGGTGAACCTTATGATGGGTTCCCACTTATACTATTCATTACAATCTTCTTCTTCTTCTTCTTTTTTTGGCTGCTCCTCCTAGGGGTTGCCACAGCGGATCATCTTCTTCCATATCGTCCTGTCTTCTGCATCTTGTTCTGTTATACCCACCACCTACATGTCTTCTCTCACCACATCCATAAACCTTCTCTTAGGCCTTCCTCTTTTCCTCTTGCCTGGCAGGCTCTATCGTTAGCATCCTTCTCCCAATATACCCAGCATCTCTCCTCTGCACATGTCCAAACCAACACAATCTCACCTCTCTGATTTTGATTCCCAATCTTCAAACCTGAGCCGACCCTCTAATGTACTTGTTTCTAATCCTGTCCATTCTCGTCACACTCAATGCAAATCTTAGCATCTTTAACTGTGCCACCTCCAGCTCTGTCTTCTACTTTCTGGTCAGTGCCACTGCCTCCAACCTATATAACATTGCTAGTCTCACTACCATCCTGTAGACCTGTAGTCTGTCACAAATCACACCCATTCTCCACCCATTCCACCCTGCCTGCACTCTCTTTTTCACCTCTCTTCCACAATCTCCATTACTCTGAATTGTTGATCCCAAGTATTTAAACTCATCCACCTTCACCAACTCTACCCCCTACATCATACTATTAATTACAATATTTTTTGCATTTTAATTATTTCGATTCAAGAGTCAAGAATCTTTATTCATCACATGCATAGTTATATAGGACAACACTCAGTGAAATGCATCCTGATCTGCTTATCAAAAACTGTGCAAAGTTAGAAGAATATCAGTTAGATTAACAAAAAGTCCTAGATTGAAAGATAACAATGTAATAGAACATAAATGAATAAGTAAAATTAAGTGAAATAAAGCAGAATTAAGTGTTAAGGTGCAACAGTGCAGTGATTATTGTGCAAAACCAAAGTTAGACAGGTGCATAGTTAAAGGAAAGACCAATTCCAAAACAATTAAAGGGTAGACCTGCGGTGGTCTGGCACCCCGCCCAGAGTTTGTTTCCTGCCTTGCGCCCTGTGTTGGCTGGGATTGGCTCCAGCAGACCCCCGTGACCCTGTAGTTAGGATATAGCGGGTTGGATAATGAATGGATGGATGGATGGTAGATGTCATGGTACAATTACAGTCCAGTCTAAGTATGTGTAGGGTCATGTATGAGATTTCATGTTCTGGTTTAACAGTCTTATGGCTTGAGGATAGAAATTCCTTATGAGTCTCTCTGTCCTGGCCAGGATGCTACAAAACCTTTTGCCCGATTTTAACAAATGAAATAGGCTATTGCTAGGATGAGGTGAGTCTTTGATAATCCTGAGAGCTCTGGTCTTGCATCTTCTGGTGTAAATGTCCTGCATAGATGGTAGAGCTGACCTGCAGCAGCGTTCCGCTGCATGGATCACTCTCTGTAGGGCTTTATGGTCCTGAACACAGCAGTTTCCAAGCCAGGATGTAATGTTCTGTGTCAGGATACTTTCCACAGCGCCAGAGTAGAAAGTCTTTAGAATCCCTGAAGAGACCCCAAACTTCCTAAGTTGTCTGAGATGATAGAGTCTTTGCTTTGCCCTTTTGGTCTGAACTTGGATGTGTTCAGACCATGTCAGGTCCTCAGAGATCTGAACCCCTAGGTATTTAAAACGGTTCATCCTTGCCACTGGAGTCTACTGTCTCCTACTGAAGTCTACTACCAGCTCCTTGGTTTTGCTGACATTGAGCTGGAGGCAGTTTTCCTGACACCACAATGTCAGGTTCACAACTTCATCCATGTAGGCCATCTCATCTTTGTTTGCGATGAAGCCCAGTACCACTGTGTTATCTGCAAACTTCACGATTGTGTTGGAAGAATACATGGCCGTGCAGTCATGGGTATAGAGGGAGTACAGCAGGGGGCTAAGAACACACCCTTGTGGAGCTCCTGTGTTGATGGTGTTGCTGTTGGAAACACAGTTACCAACCCTCACTGCCTGTGATCTGCCTGTGAGGAAGTCCAGCACCCACGCACACAAGCAGTTGTTGAGTCCTTTGTCCCTCAGTTTCGCAAACAGTCTACAGGGTATTATTGTATTGAATGCTGAACTATAGTCAATGAACAACAATCTCACATAGTTGCCCTGTTTTTTGTCCACATGGCTGAGGGTGGTGTGCAGTACGTGGGAAATGGCATCCTCCGTCGATCTGTTAGGACGGTAGGCGAACTGGAGTGGGTCAATGGTGCTTGGGATGGAGGATGAGATGATGTCTTTCAGTAGCCTCTCGAACACCTTCATGACTACTGATGTTAGTGCAATGGGTCAGTAGTCATTCAGGCACGTGGGCAGTAGTCATTCAGGAACGATTGTGGATCTTTTGAAGCACATAGGAACCACAGACTGCGCTAGAGACTCGTTGAAGATGGTGGTGAGTACTGCAGCTAGTTGGTCAGCACAGCAACGCAGCAGACATCCAGAAATGACGTCTGGTCCCGCCGCCTTCCTGATGTTTACTCGCTTCAGTGCTGCACGCACATCGCACTCTGCAATGCTGCTGATGTCACCGTCCTCTGTAGTCAGGCAGTAGTTAGCGCTAGCTGCGTAACCAGCCTCAAAACAGGCATAAAATGCGTTGAGTTTGTTAGCAAATGCAAATGCAGAGTATGCGCTTACCATCGCATGAGATTTTCTTTTGTAGTCCGTGATGGTCTAGACGTAGCAGTCAGGAAGGCCTCTGAATGTGGCCGTGCCATCTCTTTCTCATCTCTGAATAAATGTCTTCCATCTCCATGTAAGTCAAAGAAGGACATGGTTTGCTTCTATAAATGAATTATTTTAAAGTAAGCGGCAGAAAAGTTGAAAACCTGAAACCTAATGTAGTTATATTCTCAATGGAAAGTTGAGGTTAGCTGATTAATTCATGTGTAAATTTCTTTAGTGAAAACTTAGATTATCGTTAGAAACTGAGGATGGAAGTTCTGTATCTCTCAATTAGTTTACAGATTTATCCCTTCATTATTTTACACAGCTGCTTCCTCCTGGTACTAACAATGAGTACAAAGTGGGATTATCCAGTCCATTTGCCCAGCACACACACCACCCACTGCCTCCATACAAAAGCATCCAGGGGCGTATTAGTAAGTCAAATCAACCTAACATAATGTATCTGCTTCAAGTTATGCTTAAAACATTTTCATGATCAACTTTCTAAATTAATTTTTTTGTAGTAGTAAAGAAATTAGCACAGGTGACCAAAACCTTATGGAAACATCATGAATATTACTACTATAAAACAATCTCTCCAGTAAATGAGTTACTTAATGTTGAATGAACTACTACAATAGAAACAAACACTTTATTGAAGGGTTTCTGTTAATGGATTGCATGCAGCACACTCATTTATGATGGAGCCAAGCCACAATTGAACAAAATGATTTGTGACTTGTCCTATAGCTGATGGAGATGCTGTTTTTCATAAATGTGATAAGAAGAGGACAGGACAGTGCTTCTGAGTGAGTAAAAGTAATTAGTAACATTTGGTTTTTTGTTGGCAGGCATTTATTCAAATCCATTGTATATTGAGACTGTCTTGATTTTAGGTTTTGATGTTAATGGAGAGTTGATATTTTTAGCAGCTTTGAATAAATCAGCTTTAAATCACCTTTGTAACATCACTGAATACCATTTTAAAACAGAGTTCTGCTGCAGTCTTTTTCGTACCACTGCCACCAAGAAATATAGCTTGTTCAACAGTAAGCTGCTCAAGTGAATTAATAATAGTACTCTCAATAGCAGAAAAATACAAATGTCATACACAAAAAAAACACTTATTTACAGCTGAGTAACACTACTAATCGTGAATAAAACCAAAAACAGTCAAATTGGGTGCAATGCCTCCAAAGCCAAATTCTTTATTTTGTCGATATTGCCAAAATCAATCAGCTCACTTTTGTTTTCATTAAGCTGACCAAAGCTCTCTGCCATCTTGACTTTGATCTAAATAATACACTAAGTAAGGGACTCAATTTGAGAGGTCAAAGAGAAATAAAGTTGAATATTTTCTGCATAGCAGTGATACATAATAATGTGCTTCATCCTTTAAGGATTTGGCAACGGAAGCATATAAAGAGAGAACAAAATAGGGCCCAAGACAGACCCCTGAGGAACTCCACAAAAACCAATCACCAGTTTTAACAGAGGAAGAACTGTCTTTGAGAGATGATGTAAACCACTTCATTGCTGTCACAACAAAAGAAAATGATCAGCTTACAATTGGCTGTTTAATTTGGCACCCGTGCCATTCTCACACTTTAGCAGTGTTTGCTCACCCCTCATTTGGCTTCGATTGCCCTTGCAATTTAGCTGCTTAGAGACCCCTGATTCCCTCCCCTTTATATCTGCCTATATTTACATGAAGGTAAAAAGAACATACAGCAAGTTCAGCAGTGCAGAAGCTAGCAACTAATGCCAGTTATTTAAAAAATGAAGTACTACATTTATCTTTATAATTTCTTGCATTGTCAACTGAAATTCCCATGTGCCAAAATTGTAAATGATGTTTTAAGTTAGAAATAAATGAGAATTAGAGAGAAAAGGTAAACATACCAATGAACGACATCACCAATTGGCGCGAGAAGTTAAACACTTTGCCATAGGAGAGAGAAATCAGTTTTTGTACTACGTGTCTACAATTTTGGCTTGTTTCAAAGACAGCTCATGCAAACTCTTTGGCTGGAGAATTTGGCAAAGCACACGTTACAGGATTGACTTGTCAAATAAATAATTATGAATTGTGGCTCTCTGCCTACTTTGGACTTTAAAATTACATTGCATGAACAATCATTTTTCAGTCCAATACCCATAGTTTGCATAAAAACACAACACATCACGATGATGAAAAGTAAATGATGTAACATAACATTAACGTGTTTCATGTAAAAGCTCTACTGTCTAAATGACATATTACAGCAGTGCGCCTCCTACCCATTTCATCATTGAAGGAATCCTAAAAACACTAAAAGGAATGTAAGATTGCTCATTTGTAAAAATAATGGTCAAAGAATATGATAAGACATATCAGTGACTTAGCTAAATGCAGTTACGTAAATACATTTCATAGTTATTACAAAATTACTTAATGATTACGAGCCAGATCTGGTCTGTTAGCAATGACAAATATGAATTCTAAGACAACTGGGCTCCATAAATTTTGTTTGTGCAATGGGAGCTGATGCAGGAAGTCATGCAAAATGCATACATTTAAAACAGAGTGCTTTTCAGTAGTGAACAGGAAAGAAATTTCACAGATTAAGGGCCTTAAAAGTGCATTTTTAATAGCTCCGTGTTGTGCTCCTCGAGTTTATCATTCTTTCAAATGCAGCATTTTTTCAAGTGAATTCAACTTAAATGTTCAGATATTCAGTCAGCATTTACCAATATCATATTTGTGGCTCAGGGCCTCTAGTACCTTTACAGGTACAGTAATTAAATGTATGTCAGTGTCATAATTTAAAACTAAAGTTGTTGTAACATTGTTGTCATGTATACAGAGTACAGTGATATTCGTACTTGCACATCTGAGGGAAATCTACATCAGATCTAAGATTTTTGAAAAAATGTCCACAAACCTTTTTTTAAAGAATTATCAGGTTCCAGACATTTAAGGAGTAAATCAAACTTGCATTGTACCTTTGGATTAAAAGTATTATGGAAAACTATTAAATTCACAATTTAAGGAGTGGAAGTGATAGGTTTACATACCCTGGCAGAATTTGTAAGATGTGTGCAATATCCATCCATCCATTATCCAACCCGCTATATCCTATCTACAGGGTCACGGGGGTCCGCTGGAGCCAATCCCAGCCAACACAGGGAGCAAGGCAGGAAACATATCCCAGGCAGGGCGCCAACCCACCACAATGTGTGCAATACTTTAAAGAAAAGATGACTGATCAGGCAAAATACATTTCATTTACTTGTAACGGAATCCAAATTAAACTATAAGGCACCATAGAACAGCACAACCATTAAAACACAGTAATCAGGAAAATAATGAGATGGTCCCTGTTCAAAAGTCTGCATATCCTTAGTTCTTAGTACTCTTTATTGCCCCCTTTAGTATCAATGATGCCATGCAGTCTTTTGTGATAATCGTGGATGTGGCCCTTGATTTTCTCAGGTTGTAGAGCTGCCCATTCTTCTTGGCAAAAAGCCTCCAGGTCCCATAAATTCTTGGGTTGCCTTGCAAGAACTGCAATTTTGAGATCTTCCAAAGTGGCTCACTGAAATTGTGGTCAGGAGACTGTGATGGCCTCTCGAGCACCTTTACTTGTTTAAACTGTGGCCTTCAAAGGGTCAAGCTGGCCTTATGTTTTGGATCATTGTCATGTTGGAAAAACCAGGTGCATCCCATATGCATCTTCCACACTAAAGAATGCAAGTTGTCCTCCAATATTATTCTGTAACATGCTGCATTCATCTTGCCATCAATTTTCACTAAGTTAGCTGTGCTGCTATAGCTCACACACCCCCAGAACATCAGAGATCCACCTCCATGCTTCATAGTAAAGATGGCATACTTTTTGTCGTGGGCATTGTTGCATCTTCTCCAAACATAGCGTTTATAGTTGTGATCATAAAGTTCAATTTTGGTCTCATCACCCCAATGGACTTTGTTCCAGAAGTTTTGAGGCTTGTCTAGATGCCATTTAGCACATTGTTAAGTGTGTTGTTTGAGTTGTTGGCACAGCAAAGGCCTTTTTTCTTGCAACTCAATCGTGCAGCCCATTTTTGTTCAAGCACCTCCTTATTGTGCATCATGAAACAGCAACACCACTTCTTTGCAGAGGAGCCTATATCTCAGGTGAAGTGGCTTGTAGCCTTTTCTTGGCATCTTGACAAATGATCCTGGAAGTTATGGTTGAAATCTTGGTTGGTCTACTTGACCATGGCTTGGTAACAACAGAACCCCTAACTTTCCACTTTTTTTTATTCAGAGTCTGAACGCTACTGACTGGTATTTCCAGATCTCTGGATATCTTTTTATATCCTTTTACTGATTTATACAAATCAACACCCTTTTCTTGCTGGTCCTTTGACGGTTCTTTTGCTTTCACCTTGGCTTGGTATCCAGCAAAGTCAGTGCAGTGCTACATGAATTTAAACTGACTGTTTATACACAGATACTGATTACAATCCAAGAGGTTACAGTGTGTTGAAAATCTCCCTTAATTACCCTTAATTTGAAATTGTGTCTGTATTATCAGCCCCAACATTCAAGGGTATATAAACTTTTGATCAGGCCCATTTGGGTGATTTCATTTATAGTTTCAGTATGATTTAATAAGAGCACACATACATTATAATGACGTAATAAATTGCCTGAGCACACTCCTTAATTAAAAGGAAAGCTTTCTGTGTGTTTACTTGTACTTTCCAAACAATTGCCAATATTTCACAAATTCTGCTAAGATATGTAAACTTATGAACACAACTGTATGTACCTAACTGTTTGTGTGGTTTACAGCATAAATAATTCAGGCACTATTATTCGGAGTAACACTACATCCATTCATTTGTGAACTCTAATAATCCATTTCATAATTACTATTTTAATTGCAGGAGTGTCTTGTCCCTGTTTTGATTTTCAATGAGTTTTTCATTTTCTTCTGCTCCCTCACTCACTTGTTCTGAGTATGTTTTCCAGTTACTCCCTGTCCCTTCATGCTTCTTATCATCCTAATTTTGTAGGGATGAGGCCACCATTACAACTGTGTCTCTAAGGTGTTTTCAGAAGTGAAATACTCAGAGTAACATTCATGCATTAATGTATAATGTAATGACACCAGTGGCATTACTAGAATGTCATCTTGGGGTGGGCATTTGGATATTATGGATGGCAAAAAAAAAAGCCAAAATAAAATAAAGTTTTATTTTTACAGATTTGTCATTGAATAGGGAAACAGCTTCACAATAGGCACACCCATGACTGACACTGACAGCGGCCATAGTCTTATTAGTGCACAAAGAGATGACCAATTATGTAAGCTTTCCATATATGATGCAATATTTTATATAAAGTATAATGCAGGTTAGGTTAACCGGAGACTCAAAACATGCTTTTTTGAATTTCTTCAGTGTTTAGAATATTCTGCGTTAAGGCTATGTTACATTACCCAAATTTTCCAATGATTTTCAGTCATAGCCTTCATTTATATAATCTTAGCGAGTCAGGGCTACTTGGCAGCATGATCTAATGACATATCCAGCGATTCACTCCTATTAATGTGTGCCTTGCTCTGATAAAATAAGACAGGTTTAATTTGGTCTTTAGTCCCAGGGGCAGGCACAGTGTGCATGAGAGCTGACAACCACTGAATGCTCATCTGAATGTACAGTGCATAGAAAGCAGTGACAAGGAACAGCGATGTTTTGGACATCACAAACAAACAAATGAGGAGTTCATCTATACTTGAAGTATCTTATTTTACATACCTGTTAACCCTTTGTATGGTGCTAGATCTATCAGGCATGCTACTGGCTGTCAGAAAAAAAGACAAGCAGGACTATACTAGAAGGATGGCATTCACAAGGTAAATGTGGCAGGGGCAGCAGTTTTCAGTTGTTTAAATTGATATGGTCTGGCAAAGTGATCAGCAAATGTGGTCAGCAAATCAAACATACCATATGCCTGGTTGTTCTTCATGTAGAGTTTCCACATTTCTCCCTTGAATGTGTACGTTTTCCCCCAAATGCTCTAGTTTTCCTACCACATCCCAAAGACAGGCATGTTAGATTAATTGCTTATTCCACACTGGCCCTGTGTAAGTATGTGCATGACCTGGGCATGTGATGGATTGGTGTTCTCTTCAGGGTTGTTTTCTACCTGCACTGAGTGCTGCTCCAATATGCTACAGCCCCCTGTTACCCAGAATTGGATTAGGCAGGTCTGATACTGTTAGATTATGCTTTTTTTATACCTCAAATTGCAATAAGAAATCAATGAGTACATGATGTAATTATACTTTTGCTAGTAAATCACAAATATAGTAATAATCATTCACAAGCAACAGCCAGATTTCAACTTTAATAAAAAAAAAATCTTTTTCTATCTAGTAATCACTGGGATTGCCTTTACTTCATGTTAAACATCTACAGCATTTTCATAGCCATTATTCACATTCACATTCTGCCAGATGTGGCTATAGCAAACCATCAGGGATCATAGGTGCAAACAAATTCCAAACCCATGTTGTTTGAAGCTGTAGTTGATTATTTCAGTACAATACTTTTCAGTCTTTTATTTATTTGCTCTTTTTTCCCAAAATACTCCCATTGAGGGTAACGGGAGCAGCTAAAAGAAGAAGAAGGGGGTCTGACAAATCAGACAAGCGAGATTGCATTGGTTTGGACATGTGCAGAAGACAGATGCTGAGTATACTGAGAGAAGGATGTTATGGATAGAGCTGCCAGGCAAGAGGAAAAGAGGAAGACCTAAGAGAAGATTTATGGATGTGGTGAGAAAGGATATGCAGGTGATGGGTGTGACCAAGCAAGATGTAGAGGACAGGAAGATATGATAGAGGATGATCCGCTGTGGCAACCCCTAACAGGAGCAGCTGAAAAAAGAAGACTCTCATTGACTATGAAAACATAACTGCATGCTCATAAAGATCTCTTTGCTTTGTCACACTTGCACACCTGGGGACCGTCTTCCTGGCTCTGATGAGGTAAGCGATACCACCCAGTCCAGATCTGAAGTTCAAGGAGGTTGCCTAGTGCTCCCCATGCTCCACCCAGATTGACCACTCTTTTTTTGAAGTAGCTGCCATAATGATTGAAGAGACCAGGAAGATGGCATTAGTACTCAACCCTGTATTGGCATAGATGGAGCTCCTGACCAAGCATTATCACCTGACTGCAGAAGATATTGGCTATAGAAAGCCTTTTCTGTTGTACCCAGGGCAATATTTTTGCTTTATTTTATGGACTTATTAAAAGGGGAAACATGGCTTGTGCCCCGAAATTCCTTTTTTTGTTGCTGTGGGTCTCTACTTAAGTCTCAGCTTTCTTTAACTAAATGCAAAGGATTGCATTATTTCTGCTCTGATTTCATATGATATAATATTGCTTTAATTTTTAACAATTATTTTTTCTTCTTTACAAAATATATTTTTGATCTTGTTTGTATAATAGTAAAGTACCTTCTCACCTTCTAAAAGTAAGGTTGAAGAGCCCTGACCAAAAGGTGCAACTCGACTAAAGGATCATCCATCTATCCACCCATTTTATTTCGAACAATTAAAAAGAAAAAAAAAATGTCTGCTGCAGTATTCTGCACTTCTCCCCATTAGTAGATTACCAATACTCGTTGAGCCATTTATCGAAACAAACATGTAAACTGCCTTATAAGCCTATTTTGAAATATTACACCATCGAAACAAGCATATTGTCCCCTTATGAAAAACTATTTTGAGTGGATTAAATTGGATTCATAATGGATAAACGGACAACAAAAAAGTACTCAACTGGCCAGTAGCCATTTTTGTAAGTCCAGTAGATGAGATTACAAAGTGGTCTTAGGAGGCCCTCATTTTGAAATAAATAAATAAAAATAGATAAGAGATTACTACTAAAAATAATTGTGATCTCAACTTAGGACCCTCTAGTAACAAAATGCAAACAGTCCTGATTTTATTATAAGATTCTCATAAATAAGATATATAGTTTGTTGAATTCCGTTCAGGGTCATGGGCAACATTGGTCATTGGTAGGGTACAGTTATGTACATGTCCATGCCCACTCACTCATTTAACTTTAAATTGGTCCCAAAACATAAGATTCTGAAATGTGGAGAGAAAACTGAAATGTCCAGAGAAAAAACCTTTCAAACAGGACGGGAGCATTATAGTCAGCAGACTGTTCTGATCCCGGGAACTAAAGCACCATATTGGGCATGAAAGAATAAAAAATATCATCAAAAGTCTGTCTCACATCAAGTCTTAGATAGCTTGTACCTGGTTCTTTACTAAATTTTATTTAAAATGTACCTATTTTAACTATTGTTTGTTACTCATTTAAAAAAGGAAGGCTCATGTGAAGTTAATACACAGTGCCCTCTATAAGGTTTGGGATAAAGGCACATTTTTAATTGATTCACCATTCTGCTCCACAGTTTAAGATTACAAATCAAACAATTCAAAAGTGATTAAAGTGCACATTGGAGATTTTCATTTGGGGGTATATGCATTCATTTTGGTCATACCATGTAGTAATGACAACATTTTTTTTACACGATCCCCCATCTTCAGAGAACCATAATGTTTGAGACAATTGGCGTCACAGATGTTTGTGAGTATTCAAGTGTGTTTTGTTGCTTCATTAGTGCAGCCCCAAGATTCTTAGGCTTGCATCTACTTACAGACTACCTTTGGAGTCTATGCTTGCCACTGTTCATGAAAGTCAAGGAAGCCATTATGAGGCTAAAAAACAAGAATAAAACCATTAGAGAAATTGGTAAACCTTGGGATTACCTAAATCAACTGTCTGGAATATCATTATGAAGAAAAATACACACTGGTGAGCTTAGTAATTACAAAGGTACTGGTAGGCCAAGGAAGACCTCCACTGCTGATGACAGAAGAATTCTCACTGTGGTAAAGAAAAAGTCCCAAACGCCTGTCTGACAGATCAGCAGACAGATGTGTATGTGTCAGAAATGCCTATCCGCAGAAGACTTCATGAACAGAAATAGAGGCCACACTGCAAGATGCAAACCATTAGTTAGCCACAAAAACAGGGTGGCCACATTACAGTTTGCAAAAAAAGTACTTCAAAGAAAAAAATCTTGTGGACAGACAAGACAAAGATGAACCTTTATGAGAGTGATGGCAAGAGCAAAGTGTGGATACTAAAAAGGAACTGCCCAAGATCCAAACCATACTACCTCATCTTCCAAACAGTAGCGGGGGTGTTATGGCTTGAGCATGTATGACCACCACAAGTACTGGCAAACTTATCTTCATTGATGATGTAACTGCAGACAGCAGTTGCACACTGAATTGTGAAGTGTATAGAAATATCTTATCTTCTTAGGTTCCACTAAATGCCTCCAAACAAACTGGATGACACTTCATCTTACAATAAGAGAATGATTCCAAATATACTGCTAAGGCAACACAGGAGGTTTGAGCTTGCCTTCTATTTCCTGAAGAGAAAAATTAAGATTACAAGCCCCTGAAACAAGCAGTAGCTGCAGATGGTTGTATTAGAGGATTGATAAAGCATCACCAACAAAGATACTCAGCAGCTGTTTGATGTCTATGAGACGAGACGAGACATTTTCAGACCGATATTTTCAAGTCCCGTGAGATGATACTTTGTGCCAAGAGATGAATGGAAAACCTAACAGGTCAAGAGCGGGGGCGGAAATAAAAGATAAACAGTAGAAGAAGAAAAGACAAAGAGTAGAAGACAAAGTAGAACGTAGTAAAGAGGTTCAAAAACATTGGTCCAATATACATGCAGAGCCGATTAGAGATTATGAAAGTACTAAAATTTGAAAGTCTTAAAAACTTGATAGTAAAGATCACGCTAACAAATGGAAATTCTTACTCGGTGAAATAACGGAACAGCAAAAAGAGATCGAATATATGGACATAGGTATCCGCGAGAAATAAAAGATTTGTTATTTGGTGAAAGTGAAATCCATAAACACTACAGGCAAAATATCCAAGTCTACAATAATCTGTTCACGTTAGCATCATTCAATGCTCAAAATGTAGATTTACACGATTCAGGACCATACGCTATGAGAATCTATGGTCCCGCAACAATTAAAGCTACTACAAGTTTAATTTCAAAGAAACCACAATTTGGTCAGGTTTATATTTATGATCACAAAGAAGCAATGCAATATAGAATCAAAAGAGTTAAATGATTGGACGCATTAGAAATTCTACAGCCAATAATGGATACAAATCCATACATCCAAAAGTATTGCACTTTAAGTGAAATTTATCTGAAAAACACAGACAAAGAAGTTTTCTTGGATTTCTATATGAATCTGAAAGATCACACGCACATATATAATAAACCAACATGTGACAAATTAATAGTTTCAAAAGTTTCAGAGCTGATATTCATGTTTATCCAAAAGCTCAGCATACTTCGTTGTAAGTGGCAGATCCGGGAAATGACGAGTGAATAGGGCCCACATGGGGGTTGGCAAGTGAAGCAAGCAGGGGGCAGAGCTCCCGTGTATTAAATATGACTGCTTTACTGTACCCACTGTTTCTGTGTCCTTAACATTATGGTGCCCTGAAATGGGACCGTGTATAAAAAGTGTTGTCATTTGTACATGGTGTGAATGAAATGCATAAAAACACCCTTAAATTAAAGTCTGCAATGTGTACTTCAGTCACGTCTGAATTGTGTCATCTGTAATTTTAAACTGGTGAAGCAGAGGGATAAATCAAGGAATAATGTGAGTTTGTCCCAGACATTATGGAGGTCTCTGTACATGCAGATGAAGTACCAGTGACTTAAATAACACTTTTATTAAACATCAGGAGATAATAGTGCTGCTATGTTAGTAGCACTGGAAGAGAAAATCTGTGAACAATGGTATATTTAAATAACACTTATCTTAACAACTGAATGATAAAAACAATTCAAACAGCTATCTAGCCAAGATAAATATGCTTGAAAGGATCACTGGCCAAGAGTATTTCCTTCTTGTGAATATGAATAAAAACATGCCTGTTCCTTTGAAGACAGTAAGTATTGAGCTGTTCACAAGCCTTGTTATCTTCTTCATCATAGGATTATTTTGACTTTGTCAAACCCCCTACTAGGCAATTCTGAATACGTGATAATTGTTTTGAATTTCAGCCAGACAGTCATTTATCTTTTGCTTTTTTGACAAAAGTATTAATCACTGGCTGGCTTTAAAACTCATAGAGTGACATACAGTACCTTTGGAACATCTGGAATTCATTCTGCCTGCCAGTGACTTCATAAAATGTTAACTGGGTTGTTTAGTTCTTTCTGATTAACCTGCTGGAGAATGCAGATATGAAAAGCATCCAGTGCTGGCTTACTTAATGTTTTCTTTTTGGACTAGACTAAAAACATATGGATTCCACACAGAGCTAGTGAAGCAGTGTATATGTGTTTAAAATAAAAATGCATCCATTCATCTGTTATCATGGTTGTTAGGGTAGGAGCCTATTCCAGCATTACTAGGCACAAGGCAGAAATGAACCCTAAATAGGGAAAAAACCATCGCAAAGCTTTTTTTGAACACAATCACACACCCACTTATATTCAAACCACTTTAATTTAGAGCCATCAGACAACCTAACCTGTGTGTCTTTAAGATGTGCACACTGACATGAAAGGGACACCATCACAAACATGGGAACAAAATATAAACTCCTCTCAGGCAGCAACTGGACCAGAATTAACCAGAACGGCTATGAAAGTACTCTCCAGGAACTTCGAGGCAGCAGCAGGAGCTTCTGTGTCTCTTTCCACAAGTACAAAGTTACATACTGAAAATAAATGCATTAGTCCAAAAAGATCTTTGCAATTAGATATACAGTATATCTTTAGTTGTGGGCATATAATTCGTTGTTTACTTTACAGCAAGACAAGTAACATTAATCCACTTACTGATTGTACAAATTGCAATTATAGAGTTGTAGAACGCCGTGCCATCATCATCAGGTGCAACTCCTCCGGTCTTTTAGCCTCAGGGATACGGCCTCCACTTCCTAACTCTGCATCATCACTGCAGAGTATTTGCATATTTTTGTGTGCGATGGAGTAGTGATTAGCTATGCATTCTCTGAGATCAAGTGACCTGGGTTTGATTCAAGGTCCTGTTGTCAGGGTGGGTATACACATCTTCCTTTTGCACACATGGGCTTTCTTTGGGGACTGTTTTTTCTTCCCAAAGCTTGTGTGATATAAAATGATGATCTGTATCATGTAATATGACTTTGTGTATGGGCCTTCATGCAATAGACTGACTTTTATCCAGAACCTACTGTATTAACCACTTTTGGTGTCAGGAAATACATCTGGCTGTAAAAATCACGTTGAAACCTATAAAACATCAACCCCACGTAGAAGTGGGAAAAGATGAAGTGGAAGAAGAAGAAAAAGAAGTCAGTATTGTCAAGACGGGATCTGGGTGTGTTGAAAATGCTGGTTGATAAAAAAAAACAGTTATTATTATAAACTAGCCAAAGTGCCCAGTATTGAACAGGTATATTTGTATAATGGGTTAAGGAGGAGGAGGTAGAGGTTGAGAGCATGCACTGATTACAGCTCATTGCTGCACCCACCACATGACAAACCACCCAGATATTGACCTGAGTGCAACAAGTGACACTTCAGCACCACACTGCAACAGTGTGACTTTTTTACAGTGGCTGGAGTGCCAGTTCTGCAACCAACCCCCAAGTTTTCCCTGCAAGTTGGAGGACCTGCTTGCAGGGCTGGATGCAGGTTAACATCATACACAGGACGAAGTAATTATAGATTAAGAGCTTTGATCAAGGAAAGACAAAAAATATTTCTCTATGTTGTAAATGTGTATCTTTTTATTATTTCTGGCTAAAATGAAAGTAGCAAATCCATTAGGTACACCAGTGGCTTTCCACCTTTTTGTGTAGTGGGCCATTTTTATTATAATAAATACTTGGGAAACGAAGGACGTAACAGCAGTTTCTTGAGTGTAGCGGGGATCCTCATTGGAATTATGACCTAGGGAGGTGTTTCTTGGAGGTTCCAGCAGCTTATGAACAGTGGTATGATCATTTAGCTAAACATGACAGCATATTAGTAAGTGCCAAGCAGACCAGTGATATTTCTTAGACCAGACTTCATATTACTGTGTGTTTCTTCCAGATGTAATATTATAAGTGAAAAGTGGACAAGAGACATTACTTTGACACTGTTTCATGGACTATAAGTGGTGTTACAATTGTTGTTACACCTGACATTTTGAGGACCATTAAATGTTAGCCATTTCACAGGGCAGGGATGTTGGTAGGGTTGCTAACCATACAGAAATTTACTGACAGTTCACCCAAAATATTTAAAATTGAAGTCCGATTGTAATTGTGTAAATACATTGGACTGCTCGTAACAGGTCACCAATTTATTTTCTAGTGAAGCAACAACAAAGCTCACAGCCACAGCTTGTGGCAGCTTACAATGAACTTTTAAAGCTCTCTTGCTAAGTATGTATTCCTTGAGCTATTCCAGCCACTATCTAAGACACAGCTCTTTCTTCACTTTGAGTGGTATTCACGCGGCCCATCATTCTTTTGTGATTTCCTCCCAGCACAGCACAGTCAATGAATGTTAGAATAGGCACAGTTTTTGTCCGGAAATATTGATTTATTGGGTCCAAAATTTGGGCTGAGACATAGTCTATGGCTTTACCCTGATCAAATGAGGGAGCTGCACAAATTTTGGAAGAGATTTGTCCAATGGATTTGTATACCGGGCATATATAGAAACACAGTTTTAGATATTTGATTGTTATTATTATAACATAAATGCTTTTGGAATTATTATCAAAATGAGTTATATTGCAAATATTATTTGCTTAGAAGAATATATTTTGTAAGTGAGGCTGGGCTGAGGTTAAGCCAGTAGTACACAGCGCCAGGGAGAAGTGAGGCTATATAGTGGCCTAGTGAACTATGCACTGGACAAGGAAAGCTGAGTATGCTAACCTCACAGAGAGAGTTATAGTTAAAATATGTTCCCTGATAATCAATATAGGAAGGTGATCTGGGATAGGCATAGCTCTGTAAGTAGGAACTGGTGTTCAGATCTGCTAGCGAGAGTTGTAGCAAGATGGCCTGAGGAGTTCTAGAGGCCAGTCAGACATTATTAGTACTTAAGCATGTCAATCTGGAAGTAATAAATGCCTCTCCCAGTTAGACCCCTAAGGTCAGGAGGAAGAGTCTGGCAAGCACTCAACTGGAGGAAGAGAGGGAGGGAGAGAGAGAGAAGGGAGGGTGAAGAAAAGACAGGATGGAATGAGTAGGAGAGCATTGGGCTTTAAGGAAGGCACAGAGGCAGCCATCCTAGAAAGGGGTCAATCCATGCATGGAGTGGCTGCTAAGTTTGGTTTCTTTGTAAAAATCCTCTTGTTTGCTTTCTTGGTCTCTTCAGGATTTATATTGGGGTGAGGGATTCCTCAGAAAGATCTGCCTTGAATCTTTCACTTTGGATGACAGAGCATTTCTTCCACTGTTCAAGCATCTTACATAAAGAATGTGAAACATTAATAATGACTTTTACTTCCTGTTCTCATGACTACGAGTTATAGCTGTATGGGGTCATTATAGGTCTATAGGTTTATAGGGTCATCTGTTCAGAGTGCTGTAAGATTCTAATGAATCTTTACTGAGATTCACAGCTCTCACAGAAAGGATGGAAAGTGAAGCAATTAAAACTCATAGAGCCTCTGATATCACAATAAAAGCAGCTTTCTGCTTCTGTAATATAACCCATAATATGATTAATTTCTGTTCCTTCAGTTGTGGTATACTGAGCACAGAACTAAATAGGCAAAGTTTAGGGTGTGTCAAGGCTCATTGCTGACAGATGTGTCTGTGTCACCCATTTTGATTGCAGTAAGTGAAGGATAATGCGGAGAAATAGGAGATGAAGTACCAGTAAGAGGAGATGGAAACTGAAATCAGAAATGTAAGCGGATGTGTGGAGCTCTAATAGACTGCTTAATATGTATATCAAAGGGTGTTTGGTCAGCTGAATGGAACTTAAAGACAAAAGAACACCAAGGTAACAGAAAGCAGGGTATGCATGGTGAAAGCCTACACTTGAATCAAGGCAAGAACCCTCCAGAATCAGCACAGCAAAGGACTTCAAGAGTCTGATGGCCTTTTTAGTGAAAAGGAAAAAAGGAAAGTTTACATTTGTATATAGTTTCTTGAAACTGATACCAAAATTACTTTTGAAGGTGATTTTTTCAGTGTTTTGTGGTTGAAGGGCTTTTTCTTTGGGGTGGAAACAAAGAATAGTACTTCTTAAAGCCTCATTCTCATTTGCTAGCATGTGTTTTTTCTGTAGCTGTGTAAAGCATGTAATCCATATCACACACGATATAAATTCTATTCATGCATTTTGTTCGCATTACAGCAAAGGCGTGCAGTATGTTTTTTCAAAATATGAAATGTTTTTTTTTTCCATATAAAGACACCAAAATGCAGCATTGTGCTAAATATTGTGCTTTATCCACAGAAAAAAACTCAGCACATGGAAAGTCACCGCTAATAACTGCCCCATCCCCATAAGTTTTTTAATTATTATATTGTGGAAGTTACTTTAAGGTCATTTTTGAATCTTTGTTTCCTGTGTGTGATACTATTTTGTGCTTGTTTTTAATGACAATAGTTAGTAGTTGCTATGTCTTCAGCAGATGAAATAGAAGTTACAGTACATGTCATTATGTCATAATGTCCCACCATCTTAAATAGCTTCTAGCATCCAGGTTTTGCATATCTTTTAAAAAAATTACATTATTAGTGCCAGTTATGAGCAAATAAAATATAAAAAGCATTTTCTACTTTAAACCTCTTTGTTGACTGTAGCTTTGATTCTGTTTTCTTCTGTTATTCTTGTTGTTTCTTCTAGTATTTATGATCTTTGCAATTTTACCCCTATTATTGCTCTATAACATTTTTCTTTTTTTATTGTTCTTCCACACAGTGCTCATAACAAATATGAGCATCAAAGATGAATTTGCCCATGGACTGGGTGTAAGGTGCTACACTGGATGGTAGCTGCAAGCCAACTTACAATTCTCACCAGGTTACCTAATTCTTATTCTTGTCTGGCTACTAAAGAACATACTGCACATATATATTGTACTGCTGGCCATACCTTAGGATGGTCTGAAGAAGGATTTCACTAAATATTTGGCACTATAAATAGTATCGGCAGCGAAATCTATTGGAGTCATGAGGAAGAAGTAGGACATGGAGATTCTAAGATGCTCTCGAGCAAGTCCTGCTGTGAGTTATTTCACAGGTGCTTGACCAGTTACCAGTAATAAATGTCATTATTTCTGTGTACAGTTTGTTTCTGGCCACTCTTGCTGGTTGTAGGTATCCAGCCTTGGCAGTCACAAGCTAATTTACGCAGGCCCTTAATTACCCCTGAAGGCTTAGTAAATGAGTCTTTCATGCCTTTGGTTTCAGAACATTTTCTAGTTTTGACTATTGCAATATTATTTGACTGTATTTATTCCTTTGGGCATTTGATTAGCTTCTTTGAACTTTGATATTTTCACCTGTATTTATGATTGCATCCATTCTAGCTACTCTGTATTTGCATATATTTAATGTAGGCCACTGATCCATTTGCTTCAAATAAGACCTTCCCAACACTCTGCTTGGTTGAGTTACTTTTCTGAATCCATCCTTTAATATTCATAGAAACTCTTTAAGTCTTCCAAAGTTCACCCAATGCCATATTCCATCACACTGAAAGGTGAGTAAATCTAGGAACCTGATAATGTTAGGAGGGGGAAGTGTGCATGTGTGTGTGTGTGTGTGCGTGTGTGTGTGTGTGTGGTGGGGGTGGGGGTTACAAAGGCTTCATACAATAGTGTAGTGAGTTTAAAGTCTGCGGGAGAGTTGGAACAAAGAATTAGTGACTGGGAGTGAAAGGAAGTGGGAAGGGAGTATTTTCATGGTTTAGGACTGGCTAATTGGACTATGATAACGAAAAAATAGCCTTGTGTTTAGAAAGGAGTACCTGAGAAAATAGACCTTTTTGTCTTTTGTGTTTGTGCTTACTCTGCTTCCCGTGTGCTTCCTTCTGTGTCTATGTGCATATGTGAAATCACTCGTAACTTCTTGGCCCAAAGCTAACAGTGTCAGTCTTATGCTTCCAGTATTATTTTTAATCACATTGTACCCTTTCATATACTTTCAGACTGTTCACAATATCTGTCATTATTTTACTTTAACCAGATTTCATCATGTGAAAGATCTGAAGATCACTTCACAGATGTGGATTTACCATATAAATCTTGAATGCTGAGAAAATAATTTGTCATTGTAATTACTTTACTCAAAGTGAAATATGAACCTTGTGGTATTACTTGCCTTCTATACTATAAAGGAATGAGGACTTAGACAACCTAGTACATGATATATATTGTTTTACTTCAGTACAGAACAGGCAAATCGCTAAACCCTCGCATCCATCCATCCATCCATTATCCAACCCGCTATATCCGAACTACAGGATCACGGGGGTCTGCTGGAGCATGCCTATGCACATTTCTCTACTGTCAGGGGCCAAGGGGAATGCCCCCAAAACAACAAATACGCATTTAACTTCAGGACAAGTCGTGACACACCTCACTTTGTTCTCTTCCCAGTGGCACTCACAATGATTGCAAACTGTACTTCGTTATGCACATGACAACCTGGGTCATAATCTCTTTTGTAGCATGTGAGTTATCACAGCTCTTGACTCCTAACTTCCTTGCTGTTCCACTGCACACTGTCTCCCCTAACTCTCTTCAGTTTCACAGCTTCTCCTTGAGCTTCACACCAGTACTTTGGATCCTCCATTCAACTCCTGTCATCCACCTGCTGGTCCTCCTAATGCAGAATGCTACTAATGCACACCTCATGACAGACCACCAGGTTACCATAGTGTACCTACTTAAAGGACCTGTGCTGCAGTATGAGTAGCCCTTGGATAGTGCTCCCGAAAAAGAATATAAAGAAGAAAGAACAAAAATTTGTGCTTTTTTTGACAACTTCTAATCTAAACACTACTGGCACGTAAGGATGCATGAACCACTGAAATTCACATCTTCTCTGTTCAAGATACAGTAGTGTAGATTTGATAAACGTACGATTTTGATTCTGATATGTTAATAAAATTCTTGTTGTCATTATAAATTGAAGTAGGTTCAGCACCATTTATTTCCAGTTTTTCAAGTAATTTCTAATTCCTGCTTGCTATGTATGTCATATTACTATATGTTATTGGTTGGAGCAAACTGTATTAGCTATAAATAATGCAATTTTTGTAAATCATTTATGTACATTGGAAACACATTTTGAATCAAATAAAGAAAAACTGTATTGAACATGAACTATTTGATTTTGTTTCTTTTATTTAGCCAGTGCCCTTATTACTGTATATTTTAAATGTTAAAAATATATATGTTATATGTTAAATTCTTCTTCTTCTTTTGGCTGCTCTCGTTAGGGGTTGCCGAAGCAGATCACCTTGTTCCATGTCTTCCTGTCTTCTCCATCTTGATCTGTCACACCCATCACCTGCATGTCCCCTCTCACCACATCCATAAATCTTCTCTTAGGCCTTCCTCTTTTCCTCTTGCCTGGCAGCTCTATCTTTAACATCCTTTTCCCAATATACCCAGCATCTCTTCTCTGCAGATGTCCAAACCAACACAATCTCTCCTCTCTGACTTTGTCTCCCAACCGTCCAACCTAAGCTGACCCTATAATGTATTAATTTCTAATCCTTTCCATCCTCTTCACACCCAATGCAAATCTTAGCATTTTTAATTCTGCTACCTCCAGCTCTGTCTCCTGTTTTTTAGTCAGTGTCACCGTCTTCAACCCATATAACATAGCTGGTCTCACCACCGTCCTGTAGCCCTTCCCTTTCACTCCTACTGATACCCGTCTGTCACAAATTACTCCTGACACTCTTCTCCACCCATTCCACCCTGCCTGCACTCTCTTCTTCACCTCTCTTCCACAATCTCTGTTACTCTGTACTGTTGATCCCAAGTATTTAAACTCATCTACCTTTGCCAACTCTACTCCTTGCACTACTCCTCACTATGTTATATGTTAAAAATATACAGTATGAAGTGTTAACCGATGACTTCATTTATACATTTTTTGTTACTTGTCCAATGTTTAACCAACTCATTGCAACTAATTTCTTTATTCCTGTAATAATTTGACTTTTACTTAATTTATACATTTAAAATTAATAAGTAATGAGTAATAGTTTACATGTTCTTCCTTTTGGTATCAAGTTTTACGACCACATCCCCTTGAAGACATCAACAACAGCAGGTCTGGCCTTTGACTAAATACAGTAGTTTAACTACTGCATAACGTTTAGTTTTCTTTTACACACAACAGAGATGGCAAGTTTTCTGTAGAGTTTTTCCTTTCCTTAGCCATGATACAGTATTTCTGTTTTCAATTGCCAGAGACCTGTATTTCATCTACTGTCATTTGCAAAAAAAACATGTGGTTCACTGTGGGAGAGAATAAGGAATCATGGGGTTAGAAGAAGGGCTGGAGTGGTAAAAACCAGTGAGAAAATTACAGAAGGCAGTTTGAGATGGTACTGGCATGCAGTTAGGAGAAACAAGTCTGGAGAAGGCCTCTCACAAGGAGAAGGTTGAGGGGATGACAGAGGCTCAGGTGGGGGTACCAGGATATGAGGGAGAAGGAGCTGAGGAAGAGAATGGAGGATAGGTATGGAGGGAAATTCATCAAGACAGCTGATCCCTAAAAAGACATAGCAACAGGAAGGAAGGAAGGAAGGAAGAAGAAGAAGAAGAACAGAATTAGTCCTCAAGAGATTATTCACATTCTGCTAAGAATATTGCTAGTTTTCTATGTATTCATTTTTAGTAAGCAGTCTTATACAGAACATATAATCTAACACTCCACCCATTTCCTGGATCTGCTTTTTCAATCATATTGTCACAGGGAGCTAGAGGCAGGAACCAGCTATGAAAGGGACATTGGTCAATCTACATTTTCAAGGACATAACAGTTACTCATGAGAAGCCAATTCAGTGTTGCCAGTCTGTTCAAAATGCAGGTGTGTGAGATGTGAGAGGAAAGTGGACTACTAAGTGAAATTTGTAGGCAAGGATGCCAAAGAGAACAGTATCATAGTTGCAGTGAAGTTCCAGGTTCCTCAGTCTGATCACAGAAATTAGCAAAGATTAGCAAAGAAGAAGCCTGATTACAAAAAGAGGTCTAAAAAGGCACAGTTTAACTTCTTTTTAAAATTTTTGACTCTAAGGAAAACCCACACTCCCCATAGCTGTCTAGGAGTATGGAAAAGCGACAATTCTCACTCTGTGTGAAACAGGTTAATCCTAACGTATTTAGTTTTACAGATTTAACATGGATTATCATTTGTCTTAAATAGATGGTAGTAGTTTGGGAACTACACTAAGAATATCAATAAGAAAATATATTTTATAACCTCCACTAAGTTATCCAATAAAGTGCCCCTAAATACAGTATTGGTTGCAGATCTAGAAGAAACAGAAAATATAACTTACAGTAAGTATGGAAACTACCAGTGAGTGAAAAATATGGAGAGTTACTGGTAACTAATGTCCAGAGAAGACAAAAGTTGACACTAGTGGCTTACATTGTAAAGTTGTCATTTGCATAAATAATTTGTGTTTATTACAAATTTTACAGCATTTTATAATATGGCTTGTACTGTGCATATCAGGGCACATTTTGTTTTGGTAATTTTTTTGGTTTAATATTATATATAAATGTATGATAAAGTATAAGACATAGGTTACTTAAATTTAAAAAAGCTTTTGATACATTTCCCTAGACCGAGTGATGCCAAATGCTAGAAGCTGCTGTTAATAAAAATAATAATAATAACTAGGGGGCTTTGCCCCCTGCTCACTTCAATCGCCAACCCCTGTGTTTGGTTTTCCAGATACACATTTTTAAGATTTTTTGTTCTTTGAATTGTTGCTATTTCATTAGTTTCACTTTTATTTCAGAACTTCGTTAAAAACAATATTTGGAATCTTTCGAGTCCCAACATATTGAATCTTTTAAATAAGGTCAGTGAGACATGTGTTTAATGACTTTGAACTATAATTCAGGATAGGTTTCTCTGTTTGGAATTTCAGTACAGACGAAACGATCAACATCATCAGCAGTTAATAATGTTTTTTGCAAAGTAACCAATAAATGCATGTGAGGTAAACCCCATTTTTGAAATTCTCTGACTTAAACTTCAAAGCCTTACAATATTTATATACTACTGAGATATCACCTATGTCCATATATTCGATTTCGATTCGCCTTTTCGTTATTTCTCTGAGTAATAATGTCTCTTTGTTTGTGCTAATGCGATCTTTATTTATTTTGACACTTTTGTTTTTTTCTGCTTTCATATTCTGTATCTTGCTCTGCATGTGTTTCACGCCTAAGTTTTTTTTTAGTCTTTTGAATTCCACTGTTTTCATTATCTCTAACCTGCTCTGCATGTGTTTGGCCCCCTTGTTTTTAACCTCTTTATGATGTTTTACTTTGTTTTCTACTCTTTGTCTTTTATTTCTGACCTCGCTTTGTCCTGCTTTTTTTTCAATGACACCTGGTCCATGGTGACTATTTTCCTTTTTTTCGGATAATAATTTCTGTTTGTTTGCGCTTCTGCGATCTTTACTTTCTTTTTTGATACTTTCTAATTTTCCTGCTTTCATATTCTTTAACTTTCTCTGCATTTGTATCACGCCAACTTTTTTTTGAGCTTTTTGAATTCCACTGCTTTCATAAACTCTAACCATCTCTGCATGTGTATAGCGCCAACATTTTTGAACGTCTTTATGAAGTTCTACTTTGTCTTTTACTCTTTGTCTTTTAATTCTGAGCACGATTGGACGTGCTTTTTTTCAGTTCCACTTGTTCTGGGCTGATTATTACTTTCTTTATTTTCTGAATTTGCACCTAAATTATTCTTTTTCTTTTTGCATTTTTTTCTCTCCAACGCTTCTGAGTCTCTTTTCTTCGCGCTGCTCTTTCTTCTTCGCTTAGTCGTCGACGTTTAGTCTATAACATATTGTCCTTATACGCTTTATATGCGCTGAGAGCCCTGGATCTGTGTGTGCTCAAAGCCTTTATATGACTGAGTGTTTTGCTGCCCGTGGTCTTATTTGATATTGGTTGTAAATAGGGCGTGTCTTGCAAGAATCACATGTTCTATATCCCAGCGAGATGGTCCTGGGTCAATCTCTTAACACAAAGTCTCATGTTTAAGGTCTTCGCAAGACGCTCCATGGCCAATCTCTTTCGTCTTGTGAGTCTTTGAAGTGTCTTCCGTGATCTTCACATGAAGATCATGAATCATCTTCCTAGTCTTTCTTTCCCAGGATTTTTTTTATAATAGAGAGATAATAAAAAGTTGCATTTATGGAGCGCCTTTCACAAACCTAAGGTCACTTTACATACAGAGTATCAGCCATGCTGTTATCAGCCATACTTTCTGAAATATAACCAAATGCTAGGAAATTGGCAAGAATCAAAAAAATTTAAATTAAACAGGAATTTTTCATTTTCCGTTTTATCATCTCATCCAAAGCCTGCTACTTGACTGGTCCAGAGCTGAGTGGCCAATGATTAGTGACGTTGGGGATCTGTTAATTTCTTTACAGCCTTATCTCTCAGAAATGCAATAGCTATCTTCTCTCATAACTCTCTCATAGCTGTCCTGGCTCTTCTTTTATCTCCCATTTACCGTATATACTTGCATATAAGTCGGGTCTTGAAACCTGAAAAATCAATCATAAAATCAGACACAATTTTTTTTTTAACATCTTTTTGCTTCCTCCAATCTCACACCAGTTTCTCAGATGCATCGAATTTTGTGGCACCAGCGCAGCTACCAATTTCTTTCGCCACTTCAACGACTTTTAATTTAAAACCAGCTTCATATTTTCTTCTGATCGAACGCTCCATTGTATATAAGGGATGCTCTTACGATAAAGGTTTATGAGGGTGTGAGATACAAAAAACACAAAACAGTGCAAATGTCACTTTGGAAAAGTTTGGGTATTACCATGTGGTCACGCAGGCGCAATACATAGAGAAAAAAGTCAGTGTGCTCCATGGTTACTCTCTCAGGTGGACATTGGCATATCATAATCTCTTGGACCAATAGTGTGAATTTTCTGCATTCGACTTATATGACCGACATAATATACCGGAAGTTATACGGTAAAATCAAGCCCTGACCTATCTGTAGGAGAACTTAAATGCGAGTATATACGGTACTTTACCTTTGCTTATAGTATCAGGGAGGGATGCCCTGCTAAAGTAGCTTTGCCTCAGTGAAAATGCTAAAATGCTCAAGAATTTCAGTGAACTTGGCAAAATGCATTGAAATCAATGTGGAAGGAGAAAGCAAACTATTTTTGAGTAGATTATAATGATACAATGGTCTTATATGTGTCTCTGAGGGCTTGGAAAGCATCTGCCAAATATGCTTTTGATTATTATGGCCAAAAATGTGACCTGAGCGCTTAGGCAGAAGTGCTAAAAACTACACTATTGTGTCTTCCTGAGATAAAATTATACTTCACATTACTCCAAGTCCTTTATATCCCTCTGCATTTCCCAGGCTCCTATCCCTAACACTAACTAACACCCACAGTGTTATATACTCTGGGTTGTGCTCCTGTCACTACCCGATCAGCACAGCATAGTGAGCAGCATAACATGCTTAATCCAGCAGTGAAGACACAATGTACAATGAATCTATGCAGTACCTTTTTAAATTCTCTTAAACTTTACCCACTTCTTCATGGGGTCGATGTGCTTGATCAACCTTATAACTCAGTCCTGCACCTTCTCCCTTGTTAGACCCTTTTCCTTCAAATCTTTCTTTATTCTATCCATCCACCTCCACTTTGGACCTCCTTGCTTTCTCTTCCCCTTTACTTTCATTCACATCACTCTTTTGACTACATATTCATTGCCTCTCCTTATCATATGTCCATACCACTCCCACCTACTTTACTGGGTTTCTACCACTGTTGTCTTACCTCTGATAGTTTCATTTCTTATTCTGTCCTTTTTCGTAACTCCATACATCAATCTCAACATTCTCATTTCTGCCACATCTAACTTCTTCTCCTGCGTTCCCTTTACTGCCCATGTCTAAGTTCCATAAAGCACTGATCAGGTAGTGCACCATGCTCACCAGTTCACACGTACACTAAGCAGATCAGACAGTGCCGTAAAGTGTGAGGTGGAATACATTTACATGTGCAATGCAAATCAGGCAAGTAATGCAGATTAGGTAGTAATATTTCTGTCCAACTTGACCACTACAGCTCAGTGATGTCACGCTAGCCTTGTAAAGCATCATTGGGTACTAGGAAAAAAAATAAGTTTGACTAAGCCAGCTGCACAGCAGATTTTCAGGGAAAAATTCAGTGAACAAGGTCAACAGTGAAGCCAGCAAATATGCTATGAAAAACACTTTGATTTTGCCTGTCAACACTGGTGGGTACCGGCAGGGATTTTTTTTTTTTTACCATTTTTGTTTTGAAATCCATTGTAATTGTTTCCCTTCCAACATTTAATGAATTCAATTAAAATTTGATCCCCAAAAGCAGACAAACTCTTTTCATGGAGTGAGAACACCATCAATGTTCCTCAGAAACCTATGTTTGGCCTAATACTCTTACTAATTGTATTAATGACATACATTCAAATACAATGGGTACATCTGTATAAACTGCCGATATAATGGACATTTGGAGGATAGCAGTTCTTGAGGACACATCAAGAACAATCCTGGACAGTCCTGAAATATAGACCAGTTTATAGTGCTCCATACAGGTAAAATGAATACCAGATGGACAAGGCTGTCATACTGAAGCAAACATTGACAAGAATTTAGGGGTTTACATTGACGAATCAATCTCATTTAGCAGGTGTTGCACAGAAGCAATTAAAAAGGAAAAGAAAATGTTGGATTATATCCTAAAAACAGCAAAATTGAAAAAGAATCAAGTATAAACTATAATTTTCTAGCCAGACACCATCTTTCATAATGTGTGCCTAACACTGTAAAAAAAGTCATGGAACAGAAGTAGAAGATGTGCAGAGGAAAAAGACTTGAGGCATGTCCTACATTGACAAGATAAAGGAATTCAGTCTCTTTTATCCCAAACAACAAAGGCATTGCTACTTCAGTTCTTCATAATTTTCAGGCACATCAAAAAAATCTGATCAATTAAATAATGAGTCATAATCTGAAATTACAGTTACATTATTACACATATGCTTGTGAAACTCAAGATTAGATAAGTAAGCTTTGTGCTATAGCTGCAGTTGAACTCTGATGTCTTTTAAATGAAGGCTAAATGTAATATTAGGATAATTTAGTGATTTAGCTTACCAGTAATAAATTTCTTATATTTTATGTCTTGTGAGTAAAAGCATGTAAAAATGTTTTGTTCAGATAACTGTTACATTCCAAAACTTATATGGCTAAATTCAGATTCTCTCCGTAAAATCTCATACCTTAAACAAACCTTTCCCTGCACCTCTTATTGGACCAAATTAAAACATTTTTATTTTAACAAAAGCTAATCTATACATTGATCTAACACAAAAACCTAGATTTGAAGTATTCGTGTAAAATTCATCCATTTTCTGAACCAATTATCCACAGTAGATTTTCACTGTGCTGGAGCCTATCCTGATAACAACAGGCAGGAAACATATTAACAACAGGGCCAAAGTAGAGGTGCCAATTAACCTCACAGCATGTCTTTGGGTTGTGAGAGGAAACGGTACCCCTCAGAGCAAACTCACAACAGTGATTCATTACATTTCAGTTCACTCTTACATAGCACTCTATGCTGAGTACAGGTTAGCTCTGATTAATGCATATATTAATCTAATAGAAAATCACATCAGTACACATATCAGTGAAACATGACACATGTATGACCCAACAATGCAATGTGGGAACCTCCAAGATAATGCCTGTCAAGATCTAATATTTCCTAAAAATGTAGAATATTACTTGTGACAGTGTGAGAGCAATAGTAAAACATCATTGATAAAATGCCTGTGTCACACAACATTAAATTAAAAATATGTAACAAGCAGAATTTTATTTCAACCACTCATACTATTTTCATCTATATAACTCTCTTATAAAAACACAAATCTACAACCGAATGACATCTATTATGTATTATTGCCAAAGACTTTTAGAATTCAGGCATTCAAGGACAAACCAGAAATAGCTGGACAGGCCTCATAAATAAAATCAAACCTCTCCTGAGTCAGTTCAGTCCCTTTGCAGCTCACAGCCTTCTGTACACATCTGCAGAAGCTATTTTTATATTCATTGCTCACTCTCTGCTCTGAGCACTGCGTTAATTTCCAAGAAATATAAATGTAATACTATGAATGGAAAATGTATATATATACATTTAAATAATTATATACTACATACAGTATGTATAAAAAGATTTAGATACTGTTATAGATTATTTACTGTATATATCTACATCTATATACATTTGTGATTCATTTTTGAGTAATGAAACTCTTCCTTGAAGTAAACGATCATCTTTTTTTAAGGAACATCAGTGTCCACCTTCAGCAAAGCATCCATACCCACTCCAACCCAAAATATACAGATTTAATTTTAAAAACTAAAAAAATAATGACTTTCAACTTTTTCATTTAATTACAACATATTGATTACCTTGTCATATTACCACCCAACAGATCAAATCTGCGGTATAATATATACATAAAGCAAAAACATCCTAAAAGGCTACAGTTTAAAGTTTAAGCAATCCCAATTGCAGATACTGAAAGAGGCAGTAAGAGGTGATTAGCAGCCAAGCCGACAAGTATAATCTCACCCTTGGCAGGAACAGCACTCCGTATTTCATTCAGATTAATTAGCATGCTCTCACCTGAAAGTCGTTTATCTCTGGTGTTTTTATTGAGTAAATCCAGGGCTCTGAATGTAGTGTTTCTGATATGATCGCTTACTGATCTCTGCAGCAAGAACTTAACTGGCCGAGCCATACTGCAGAATAATTGTACAATACTAAAATGAAAAGAAAAAAAACTGCATGCAAGCTAATAGATTCAAGAGGACACTGCAGCAGCATTGATCCCCATTCTTCTCTTTCTGCAGACTGTAGTATGGTTTTGATGTTGATTTTTACTTAACTATCCCAGTGCCATAAAGACAATTCTACCAGATTCACCCTGACTGCAATTCAGACTGCAGTGGACAGACGATTGACTTCATCCTTAATTATGGACGCTTGCCAAGCCCAGCAATGCACCTACATCTGGAAGTGCTTACATGCACTGTAATGGCATCAGGTTCTTCCATTTTATTGGCTTAGACAGAATGTTTTATATATCCAATGCACATTGTGCCACTGACTGGAGATTTTAAAACAATTTACAGCATATGCTCAGGTGAACTAAGCAGTCATTTAGTTTAACTCAGCAGTAGCAGTAATGATGCTTCTTTTAACTTCACAGGACTAATCTGATACAGAACAGAATGCTATCTGAAATCTAGCAAGAAACGTTCATATTTCAGTAACTACATTTCCTAAAGAATTTTTAAAAAATGTAGAAAAATTAGAGAGAAACTATTCAATCCATTCAACACTTGTCACTATTAGTAATATACACTATCACAAGGAGTGTTATAGAGATAAGATTATAATAATACGAGTAGGTAGTAGGAGCAAGTTAAAGGCATTTCAAAAGATGAAAGGATAAATAATACTTTTTTATTTTATATGGCACCATTAACAGCATGTGCCATTACAATAGAAACAATTGTCAAATGTCCAAGAATTGAAGTTTTAGTTAGGTGTCCTTCATGCAACAGTATTTCTGTTGTATTTTCAATGATGAACTTCCTTACCACATAAATTAACCTGAAAATGTAATCCAGTAAAGGTTTGTAGGGTGGTCAGAGACTATCCAGACAGATTTGGAGGTATGGCGGGAAACAACACTGGAGATACTGCCATCTCATCACAGAAGATACATGCTTATTCACACACCCATACTTGGCTACTCTGAGTTACCAGACAAACGTGCTTGCTCACCTATAAGACATAGGAGGAAAACCTACAGAGACATTGGGAGAACATACACATTCCACAGATCTATCTATCTATCTATCTATTGAAATGCTGTGGATCATTTAAACACTGACAATAAATTTAAATAAATAAATGCAAATTTATGATGATCAGATAAGTAAAAACAAAATCAGTAAAACAAGTTAAAAAAGTATGTGGTACAGGTCATTTAAGGGTTTCTTTGAAAAAACAAAAGGAAGGAAGCCATTAAAGGACTATGAGGTTAGCCTGCACAGTATGTGCCAGGCAGCTAAAGTTTATGACAGAGATATTCCTAAGTGACACATATCATCAATGCCAGGCTTGTCTTTGAAAGTCAGCTTGTCTTTCATCTGTTCCTGATCACATTATCTATGACCTGTTAGAAATGGACATCAGATGTAGCTGAATAAAGGTTTAGCATGTGAATCTTTTCATTTCAAACTTTAATCATTATATGTATTTCCTGGATTATTAATGGGAGCCATAAACAAAGACTCAGTGGTTATTTTAATAGGTACACCTATCTATTACTTGGTCATATCCCACTTTCGCTCTAAAACAGTCTGAATTCTTTGATACATGGATTAAACAAGATGCTGAGAAGGTTTTGTTCCATACTGACTCAATGGCCCCACTGCAGATTTTTCATCCTTACATTCAAGCTACAAAGCTTTCATTTCATTTCATCTCAAAGGTAGTCTACTGGATTAAGATCTGGGGAACTTTTCAGGGCATTGCAATGGAACCAGCTCCAGGTTGTGTGTGCATTATGAGATGGCAGTTCATTTTGTTTGAAGAACCTATTTGAAAAAAAGTAAATGATAGCCGTAAAAGGATATGCATGGTAAGTCACAGAGTTTAGGTGTGCCATAGCATTCAAACGATGCTCAGTTGGTATTACAAAGCTTAATGTAGGTGAAGAAAACATTCCCACACCATTACACTACCACTACTAGCCTTAACTGTTGACACAAGACAGGATGGGCCCCAGGATTCATGCTGATTATATTAATTTTTGACCCTACCATCTTCATGTTCCAGCAAAAACTGAGATCTTTCAGACAAGTGACAGATTTCCAATTTTCATTCTTTTAATGTATATCCTGTTGTGAGTTAACAAGAATGGACTCCAGTATGGTGTTCTACTTGTTATAATCCTATTTTGAAGTCTGGCATGTTGCATACATCACTGATGATTTTGGAGCATTTGTGGCCTTTCTGATAGCTTTCCTGAGTCTGGCCAAACTTTTATGACCTCTCACATTAACAATTTTCTGTAAACTGGAAATACCATTTCTGACGTCAAAAATCATAACAAGGTCAAAGTCACCATGTCATGTTTTGCAGCTGAATGTTCACTCTCTGCATTGTGGTATATTTGTGAAAACAGAGACACACAGGAGATCAAGTGATGTCTGCCAGGAAATAGAAGAGAAGCACGGGAGTCACAAAAACCTAAGGCATCTCTCCATATCCTCATTAATGTGCACCATGCGTCAGAACGTAAATATATTTAACAAATAATTATATATTGACTGGTACATATAGAGTACATCACTCTTAGGCAAAAAATACAGACAATGTCTACATTACGATTTATCACACAAATATCATTTGCACCTCAGCTGTACAACAAGTGACACATTTATCCAAACAACTTAAAAGACTATGTATTAGAAATACTGTATATACTTGCAGATATGTTCTCCCGTGGATAAATCGGGACTTGATTTTACCGTATAATTTCTGGTATTTTATAATGTTGGTCGTATAAATTGAATGCAGAAAACTGACACTATTGGTCCAAGAGATTATGATATGTTAACACCCACCTGAGAGAGTAACCACGGAGCACACTGCCTTTTTCTTTCTATGTATCGTGCCTACATGACCACACAGTAATACACAAACTATTCAGAAGCAACGTTTGCGCTGATTTGCATTTTTTGTATCTCACACCCTCATACACCTTTATCGTAAGAGCATCCCTTATCTATGATGGGGCGTTCGATCAGAAGAAAATATGAAGCTGTTTTTAAATTAAATGTCATTGAAGTAGTGAAAGAAATTGGTAACTGCGCTGCTGCAACAAAATTCGATGTGTCTGAGAAACTGATGTAAAATTGAAGAAGGCAAGAAGATGTTAAAAAAAATGTAAGTGTCGGGGGTGTATAAGTCAGGGTCTGATTTTATTATTGATTTTTCGGGTTTTAAGACCTGACTTATATGTGAGTATATACGCTAATTAGGAAATTAGTTTCTGTTTACTGAATTTATCAGCAAACCATTAATATGAAATGTTCATAAATTAGGATCTAGAACATATTTTCTTAAACTATGGGTCATGTATGTTTTGCAAAGTGTCCCGTCATGGGTCTCTGATATTGTTATGAATGTTAGCAGTGATTCTCCTGGAAGGGAATCCCACTGGTTCTGTTGACAGGGAGACATAACCCAAACACCAACCAATTGCCTCCCTAAGAAAAACTGCCCTAGACACTTAAAAAATATTCTATATTTAAGCACTTTACTTCTCTTAATTATCTGTTGTTTGTAAGTGAGCATTATTAAATTGTTGTATACAATTTATTCATTATTATTAATCTCTAATTTTAATTTTTTTTCTTTGCTTGTAACTGTTTCTTTGTCATCTTGTAAAACACTTTGAGCTGCATCATTCCTTTGCATGAAAATGTGCTATAGAATTAAATGTTGTAGTTGTTGTAAAATTAAAAATAAATATTTTATTAGGATATAAAGCATTGCTGTATGTTAACAAAAGGGAAATTCTTAAAAAGAATAAAAAGGCAACCACCCAAAAATAAGCCAACCTCAAATATTCTGATTGCACATAAAAGAATATCTTACGAGAAATAAAATAAAAAAACGAGCGTCACACAAACACAAATGTCTCGTCATCTCCTAACAGTGTCTGCCATGTGGGTAAACATTAAAAGAGGAGCAACACATATGGCCTTTGAGATGAAACATTAACTGATGCCCCCACTACAACAATATTACGTACGCCCGAAGCCAGCTACATACATGTACAAAATTTCACTGACTTTAAAGAATTTCACATTACAACATAAACAATTCAGGTACTCTTAGTTATACCTTTCCCATTGTAATGTTTAGTCAAACTATGATCAAGCATCTTAACCATGAGAATATGCTGTGGATACAGAGTTTCAGCCACTGACTGGTTATTTGGAGTAGCAGGCTATTTACTTTAACAAGGAGGCGTACCTAAAAAAATGGCCACTGAGGGTTGTACATATACTCTACAGTAAGGTAGTTTTCTGAAACCACTCCTACAAAATAGACAAAAATATCTGAAAACACAATGGGAAGAACCAGTCAATGTAGGTGTTCATGTCTTGGCACACAAACTTTGCTTCATGTTTTCCTCATCGATAGCTCATGAACTATCGATAGATGTCTACAGCATTCTACGCATTTTGCTTTACTGCCAGCCGGCAAACTGATGCCAAATTACACATCACTTGTTACACTAATATGTAGAGGAATTATAATTAAGTAAAGAGAGCAATGCAAAAATTATTTTATCTAACCAAAATATGTTGACTTGTTACATGGTGTCTCAGTAGAGTAAAAAAACTCTGCCCAGTCTTTATAAAATGTTTGACTATATACTGAAGACTATATAGTGAATAGTCTTCAAAAATAAAACCATTCATCATATTAACTACAGTAAATATTAAAAATGTACAATCCCCCCTTTTTAATGCTGATACACTCTTAAATTCAGCTGTTAAATATGCAGATAAAGATCAAAGTCAGTATTATTATAATTCATATATTCTGTATAATGTATATCAAAAGTTACTGTTGTTGTCAAAAGCCAATTATCAATTTACCTTTTATCTATGGTGCCTTTATAGTGACTACCATTATCATGACTTTTATAAAATACAAAACATTTAATAATTACATTACAATAAAAGGCAAAATCCTTGGCATGCACATGAAATACCAGCCATCATAAGTGGCCACTAGATTTCTTATTAAATAGGGCATCTTCATTTCCATTTGCAGCAGATTTAATCCAAGCAAGGGATTTGAATGGTTGTGATTTTTGCCTATTTAAGGCTTGCTCCTTGCACTGTTTTTATTTATCTGTAATTGCAGACCACAATACCTAGGAGATCAGTCACATAACACCCCAACATCACGAAACACCCTCAACTTCAGTCCTAAAACACCCATTGCATTAGACTAGGGTTAAATTAGGGTCCCGTTATGCTATGGTTAAGGTTAGGGTTGTGGGAGGGTTTTCTGACTCAAAGGGTATTTTGTGACTGATGTTATGGGCATTACCTGACCCATAGCGATTGCTGGCTACAGTTAGACCCATCTCTTTTATTCTCTCATTCCAGTCTGGTGATATGTTACCTGGAGAAGAAACTAGAAAAACAAATTTATAGGTGGGATTGCATGTTGTTTCTATGAGAAACTGGTTGACCTGAAAGTCCTTCTGTGTTACACCCCTATGTCATTATTTGGTATTATTTTGGGTCCTCAAAGGCCACCAAGGTTTATTTCCATTGTTAGGTCCACTACCAGTGTTGCTAGGGGAGTGGGCTCTGAGGTTTGGACTCATGCATAATCAACTCGATGGGATAAATGGACGGCTATGAATGCAAATCATTATCCGATCGGCGGATACCAGATCTCTAAAGTATTCAGAGTTTAACTTTGTGCTCTTTTCTTGAGAGCACTTTTTCACCCTCATGTTCTCTTGACCATGATTGTTGTCTCTCATATTGGGCTTTGGTTTTGTTTCACTTTATATATATATTTTTTAACACATTTCCCAGATTTTGCAAAAATGTTTATCTACCACTTCACTGACAGAAAACCCTGTAACACTAGGACTAAGTTTACCCAGGTAAACATTTAACAGGAATCTTCTCTCTGCTTGGAGTTGAGCATGGAGTTAGGACAGGAGAAAAGGCAAGGACTCACCTGGCAGAAAGGAACAGGAGATCAGAGAAAAGGAAACAATGTCAGAGATAGTATGAAGGGAGAAATTTGTTTATTGAGGGACATAAGAGTTAAGGTTATAGCTAGGAAGTGCTTAACTGTGTTTTCAGCCCCTTAAAAGATGTGAAGTCTTATTCCTCATGTTTATTACCCTTTACCTGTCTCTTGACATTAACCTGTCCATGAATCCTCTGTTTCAGTAGGTTTCCCACATTAGTCAAAACACATATTAGTGTTCTGATTTGTAATTCCATATTTATGTATTGTGAGCTCATTTATAATTGTACCCTGTGTTGAATGGCACTCTTTTCCAGATTCATTGATACCTTGCAACTAGTTGATGGGCATCATCTCTCTGGCAACCTTCTGCTGGAAAAAAAGTAAGTTTAAAAAATCTACAATAAATTACACATGCAGACTCCTTAAAAGCTAGTTTGTACTATAAAAAGGTCCATGACAATTGGCTTGGAGAATGAATCTTAGTAGGAAAGGAAGGGAAAGCAATATGTAATGTTTTGTGAATGTCCTGCTCAATACAGGCCCCCAGCTTAACTGTTGCAAGCACACGTTTGAAATAGGTCTGAGCATTTTCCTTACCTTTGAGTAAACGGTGAGAATTTCCTGATTTAAAGTTCCCTTTGTGTGCAACACTTCCTAAACTTCTTAAGCGCTTAATTAAAATTGTCTTGCCAGGTTTTCAAGTAAAGGAAAAACACTAGAAAATACAAAGCTTCTGCTGGTGCCATGCTATTCACTTCAGGAAATTATTTCCCCTTTACTGAGTTTAACAGCAAACCATTAATATGAAATGTTCAGATGCTAAAATTAAATATAAATACCTTATTAGGATATAAAGCTTTGATGTATGTTAACGAAAAGGAATTTTTCAGAGGGCAGTGCCCTATAACAAATCCACAATGGCACACATTCTTATAAACAGAAATGGTTAGACAAGGTGGGCCATTAATTAGACTGTTTGAAAAATGGAATAAAAAATGTACTGTAACTATAAAGAAAATGCTAAGCAGCTATCAAAAGGGATATCAATGCTTAGTTTTGGCTACAGCAGTCAACTCCACCCTATACCATGTGCATTGTTTCTATCCTGTTAATGCATAAATTGTTTCTGTTGGTCCTCTGAAGTACTTCAGGTAAGAACAGCATATTACTCTAGATACTGAGAAGCTAAGTAGATAAGCTGTGTTGAAATCTTAAAAGATTTGTGTCTAATTAAAACAAAATAAACCCTACTGCTAACAATCTTAGTAAGTCTGACTGCTGTCTGCCATCTAGTATTAACCCTAACTGTATTTTGAGAACACATTCCCAGGCATTATCACCAACCATAACTAAATCTGTAAATAAAGCAAATAAATCTTAATTGTGTAAATATATGCAGCTTTTTTTGTTTTCAGGCTCTCCTAAATTCCAATAGCGGGGTTGTCCAAGCAGCAGAAGATATTTATAGAACCTATAAAAAGTATTCACTCCATCTGGAAGTTTTCACATTTTATTGGTATACAACATCAACAACTTTTATTTCCATAGCACGTTTTCTTACAAAGGACATACCTCAAAATATTTTACAACATGTAAAGAAAAACAAATGAAATGTAGATAAGAATAATAATGAATAAGTAATATACAAAAGATAAATAAGTAATGCACACATATACAGTATAAGAAAGATATATAATTAAGCATTGAATCACAGTGGATTTAGAGTGAAATTTTTGGCACTGATGAACATAAAATGACTTCTTAATATTATGTTGAAATCTAATAAGTGATCTAAATAAATTACAAATGGAGAAGACAAAGTGATTGATCGTAAAAGTATGCACCACCTATCAAGTCAATATTTAGTAAATGCCCCTTTGGCCGTCATGTCAACCTTGAGTCTGTGTGGACAGGTCTCTATTAGTTTTGAACAACTGGACACTGCAACTTTTGTCCCATTCTTCATTGTAAAACTGGCCAAACTCTGTCACATTGGATGGCGATGGTGAGTTTTTAGTAATATGCATTACTCTTTACTCTGATGGCCAAAAAACTAAAATGTTGGTCTTATCCGACCATAGATCCTTCTTCTAGCTGACTTCAGATTCACCAAATGTGCCTTCGATCAAACTAAAGTCAAAATAACAGGTGCATTTTTTCAACTGTGGCTTTCTCTATGCCAGTCTCCCACAATGCTGAGACTAGTGAAGCACCTGGGCAACAGTCCTAGCCACTGTAGGTTGTAACTCCTTCAGAGTTACCATAGATCAATTAGTAGCTTCCATCACCACTCCTCTTCTTGGACAACCATTCTGTTTTTTGAGCAGGTTTATAGCTGTGCCATATTCTTTCCAATTCTTAAGGATTGATTTAACAGTATGGAATATTCAATGACTTGGATATTTTCTTGTTTCCGTCCCCTAACTTGTGCTTTTCAATCACATTTTTCCAAAATTGCTTGGAAAAAGACCTTCCAAAATGGACCTATATGCAGATGCATTGATACTGCAATCAATCAATTGAAACCCCTTGACTACAGATATGTGATCTCTATTGAACTAAATATATGACTTCTAAAACCAACTTCCTGCAACAGTGATGATTTAGGCATGTCATATTGAATACTTATGCAATCAATTATTTTGCATTTCTATATTTGTAATTAATTTAGACCACTAGGTAGTGACCTGTTTTCTTTCCACTTTGACATTAAAGAGTTTGTTTCTGATGATCTGAAGAAAATATACAAAATGCCGTATAACAATAAAATGTGAAAACTTTGAAGGGGGCGAATACTTTTAATAGGCATTGTAAAGCATAAACTATTTACAAACAGGATGCTAGTTCTTTGCTGAGCACACTTTCTCATTCTGATCCAGTTTATACCTGAAAACATGCCTAATCTACTTAACACTACACAACATGTGAGTTTGAGGACGCTGTTGCTGTGCAAACAGTGTGTTGACTATAGTTTATGTAAATCTGGAGGATTCCACCAGGTAGTGGTGCGAGAAATCATCACAGTGAGAAAACAATGTCTGGTTTTGCTCTGTTGTGAGTTGAGGGAAGAAAGGTGTTAAGAATAAAAAATTCTTTGCATTCTGATGCTGTTGCGAAGGTGCAAAAAAAAAGACGGCAATAGAGACACAAAAGATGGTATGTGACACCTTTAAATGTATCATTACAATGGGGAATATGCGATGCTTGTACTGCCTATGTGATAAATGGATTAAGAAAAAACACCATGAAGAGATTTGCAAGTCAGAATTTAAGCTTCATGAGTTACTTCACTGCATCGAACCATTCATCAGACATCAAAGCTTGATTCTGTTGGAGCTGCGAGCCTACTGTCACATGTTGATAGTAAACAATGATGCTGGCATCACGTGCAAAAACTTGAACACACACGCCACCCATATTTTACTCCTACTGCAACTCGTGCACATATCATGTTGACGAGCTCAGAGGATGCGTCAAAAGAATGCGTGGAAGCCATGATGCATGAGCATAAGAGTTCTGAGCGTGAAGTATAAACCAGCCCTAAAGAGAAACTTTCTTTTACATTTTACATTTACATTTTTGTTAAAAGGATCCAAAATGAATAGATGTTGCTACGGAGAGTCAGTGTAGTGACCTGACTGACATGTCTCTGTCTCAGCTGGTTGAAAATAAGACGTACCGCTACATTTGGAATCATCTCCAGCATCTTAATAGAGCATACATATAAACCTGCCAGTAAAGAGTTTCAGTAGTAAGACATAACAAGACCAATGCCTGTAGCAGAAGCTGTTCTTGCATGTTACATTTGATATAGCCTGATGATGCTGATGTTACACAGAATGAATCTGCATGAATGAGGGACAGTTGCAATATGGTCAGTGAATGATAATCGGTCATTAATTATTACTCCAAGGCTGCTTACTGACTTGTTAGGTGTTAGTGATAATGAGCTGAGTTTTACAGCTATTGGTTGTTAAACAGGTGGACTGGCTCAGATAGCAACAAGCTTCACCTTTGCCAGATTCAGTTGAAAATGGTGTTTGTTTATCAAAGCTGAGATATCAATGAGAAGTGCTGAGATTCTAACTGAGACTGAGTGGTCCTAGACTATCATTTGAAACTAGAATGCTAAAACCATGAGGTGGAGAGGGTGAGGCATTGTTCATGATAGATAGTGTCATTCTCTCTCTATTATTGGCTACTGAGAGTTCAGGTTAGTGAAAAGAACACAGTTAGCCTTCCTGACTAATTAATTGGTAAGCCTTGTCCTAAAGTTTCTGCCACAAAACTCAAAAACATATACAGCAATTTTCAGCCAAGCCAATAAAACTGAGCTACTTTAGGAAAAGCAGTGATCAAACATCCTTATTGTTTATGGTTTCTGCTTTTGAAGCCCAATCCAGTTAAGATCCCTCATGGTTACATAACTGGACCACATCAACTTCTATCTCAGCGGATGAAGACTGGACAGGGATCCCTTACTCTTGCTGTGTCTTGCACTACAGGTGCAATAGTCAGTGAAGTAATCCATCAGCCCTGTTTATTGCTCCTCCTGTCTACCATTTCTTTTCACACACATGACAGAAGAGTATTATGAGAATTTGGTATGTGCCATGTCTCTGAATAGTATTTACAGTTTGACGTGTAAACAGTGAAAGGGAGCAATGGCAGTACATTGAGGGCCCAATACTGACCACCTGTTCTGAAAAACAGCTTTGCAACATTAGAATTTTTGTCAGTAATCTAAGACAGTAAGTGGGTGTCCACCTTCACTGATAAAATCTTATTTTCACATGGGCCATATGGTGTTACTTAGGTTAGCTCTTCTCCTATGCCAAGTGCTGCCAGAAATGGTTTCAGGCCTCCATGAACCTGATTTGCATGAATCTGGTTCAAAAGATAAATGGATTCTTTACTAATACAATTCAGTTCATTTATCACCAAATGATATGAGTTACAGTTGAATTTGAAAATTATACTCAGTGCAATGATACATAATCAAAGATTTTGAAGAACAAGGCAACCTTTATTTTCATCTAGTTAATGAGTCCTAATGCGATTTTCTGAAACTGATGACATTTTTACATATAAATACAATTTCTATGAAACAAAGTGAGTTGCACTTGTGAACAAGAAGTGAAGTGGTGAGGGTTATGTTTGTCGGTGGGAACGCAAACTGTTGTCTGTGTTTGAGATGAGAGGTTAGCAGCTCAGCAAAGGCACTGCAGGAGTCATTTCATCAAGCAACAGGCACTCTTAAGGGAACAAAACGTTAAACTCAGGAAAAATTCATCTAAATATGAGAAAATGTAAACTTAAATTACCTGGATTTATAAATAAGATAGAGGGTATCTTGTGAGAAAAGTAACTCTATCAGTTAGATGGCTGCTATATGATAAGAACTGTGCGAATCTTTCAATCAAAAGTAGAAAATAAGCGGAACTTTGTAATGTCAAAACCCACTAATGCATTTTAAATTTACTTTTTAATTAATATACCATTAAATTAACATATATTTTGGCTTGGATTATAAGAGTACCAGTAACGGTGCACTGCATGATAATTTCCAGTGAATACATTTGACTCGGAGTATTCATAGTTTTCATCCTCTTTCTCTGTATGTTTAGCATTCATTTGCTCAGAGGTTGATGTGCTTGCTGCTTCCTGAGCAGCTATTCTTTTCTCCTCCCTAGTGGCCCGCTTCTTCTCTTCTTTCGTCAGCAACTTTTCACGTTAAAACTGGTTTTAAAAAAGTCAGTGTTTGTGTTGCAATTACTTAGTATGTTTTCTTTAATTTTTCACTTAAGATGGCACTTAATCTGCCTCAAGAATGATTTAAGATATGAAGAGTTAGGGGAATTGACGGCAAAGGTGGTAGGGTTAGGGTTAGGGTTGATTCTACAATAAAATAAAATAAAAATAAAAAGAAGAATAACCTTGGAGGTCAATCATCACCCTGAAAGCAGATAGTAGGAGTCATGTAGTATATGTGTACCAAATTTCAGGTCAATAGGTCAAACGGTTTCCGACCTACCGGTGATTAAAATCCTGGACAGACAAACGAACAGCCACTATAGTATATTATACAGTATATAAAGATAGGGTAGTTATGGTTTGATGTTATTAAGAGTGTTAGTGATTCCTGGAAAATGGGGCAGTTGAACTTTACTTTTAATTGATATTTCAATTTTTTTTTTATTATTTTATTGATTCTGAGGTTCCACATTACAGATCAGCTAAGGATAAATATTTGTTTACAAAGATATGAAGTCAAACCTTGTTACAAACAACAATCAGTCAGTGTTTATTTTGTAATACACCCCTTACAAGAGAGCAATCATGAGGCTCTTGAATGCAGTGCAAATTATCAAAGTATAATACAGTGGTAGGTCGTTCAATATATGATTGATAGATAGATAGATAGATAGATAGATAGATAGATAGATAGATAGAT
>JANRMT010062821.1:28963112-28982985 GCA_026402145.1 Polypterus bichir lapradei | reverse complement strand
CTATCTATCTATCTATCTATCTATCTATCTATCTATCTATCTATCTACCGGTAATTACTTTTTTCTGTATAACACTTCTGCTGATTCAGAGTTTAAATTTTAGATATTTTTTTATTTTTTGGTGAAAAATGTTATGGTATGTTTTTCAAGTCAGTTTTTCTTACCATTCAACTTTGCTGTTTTGTTTTGCTCAAAATCGTTACAGCTATGTTTGTTTTGCCATATTTTTGGCCTAGGCTGTCTTTTGTTTTTTTTATAAAGTATTAGTGTTCTCCCAATGTTCACCATAGTATGAGTTCAATATGTGTAATTGTTTATTCACCATCGGTAATGTGATGATTCAGCAAGTAATTATTACTCAATTTTATTTATTTTAGTGTCCATTGCAGCTGGGCCCCAAGAACATAATATGATTTTTCCTTGATAAAATATATGATTAATAAAATATTTCTAATATATGACAGAGTTTATTTTCTTTAATTTCATTCCCAGAATAAATAATACATCTAGAACTCAAGCATTTAAATATATATTCCAAGGGTACATGATATTTTTCTTAGTAGTATAAATCAAAAATGATTGTACAGAATGCACAAAAAAGTCAAAAATTCAAACATGTATCCCTTGCAATTTTCAATTCAAAATACTGTAAAATGTGGCACTGTAACGCTGCCATAGTTGCTGAAAGTCCTACTGAGTCCAAGTCCTAATATCTTGAAACACTTTACTGACAGGAATACTTTCATCTCTTTACAAGCAAAAGGCATTTACCTCTCAGCTGCAGGTGTATTTAACCAAGAGTGTATTGTTCACGTCCTTGTTAACTGAGCCCTGAGAAGCATGAAAGAATGCAAGAAGGCATGACTGATCTTACTTCAAAAGGGCCAATGTGTTGCGTCAAAGAATAACAAAAATCTGTATTCTGAATAAATATTACACAGGTGAATGTACAGTAACTAAAAAATCAGCATGTAAAATTAAACAGGACCTCTAAATCACGTGATTTAAATATGGTCAATATAAAGTAAACCTTAAAAATAGCTGCATCATCATTTGTCAGAAAAGAAACTTTTTTCTCATCATCCCAATCTTCAGCACCAATTACAACAATAGAAATACTCATCACTGTAGAGTGATGTTCTTCATAAACAAAGCAGCTTTGGACATTTGATCTGTACTGAATATTTTTTAATCCATATGGGTTACAAAATTTCCTGGACCAAATCAACATGCTGTGAACAGCATCCTTTGTATATAACAGCTACTGCATGCAACTAGTATATATTTAAGTTACACAAAGTTTGCGCCCAACCTGTTTTTTCAATCCTCATTCCCCTTGCTACCAATAAAATTAATTCCAAAAACTGCTTGATTCACTGTATCTGTCACACTTTTAAATTTTGTTATGATTTGAGCAATTCAGAACAACACAAATTATATTTTACTAGGCTGACCCGCCTTTTAAGGCGACTGGCTTTTAAGTTGACCACTTCTTAAGGCAATTCAATATGTAGATCAATTTGATATTTTATACAAACTCATTAATTTGGTTATATTGCATTTGAGCGGTATTACTTTAATACTCGTAGTTTCTGTTATTTTTGTGAGGAAATTTAAACTTTTTTTCTATATTGAGGTCGCCCTTTTGAACCCCCCTGATATTTACTACGCGGTGAGCATCTGTACTCCATCAACATTAATTATTTCCAGAGACATAATTTTGTCTATTTTTCCAGCGCATCGCGCACAAAAGCAAGGGAACGATGGGAGCACCAGAACTCTGCTCACATCATGTCGCTTCGTACCGCAAGCTGCAAGTAGTAAGTCTATGATAAGCGGAATACCGCTACGCTTTCCACTCATGGGACGGAAGGACAATCTCGACCGCTTTTATATAGTAAGAAAGAAGAAGAAGATATCGCACAGTTTGGAGTAAAATCATCTTTTACCTGGAAAAACGAAACTACAAATCCCATCGTGCATTGCAAAATGGACGGGGCGTGTGTGAAACTCCGTGCTACTCGCACAGTCTGGAGTAGAAAATCATCTTTTACCTGGAAAAACGAAACTACAAATCCCATCGTGCATTGCAAAATGGTGTGTGAAACTCCGCGCCTGCGTAGCACTCACGGGACGGAAGGACAATCCCGACCGCTTTTATATAGAAGGATTTGCACACCTAACTTCCAAGTTACACAATCAATTAGTTATAATTTCAGAGTAAATTTGGACATTATTGTTTTTTTTATTTATATAGCATATAGCACATTTAAAACAACTAGAAGTTGACCAAAATGCTTTACATAGAATAAAAGATAAAATAAAAGCCAGATAAAGAATAATTAAAAAGAAAAAGAAAACATTATATATTCATGAACACACATATACCAACACTCAAACATAAATAGCTTATATAAAATTATGTAAAATAAAATATATACATAAGATGAACACAATGTAAATAATATAAATAGAAAGATTTAATCACTCAAACCCATAAGCTAAAAAGCAAGTGAATATACTGTATGTGCATTTTTAGCAGAAACTTATAACTATGAAGTGTGGGAGCCGACCTTATTATGAGGAGCACCACACAATCCCCCCTCAGCTTCAGCTGTGTGTGTGGGACAGTAAGCAATAGCTGATCTGAAGACCTCAACTGCCTGGCTGACAACTATGGAACAATAAGGTCAGCTAAGTATGGAGGAGCTGTCCCATGTAGGGCTATAAAAATGTTAAAATTCACCCTGTAACTAACAGGGAGCAAACGAAGAGAGGCCAACCCTGGAGCTATTTGATCCGTTTTTTTGCTGTTGGTCAAAACTCTAGGAGCTGCATTCTGCACCATTTGGCATACCCCAACATAGAGGGCATTACAAGAATCCAAACGAGGCATAACAAAAACGTGAATGAGCTTTTGTAGGTCATTAAATGACAAAAACAGTTTGACTTTATTGATTGCCCTGCAGTAGAAAAAACTACATTTATCTGTTTGTCAAATTTAAAACTTGAATCCAAGATCACCCTGAGATTTTTAGTACTTGGCTTTACGTACCAGAATAGTGGACCCAATTTGTTAGCAATGTTTCGGGTAACAGTAGTTTGACCAAATAGAATGACAGGAAGTTAAGTGCCATCCAGTGTTTTATATCATCTAAACAGTTAAAAAGCTTTGTCACAGACTCCATTTCACCCAATTGCATTGGGAAGTAAATTTGGGTATCATCAGTGTAACAATGACCCGGGATGTTATACTTTTTTAGTATAGAACAGAACTGTAACATTAAACAAGACAACTTGGTAGGCACCCAAAATTTTTCCATTTGTGAAGCTGTCATTCCTGCACCCAGCCACAAGCTGAACATAATATCAGATTTCTTTGACCCTATATTGTAATATATGGTTTTGGAAAATGAATAAATAATATGTATGGAACATACCACTTTAACAGAAATTCTTTCAAAATCATCATATACTGTAAAAATCACAAAAACATAAAATCCTTGGTGATGTTACAAAGTAACTGTCATTGCCAGCCTAGGTTATATGCATTTAAATGGTCAAGGAAGGCAGTAAATGTATAATTTTCAGAAATACCTGAAAGTCTAATTGCTACATACAAGAGACTTTCAACATTTTATGTGTGTTGATTACTTGGTAACAGCACCCTTTCCTAACTAATGAAGAAGAATCCTGCTGTTTTCCTTTTATGTCAGAAAACCTCTGCATTATCTCATCAGAATCCCACAGACCTCACCTCCTGGCATGTGGGAAGTTAATTAATAAATAAAGCAAATGCATTACAAGCTTAGATTTGTAGTATATTATAGTATTTTTGTACATGACTCTTTAAAATGTATCTCTCTGCACAACAATCCATATGTTAAATGATGTTACACACATTAAAATGGTTCACTTTAATTATTCTATTCTGACAGAAATTAATGAAAAATGCAAACCATTGGTGAATAGTTACATAAGAAAAAAGTTTGCAATCAGTGAAATTGTGGTGCATTTCACTCTAAGGATGAATTGCAAACATTCACAAATGTTATAAGCATTACATTAAACATTTAGATCATTATTTGTGAGAATTTATAAAGAACCTTTGAAGAAGGCATAGAGAAGGTAAAGTAGGTAAAAAAGTTGTATTAAAGTTATTTCAGACAGTAAAAAATATCCATAAGGCTGGAATTGAAATGGGAAAATATATTTTAATAAGATAGGAGTGCTACTAAGTTTATGATAATTAAATAGTTATATCAGTATGTATTTCAGAAGCATGGACACTAAAAAGAATTTAGTATGAATTGAATCAGCAGACATATTCATGGGTCAAGCATGTCTTGCACACAAGTATGCAAAGATCTAAAGCTTGGACACCTTTCTAGACGCATTCCAAATGCAAAGGTCCTGTGAGAAACTCATTAATGAGCAAATAGGGAGGATAGATATTAAGAACAAGATTATTTATTAAGTGATAAAACAGAAAAGGAACAATCAATATTAAAGGCAGAATTCAAAACATCATCCTCCTTGAACTTGCCTTCAAAATCATGATAATGATGATACACCAGCCCTTGAATCATTCCAACATGGTTCTGAGAAATATGAGACATTTAAATTGGAGAATGAAATAAGAATTTGTCAGTTTAATTCATTGTGTATTTAGTGTATATCTTCACTAAGTACAGTAATTTCAGTTTCAGAGTTTCCAAAACTCCAAAACTACTCATATCAACATTATATTTGTCAACTTAGCATTTTGAAAGAACCACAGCTCAGTCAATATGAACTTCTTTGTATGAAAAAAAATCAGGCTTACAAAAATGAATATGCCTAATTAGACAAAAATCAATAAATAAATGTTTCGTTCAAACCAATCAATCACAAAAATGTTTTTACTTTTTACATGCACTTTAATGTTCCTGTTCTGATTTCAGCTGTTAGGACAGCTCAGTCAGTTTCCACAGTGCATGGTTTCTATCCTGTCATTTTTTATATAGGAGTCGACACGTTCTTCCCTTAGTTTGCATGGGTTTTTCATTAGGAATTCTGGAATTCCTTCCACAACCCAAATATAATAGGTTAACGGACAGCCCTTAACTGTGACTAATTGTGACTGGCACCTACTCTTTGGTTAGTTCCTTGCCATAAACACAACACTTTGAAATGTTTGAATGGAGGGATAGAAGTTTGTTTTTTTTGCCGTAACTGATATACTTATTATTATTTTATGGCAGGGGACTATTTTGATTCTAATTTTATGTCCATGAAAGTCAGTCCTACACAGGTATATTCAGCACTAGACTTTCTTCCATCCATCCATCCATCCATCCATTTTCCAACATAGGGTCACGGGGGTCTGCTGGAGCCAATCCCAGCCAACACAGGGCACAAGGCAGGAATCCAATCCCGGGCAGGGTGCTAACCCACCGCAGGACACACACAAACACACCAACACACCAAGCACACACTAGGGCCAATTTAGAATCGCCAATCCACCTAGTCTGCTTGTCTTTGGACTGTGGGAGGAAACCGGAGCACCCGAAGGAAACCCACGCAAACACAGGGAGAACATGCAAAGGCAGCAGCGCTACCACTGCGCCACCGTGCCGCCCTTAGACTTTCTTTCACATATATATTTTTCGGTGTCCTTGAGTGTTTAGAAAGGTGCCTAAAAATAAATAAAATGTATTATTATTATTATTATTATTATTATTATTATTATTATTATTATTATTATTATTATTATATACATATAGCCCTGTATAGAAGGGGTGAAAATACTGTTACTGTTTTGTGGCCTGTATCATGAGGAACCAATGCCGAACTTTGAATCATCGGATACAAAGCATAAGCCAACACTGGATGGGGCACTGACCTTATTGCAAGGTATATGCAAAAACACATCCATACTTACTAAGAGCAGGGTTATCTAGAGTCTCCAGTTAATCCAAGAACACCTTTGTGATATGAGAGAAGAAACAGAGCGAACAGAAATCATGCAAACACAACTTGGGTTGGCATTTATCCGCAGGAATTTGGAGTTGTGAGACAGAAATGTTCAGCACTGCACTATAGCGATGTTTAACAGACAATGATTACAGAAATTATAACTTTATCAATATAGTTTGGACATGTGTTAGAGGAACTGTCTAAGGTTACAAAGTTCACATGATCCATAAGGTTATTGTTCTTGAACACTTTCTTTATTTGCATTATCAACAAAAGCTTTATGTCTCATTATTATTATTATTACTATTATTATTATTTTAGTCTCATCTATTGTAACTAATTATCACTGGATTAAGTGGTTTCAGCAAATTGCAGGATTTAGGGAAATATGCTATCATATTCTATGATGCCTTTGGAAATCCCGCTGTGGAAATCTAGGCCAGCTGAAGTTTTTCTTGGAATACTTATCAGCTCTGAGTATTTTGGTGAAAAAAAAAAATGTGTCACTGCAGAAAAAATAAAAACAGGAAAATGCAGTGACCTGATTTTATGAGCTTCAAGGAAAACTGTAATAAATGTATTGTCAGGGTTACAGTTTGTGAATCCTACATAATGGTGCTCAACTGATAATGAATCCTCATTGCATTGGGTTTATTATTTTACCTACTTTTTTAATTACTAACTAAAAGATCTTTGGGATTTATACATTTGTAATACAAATAAGAAGTTGTGCATTATTTTGCAATGACCCATTACCTGAAATAAACTTAAACATGTCTGTGGCCGTTTCCCCTGTGACCTGCAGTTATAATAAGGTCACATTATCTCCTGCATATCATCAAGGCTGACTAAAGGAGGTTGCCATCATGAAGGGCAACCACCCATAAAAATTCTTCCTCTAATGACCCCAGCATTTCGGGGTAACTGGACAACTTGGGGGAGCTCAGAAAATGGCCTTTAAACTGGTAAGGAATGTTTGTGGCTGTGTTTGGCTTTTTTTAAGAATTTGCATACAAGTTGATTAAATACATCCAAATTTGACTTAGAAGAATGTTTTGTCCAGAGGAAGGTTAATCCAATTAAAATAACTGTATGTGTCATGTTCTAGTAAATCAATTTAGGAACAGATGTCTGTTAAGTTTATAGTAAGTATAATTATACTATTCTCTTCCTCAGATATGAAGATGAACATTCATGACAATTTGATACATCCATATGAGAATTTGAAAGATAATACCCAAAGTGAAGAAACCAGACACAAACAAATTAAAGACACAGAAGATCCACATATCACTCTAATATTGCATGTTTCAAATCAAAATTATATGAAAAAGTGGTTACTTTAAATGATGTACTGTACATTTGTTAATGAAATGTGTTCATTCCATGGTTACTTATCACTCCCCCGATATAACTTTCTAAAAAAATTCTATTTTCAAATATTTGCCTTTGGGATCTCAGTCAATAAACTCCAAGGGTGGTCACACAATGTATCAAGTACTAACTGACAGATGGCTTGAATGATAATATGATAATATACAAGGTGAGACACAAAAACAACCGGACTGGGCTTGGGGCTTTCCTGGAAAACTGTCTGGAGGTTGGCTGAACATGAATCATTGAACTATACCCCTTCCTACACGCCCGCTCAAACCGCCATCAAGCTAGGTGAACAGCACAGTCAGTATTTGCACAACAATCGCTACACAATTTACTGCCATAATGTTGAGTGAAAAAATTGAACAGCGAATTAACATCAAATTTCTCACGAAATTGAAAAAAATGGCCACAGAAACTTATGAAGTGATAAAAACAGTGTATGGTGATAAGAGTTTGTTTCGCACACAAGTTTTCGAGTGGCATAAACGTTTCAAGGAAGGACAAGAAAATGTGGAAGACGTTCAACGCCCATGTCAAGAGGAAGGTGGGTGCTTCACCAAGACAACGCTCCCGCACACAATGCAGTTTTTGACTGACAGAAGCATTCCTGTCCTCGATCATCCACCATATTTAGCTCCCTGTGATATTTACTTGCTCCTGAAAATCAAATGTGACCTGAAGGGAATACATTTTTCTTCAATGGATGAAGTGAAAAGAGAAACGGCAAGCCTATTGAAGAGCTTCAAGGAAGAAAACTTCCAGCACTATTTCAATCAATGGAAAATACGTATGGAGTGGTGTAGAGATCAGGAGGGGGAGTATATAGAATGTTGTAATTCATCAATACATTTTTTTTTTACCAATCTGGTTATTTTTGCATCTTACTTCATATATATATGATATAGTTTTCACACTGTGTTCACCTTTTTATCGTCTATTACATATTTATTGAGCCATGAGACTGTCCACTGACATAAGCTTAGTGGACACTTTCTTAGGTACACATGTTCATTAATGTAATTTATTTGATGCTCCAAACAGTCTCTCATATTGCTGAAAATCAATTTATATTGTTCCCAAACTCAGTCAGGAGATACATTTGTTGTCTGACCAAACATAATGGTGGCCAAGACACACGAATGTGGTATGATTGTTGATGTAAGATATGGTGATTCCAACAGTTCAGAAACAGTTGCCGTGCTAGTATGTTCATGCCATTCAGTCTGTAGACTTTACAGAGAATAGCAAAATAAGCACAGACACAAAAATGAGCAGCGATTCTGTGAGGAAAAACACCTGGATAATGAGGAGAAATATAAGCTCATTCAAGCTAATGGAAAGGCGAAAAATATTCAAGTAAAAGTTCTTTACAACAGTAAATGCAGAACGGCGTTTAGGAATGTGTTACACATCAGACCTTGAAATGGAGAGAAAACAGAAGCAGAAGAAACCGTTAGTTTCCACTCCTGTCAGCTAAGAGCAGCAAACTAAGGTTGGAGTGTGCAAAACATCAACAAAACTAAAGGGCTGGGGATTTAAAAATTGGTCTAGTCTTATCTGACAATTCACAATTTTTACTAAAATATGCAGATGGGTGAGAATTTGCCATAAACATTATTTCTTGGCTCATGTTTGACCTTTTAATACCAACTAGCTGTGCTACTCATCTAAGACAGGTAGGAAGCTAAGTAGTCAACCCAGATCTTAGAGTTAACCTTTGCAGTGCACCATGCAGTGCATATGTCTGTGTTATAAGCCGTTTGGTATGGAATTTATAAAACAGTGTCAAGGTTTGTAATGGAAATGGAGCTAACCATTCATGACAACTTGATACATACATTTGAGGACATGAAAGAGAATACCCCAAAGCCTTCTACTGGAATGACAAATGCAATTCATTTTATTTCTAAAAATGATGCACAATCCTTTGAAATGACAGAGACAAATAATAATCTGACGGACATACAACAGACACACAGACATCTATCCTTTCATTAAGGTGTATTGATTGTCATTTGAATGCCAAAGTCTACCTAAGCATTCTATATATAATTTAAATGACATCCTAATGTTGCTTATCTAGGTATTCCATGTCTGATAACTAGTTTCCAAAAAACTCCTTTTTTCCATGAGATCATGAAAAGAGCACACTTTGCATCCTGTTATGGCCACGGACTACCCTTTTCAAGCAGATATTTGCAACATGGCAATATGCAGTGCCACAAAGCAATTACTATCTCACATAACAGTGCTTTACTCCAACAGCAAACAAAAACGTCTTATCTCAACCCAAATGAGCACTTTCGGGAAAATTTGGAATCAAAGGTTTGAAGAATTAATGTGCGGCCTAATGCTATGTAGTCAGCCTAATGGGCAAAACCCGTAAGGAATGTTGCCTTGCTCCGTCTACAAATGAAAAATGCAGGTTGTTCTAGACAGGTGTACTGTATATACAGTAATACCTAATAAAGAGGCCAATAAGTGTGTTTATCTACCAAAACCATGTATACAACAAAAGGTGTAAAGTAAGTAATCTTCAGATTGGTAGTTTTTGTTGCAATAAACATGTACACTAGTTTGTTTTGCATCTTTCTCTAACTAAATTCTGCCCTTGTCCCACAGATCACATCCCCAAAATTATAATTTTTTGAAAATATTTGCTTATACAGTAGTTTCTTGATTCTCTAAAGACATAAATGCAAACAAACCAATTTAATGTATACTTATTAAGTATGCTTCCACTTAAAATGCTATCACATCTTATAATAATTAAAATGAAAGGGTAGTGATGAGACAAAATTTGCTAATAAATTCAATATCTCACCACAAAGCTAAAAATAGTAAAGGGAACCATGCAAAATAATAAAAGGTTAGCAACTGTGAGCAAGAAAAAAACAAATGGCACTTTCATAGTGAATTTCCAAGAGTTTTCCAACCCTGGTTCCATTCAATCAGAATTTATGTAATGGAAGAAGTGGGGTTCATAACTAATAATGGGCGTATGTTATCAGGCCATTAACTAGTAACCTACTGTTGTTCTTTTTAATTTAGGTGGAAAAATAACACTTAACGCCTGAGTCATGGTATTTTACACTTTAAAAAATTGTGTCCATCTGTGCCCTAATTTTTTCCCTACCTTGGCCTAATTGGTTGCAGATGTGTGACAGGAATGCACCTCACTGTTAAATTAGATGACTTCAAAGCCGCCTGATGAATAAAGAAATGCATGCAGGCCACATTATTAATTAAGGCAAACACCGGGGCATCTGGCTATTGAAAATACAGCTGATTTCTAGTTACAGGACCCCAAACCAAAGTACTTTAGCAATGGCAAAGTTGAAGGACAAGCACAAGCTGTAAAAAGAGTATAACAACTTTGGTGCTATTAAAGCCAGGAAATTACCTTTCGTTACAGTTATATTTGTTATGCCTCTTTTACAGTAAACTGTTTTTGCCTTATTTTATCCCCAGACCATATGTATCATGAGAAGGAATCTGCTTTCCAAAAGGATAGTTTGTCTTCACAGCCAAAAGATTATAATTTGTAAAATATTAAAATAAATAATAAATATTTTACATTTTGAAAGGTTTAAACAGTAATAGGCTGTTGCACCATGTTAGCCATTACAAATGTAGTGAGAAGTCAAGCAAAATGACACCTTTTATCGGCTAACTAAAAAGATTACAATATGCAAGCTCTCAAGGCATCTCAGGCCCCTTCTTCAGGCAAGATGTAATACAGAAATCCCTGTCTTGTATAAAGTACCTAACAGAAATGCCTGAGTACAGAAGCCTTTCTGAAAAGTGCAATTAGCTGCTGAGAAAACTACTCAAAAAGTTTTAAACTTTCTGATATAAATTCTATTTAAAAATCAAAAATACAAATAAATGTAGGGCCTCTCCCTGTTTTATATACAGTGGAAAAATACAGTTCTTACAAATGAAATATTAATTGAGGCTAACTTCTTTTTGTATGTGAGACAAGTAATTTTAACTTGAATCAAACACATGCAGCGTGAGTGGAAATATTAATAATTTTATTCTAATTCAGTGGGGCAGGTGCTGATAGGGGAGGTGAAAACAAGCTTCCACTTTTTAAGACGGAGCTAATCTGTTCCTGAAATCCCCTTTCGTTTCATTTCCCAAAGATCTAATTACTATTCATTTAGATGGAAAAAATTTTTAAGCATCCTCTGGCACCAAAAATTCCCTCTATTTTTGTTCAAAAGACACCCAACTACATGACAATTGACAGAATTGGCTTAATGGTAATAGTCATCAAAACAGACCTTAATAAGACATTGTTTTTCATTAAATAGCACTTGATAAAGTATTTTACCCAGACTTACTCACTTGTAGTTTCACATTCAAAGGAGTGGCTTTTCAATTTTTCTTGTTTTAGGCCTCTGACAGATTCAACGAACTGAGAAACTCTGAGGCCCATCAGATTACACCCCTGTCAGCTGCTTCTCTTTTAACTCCACCCTTTTTCCACGGCCCCACCCCCGTGTTTGTGGTACACTTTTGTGCCAATTGTACCATTATAGTAATGGTGGCAAACTGAATGTGTGTGAAAAAAAAAATTGTTATAAGTAATAAAAAGCTTCAAAAGGATAAACTGTTGTGCTAATGTAATAAACTTCTCTTCGTACTTGCAAGCACCCAATGGGTACGCAAAGCTAACAGAGAAGGTCTTAGCTGGGTGACTCAAACTACTATGTTATGCCTCTTCGTGCTTCTGAGGGCGTGTGTGTCATTCCTCTGGAGTATAAACTCCGCCCTAATTAATGCATCATTAATATAAATATTTAAATTTTGTACACCAGTAATAATACAGTACTAATGATATTAATATATTAGATGTCATCCATGGCTCCGCCCACGTAGTAGTGAAACAGGACAAACTTTAAAAATTAATTTAAAAAAATGTAATTCTGGCCAGTCAGAAGGCAGGTACTCTCCAACGTCAAAAGTTGGCACTGTATCTGATCATGAAGGGTGTGTGTCCCCCGCGAGGTGCGAAAAGCACGTGGCCATGATATCTCTGCCAATCAGCAGCTACCCTCTAAAACACATGTAGCTCTGATCTCTTTGTCTCAAAAACGTTAAACGTTACTCCTTAACAATATGTAGATGATAATGTCCATTTGACAAATTGGTATCACTAGCTAAGCGTAGGTAAAGTACACTCCAACACATGGCGAGAGGTAGAGCACCTCAAACGGAGGCTGGCGCGTGAGTGAAGAGGGCCCCACCCTCCGTCCCCTGGGCCAATGCCTCTCTGTCGGATTCGCACAAATTGATCAGTACCACAAGTGAACTATGATACTTAGCACAATGTTAGAAGTTGCAAAATGAACCGGAATGTTCAAGCAAATTATAGAAAAAATCCTGATCTAAATTCGTTAAGTAGTTTTCTCATGAAAAATGGACAGACGAACAGACAGTTGATTTTATATACAGTAATCCCTCGCTATATCGCGCTTCGACTTTCGCGGCTTCACTCTATCGCGGATTTTATATGAAAGCATAACTAAATATATAACGCGGATTTTTCGCTGCTTCGCGGGTTCTGCGGACAATGTGTCTTTTTACTTCCTGTATATGCTTCCTCAGTTGGTTTGCCCAGTTGATTTCATACAAGGGACGCTATTGGCGGATGGCTGAGAAGCTAACCAATCAGAGCACGCAGTTAAGTTCTCCTGACTGAGAAGCTAACCAATCAGAGCACGCAGGAGCTATGCAGTGTTAACCAGGAAGTCTCATCTCGCTCATTCAGCATCAACGTGCTTCGCTGTGTAAAGAGTTGTGCTCTTTAGTGTTTATCTTTGTGCATAGTCAAGCCCTTCATTATGGCTCCAAAACAATCTGCTACTGCTTCAGGTGCCGTGCCCAAGCGCAAGAAGAAGATGTTAACGATTGCCGAAAAGGTAAACGTTTTGGATTTGTTGAAGGCTACGATTCTTTTTATTTAAAAAGTAGGAAAGGAATATAAGATCTACGGCTGCAGCGTCCTTTTAACCAGGGTGCAAAACGAGTTGTAAGTGGATGTAATAAGGCAGTAGTCTGGATGGAATCTGCTTTAGGGATTTGGATTGAAGACTGCCAGAAGAAGAACAACAGCAGTGCTACACAATCGCCTGAAGTGGCTCCTTTACAAGGGCTGTAACGCTCTCCTTTGTTGTGCAGTAAAATTAAACTCATTGTTATCAGACAAGTCATCGTGTCATTGTTGGTGAGTAACCATAATTAATTTTCTTCTTACAGTGCTTAGTACATGTATGTACGTTTAGTGTCATTGTACACACATTTACTGTATACTATTTTTCTTGCAATGTACGTATTTATTGCTGGTGACCTGTCTATCGTAATGGCTGTAACATATGTGATATCGGAGACACTCAATATCTTTAAAATAATATTTAGGTTTTACTGTATATAAACAGTGTGTGTTTATATACATAATTTCAATGAATCTTACCTAATATCTAAGAGAATACAAAGGGATTATGCTGTATAACGCTGCGGGGAATATTTATAAACAGTGCGGGAGAGTTTATAAGGGCTTAAAATATATAAAAATAACCATACAAACATATGCTTTCTACTTCGCGGATTTTCACCTATCGCGGGGGGGTCTGGAACGCAACCCCCGCGATCGAGGAGGGATTACTGTATATGGCAGGATGCCTGTGAACTGAACCGAGGAAGAGAATATATACAGGATAGCACCTTCCTTGAGGTACTATTTGGCAGTCCCCCAGGTTGCAGTAGTGCCATGGTTTCCCATTGGGCACCATGGGATTTGGAGTTCAGGACAGCCCTGTTGGGTTCTGTGGGTGTCTCCAGTGGGAGATGCAGAGCCATACTTTGTTGGGCTTCCGCCACACCTGGGAGCAGTTCCAGATAATGCTTATGGGCAACCTGAAGTTCTCCCAAGTGCAGCATTAAAGGGACTGCCTCACTTCATTCGAGAAGCCAGAGTTGGGAGGGAAAGGATAATGCTTGCCAGAGAAGGAGTGAAGGTGGACTGAGAGATAAAAGAAAAGAAGTGCTGTGTGCTTTAATATCTCTGCTGCTTGGTTCTTTATTGTACTGTGCATTGGTGGGAAATGGTTGGGAAATGTCATCAAAATAAAAATGTGTGTGCTGCTGGATTTGTGTCTGGTGTCAGGTTTGGGAAGCTAGTTTTCCCCCTGGTGGCCATTTTATGGCACTGTTGAATAATGTCTTTTCTTCTCCTTCCTCTGCAGGACAGAAGAGTGACACCTTCTCCAACTCTGACATCACTTCCGTTATACACTCTCCTGGACCTGCCTCTTCCTGCCTGGACCCCATATAAGCCCCTCCTACATCTTATCATGCCAGCCTGAGCTTGGACTCCTGTCTACAAAGACATTTCACTTGTCAAACTTCTAATTTCTTAAAAAATATATGGGAATAATGAAAGTGCCCCAACCCTTTGTGACTTATCTTTGTATTTCTTAAAGCATATATATGCATGCAGTTCCAGAAAAAACACTTTTTTCAAATATAGGTACATGCATAAACATCAGTCATGTGCATTCTGCAACCCCAACACAACCTTTTTCAGTAATGCATAAAATGCAGCGTCAGTAATTATTCTGCTGTTCTTATCACACAAGAATAAACTAAATGAATGCATTGTTAAATAAATAGAATAAATAAATACATTTATTCAATCCACATTACTTACCAGCCTTCTCTTTTCCTGATATGATAGACATATTCTGTAAAAGGAAACATAAATTGAAGTTAATATCACTTTCATCATAGAGTTACATAGAGATATTATTAAAATTAAAACCAAACTCTAAAGTGAAAATATAGTATAGCAGCAATCCTTGATTTGGAAACATTGGTTTTCATTGAAGTATAAATGTCATTCAAATCATATTCTGAAATTATTAACTTTAAAAAATATTCTTTTAATAACTTTTAAAAATATTACTTTGCAGCCACACATTCTTTTTGAGGTTGGTGACATGCTGATCTTTTCTGTTACATTGTCTCATATCATAAAGAATTCAAGACTGTGAAGCAGAAAATGCTTTCCATATTTCAATTTTGTCAAGCTTCATAATATGGTTGATCAGTGATGTGCTGACATCCTTTCTAGCGTTGGCTTTCACCTTGCAAGTAATGCTGCTGGGATGGGAACTGGCTGCCTCATTAGTACAGAATGAATTAAGTGACTTTAAAATGGATGGATACAGGATGTGGTTAATATTTGCAATATTCATTCTAGTCAGTTCCCAAATACTTTTTCAACCAATCTTGTTTTTTTTGCCGACAGTTATTTCATATCAGCAGAAGTAAATAACTAATTTGGAAAACTATAAGAAAGGATATCTAATGCCCTGATATGAATTAGAATAAATAATGCAATTTTCCCTCAAATAGGATTGGTAAGTTATTAAGAACTTTTATTGTGTTCTCTTCCCTCATATATTCTTTAGCTTTATCACTAACCATAAATTTCTTACAAACATGTTTCACCACACAATGTGTTTCACTCTTTCTAGTGAACAGCATGATGACCACATAACAATTTGGAAAGACCAGTACACCCTTTCTTTATCATCTATTTCTAGCTTCTCCTGAGGAATACCCAGATACTCTCAGGTCAGCCAAGAGGCAGAATTTATCCAGCTTGTCTTGGATCCTTTTCCAGGGGCCGTTTTTTGCACACACACACCACTGAAGGGTCCCAGGAGGTGTTCTAACTATATGTCTTATCTACCTATAAAGAGTCTTCTCGATCTGGAGAAACAGCAAATCTCCTTATTATGTAGTAAGCAAAAAGTGTTAAACAAATCAATGATTTTGTAGATTTATCGACGTAGCCATGGTTTGCCCTGATGACAGCTTTGCATACTTTTCATGAGGTAGCCATCTGGGATGGTTTTCCATCAGGGTTTTGAAAGAGTTCCCACATATGTTGAAAACTTGTTGGGTGGCTTTTCTTTCACTTACAGCTCCAACTCATTCCATACCATCTTCACTGGGTTTGGGTTGGATGATAGCAGAGACCAGATCAGCTGCATGCCATCATTCACCTTCTTTGCCAAAGCTTACATTGCCAGAAGGTGTGCTTTGGGTTATTTTCCTACTGAAAAACAAATAACTGTCTAACTAAGTGAAAACAAGATGAAATGCAGTGCTACTGCAAAACAGTGGGGTAGCCATGCTAGTTTAGTGTGCATTCATTTTTAAATAAATCAGTGACAAAATCACCAGCAAAACATACACCTCCAATCACAGCTGTTCCACCAAACTTCATGGTGGAAATCCCACGTGCAGAAATCAGCTTACCTCCTCTGCATCTCACTAAGCCACGTCCGTAACCAAAAATATGACATTTGTCTCATCAGACCAAAGAACAGATGTCCACTGTTCTCTACACAGCTTGTGTTTTCTGGCCTAAATAAGTCTCTTATTCTTACGTATGTGTCTCCTTCAGTAGTGGTTTCTTTGCAGCAGTTCAACCATGAAGTCCTAATTCATACAGCCTTCTCTGAACAATTGATTTTTTTAAAGGTGAACTACATAGAGTACTAAAAGATAGCAGTGGTATGTCTTTCATTTCCTAGGAACATCTGAGTACTGGGGTGTTTCCTGAACATTAAGATTTTTAGTGAAGCAGTATTTAGTTATATGAAATTAAATCAAATGTGCAAAACTTTGCATACCCTTGTAATTTTGCTGATTTGAATGCATGTAACTGCTCAATACTGATTACTTGCAACACCAAATTGGCTGGATTAGCTCGTTAAGCCTTGAACTTCATAGACAGGTGGGTCCAATCATGAGAAAAGGTATTTAAGGTGGTCAATTGCAAGTTGTGCTTCCCTTTCACTCTCCTCTGAAGACTGACAGCATGAGATCCTCAAAGCAACTCTCAAAAGATCTGAAAACGAAGATTGTTCAGTATCATGGTTTAGGTGAAGGCTACAAAAAGCTATCTCAGAGGTTTAAACTGTCAGTTTCAACTGTAAGGAATGTAATCAGGAAATGGAAGGCCACAGGCACAGTTGCTGTTAAACCCAAGTCTGGCAGGCCAAGAAAAATACAGGAGTGGCATATGTGCAGGATTGTGAGAATGGTTACAGACAACCCACAGATCACCTCCAAAGACCTGCAAGAACATCTTGCTGCAGATGGTGTATCTGTACATCGTTCTACAATTCAGCGCAATTTGCACAAAGAACATCTGTATGGCAGGGTGATGAGAAAGAAGCCCTTTCTGCACTCATGCCACAAACAGAGTTGCTTGTTGTATGCAAATGCTCATTTAAACAAGCCAGATTCATTTTGGAACAAAGTGAAAAAAGCACTTTGCATGGCGGAAGTAGAACACCACAATCCAAGAAAACACCTGGTACCTACCGTCAAATTTGGTGGAGGTTCCATCATGCTGTGGGGCTGTGTGGCAAGTTCAGGGACTGGGACCCTTGTTAAAGCCGTGGGTCAGATGAATTCAACCCAATATCAACAAATTCTTCAGGATAATCTTCAAGCATCAGTCACAAAGTTAAAGTTAGGCAGGGGTTGGATATTCCAACAAGGCAATGACCCAAAACACATTTCGAAATCTACAAATGCATTCATGCAAAGGGAGAAGTACAATGTTCTGGAATGGCCGTCACAGTCCCCTGACTTGAATATCATCGAAAATCTATGGGATGATTTGAAGCAAGCTGTCCATGCTCAGCAGCCATCAAATTTAACTGAACCTGAGAGATTTTGTATGGAAGAATGATCAAAAATACCTCCATCCAGAATCCGGACACTCATCAAAGGCTAAAGGAGGTGTCTAGAGGCTGTCATATTTGCAAAAGGAGCCTCAACTAAGTACTGACGTAATATATCTGTTGGGGTGCCCAAATGTATGCACCTGTCTAATTTTGTTATGATGCATATTGCATATTTTCTGTTAATCCAATAAACTTAATGTCACTGCTGAGATACGACTGTTTCCATAAGGCATATCATATATTAAAAGGAAGTTGCTCCTTTGAAAGCTCAGCCAATGATAAACAAAAATCCAAAGAATTAAAAGGGGTTCCCAAACTTTTTCATATGACTGTAATCTAAAATGCATTTATTTGGCAATCTATGAGGCAGGTGACTCTAATAAACATATCTTCTACAAAAGAGGGAGCTCTTGGCCAGCTATTCATGTGACATTTCTCATAAGAGCTGGTTTCATCATGGCACTGTAATTTCCATGGCTGACTAGTATTCATTTCTTAAAGTAATAATGGACTTTTGTTTTTTTTACTTTGTTACGCAGAACCATTCTTGCCATATTATGGGAATCTACAACTAGAAATAATGGCCTTCTATCACATTAGGGTATTACCAATGCTAATGCTGTCACATTAACAAGGAAAGAATTTCCCTAATTAACTTTAAACAAGATACACAAAGTAATTATCATGATGTAATGATTGTGATTTCACATTTTCCAGCACTACATTTCAGTAAAGTTCTAAATGGAAACTGTTTGGTGGGGAGCATTTAAAGAAAGTATCATTTTCATGTAAAAATATTGTTTTCACTATATTTGACGTAGGAAGGAAGTATAAAGTGTTTAAATATAAGCCTTTAGGTTATTTACATTAACACTAATGACCCTTAGCATGCTGTTCCTCTTCCCTGGACCACCAAAACAGCTCCAACCTGCCGAGGCATGGACTCTGCAAGACTTTTGAAGATGTCCTATGGTAACTGGCATCAGAATGGCAGAAGCAGATCCTCCAGCTCCTGGTGCTTTGCCATGAATCAGACATTTTGTTCCAACACATCCCACAGATGCTCAACTGGATTGAGATTTGGAGAACTTGGCGGTCAGAGCAACACCTTGAACTCTTCACCATGTTCCTCAAAACATTCCCAAACAATTTGTGCAGTGTGGCAGGGTATACTATCCTGCTGAAAGATGTTGTAACGGCCGACCCCTTACCCGGCCAGAAGCCACACTACCAGAACCCGTGGCCTGGATAAATTACTGAAGAAAACTTAAATCTACCAAGCCGTACCTCTGACAAATAATATTTTCCCCTGATAGACGGTTAAACACAAGCAACACAATATCCAAATATAAATCAGGTGCAGTAATATATTGGATACGGCAAAATGACAAACACAGTATTACAAATCCCTGGCGCAATATATATATATACTAGCAGAATACCCGCGCTTCGCAGCGGAGAAGTAGTGTGTTAAAGAAGGCATGAAAAAGAAAAGGAAAAATTTCAAAAATAACGTAACATGATTGTTAATGTAATTGTTTTGTCATTGATATGAGTGTTGTTCTCATATCTATATATATATCTGTGTATATATATATATATATATATAGCAAAATACCCGCGCTTCGCAGCGGAGAAGTAGTGTGTTAAAGAAGGAAAGAAAAAGAAAAGGAAACATTTTAAAAATAATGTAACATGATTGTCAATGTAATTGTTTTGTCACTGTTATGAGTGTTGCTCTCATATATATATATATA
>JANRMT010062821.1:28923853-28962712 GCA_026402145.1 Polypterus bichir lapradei | reverse complement strand
ATTTTAAAAATAACGTAACACGATTGTCAATGTAACCTTTTGTAAGTAGTGCCTGGAGGATTCAGTGTGGAGAAACTCTAGAGACAGCGTGTGTATTAACTTGTGGATTTTTCTGTGAATATTTGGTGGCAGTGTGACGAAATTGCTTCGGAAGACGGCATTAGCCGCGGAGCTCAGCTCAGAGCGAAATGAGGTAAATGGGAGGGGAGATGATGACGTGACTCCCCCACCCGCCTTAACTGTCAATCCCCCACAAACACAGTCTCTCGGAATTTGCATAAGCACACCCCTTCACCTGCAATTTTAACTTAGTTACAAAGTGATCAAAACTCTCGTTTATATCCTGCGTCCTCTCATTAAACTTGTATCCCGCATTACCCGTGGGCATGAGAAACGCCAGCGGTAGCCTGTCTATGAACTTAATTTAAAGTTTAGGTTTACACCTTGCTTTCTTTCCGAAGTAGCAGCACTCATGAATTTGATAGTATATGTCACTCGCTTGCTTCTTATTGTTTCGCTGCCTTCTCAATTATATAATGCATGTTTTCTTCAGCGCTTTTTGGAGGTCTTCCTGGTTTTCTACACACTGCGTTGACAGTCAGTTCATGTGATTACGTGGGAGGCGTGATGATGTCACACGAAACTCCGCCCCCACGGCTTTCGCGCTCAACTCCATTACAGTATATGCAGAAAAATAGCTTCCAGTTATGACCATTACGCGTAGAATTTCAAAATTAAACCTGCCCAACTTTTGTAAGTAAGCTGTAAGGAATGAGCCTGCCAAATTTCAGCCTTCTACCTACACGGGAACTTGGAGAATTAGTGATGAGTGAGTGAGTGAGTCAGTGAGTGAGTCAGTCAGTCAGAGAGGGCTTTGCCTTTTATTAGTATAGATATATCCCTCCACCACACCAGTAATATGAAAAGCAATGTATATACAATAATAAATCCTTCCTTGTCCCTGCACACGAATAACAAACACGCAACACAAATAATGACAACGAATGATAACTGAGATGTTAATGAACAAGAAATGAGTCAGAGTAAATAACTGTCCAAATTACTGATAACTGTCCCAAAATGTTTGTGTTTGATTCTCCCGAATGAAATACCGGAACAAGCTCGATAGTGGAAAATAATGTCCAACCCTGGGGTTTCTGGAGATCAATCCATTGCAATAATCCAGCAGAGTGAGAAACAAACTGGAAAACGGTCGTAATGTGGATGAAAGCAGAAATTAATGATTAGTAGCGGCTAGAATCTCCTTCACTCTCCTTCTTCTTTCCCTCCTTTCTGTTTAAATAATAATGAGCCAAATGGAATGGAAAACTCTGGCTCTGACGTTTCCAGGGGTCGCTGCCTCCCCGCATCAACCTTCCCCGTTTCTTATTACAGGGACTACATTTAAACAAACACATACTAGTTTAAACGGTGTGATGTGATAAGTCTCGACAAGGTGCAAACACAATAAACAACAACACTCATGTGTCCCCGCTACAATGTTACTTCCTTTTGGCAATATTGTTGCCATGAAGGGATGCACCTAGTCTTCAATGATGGTAAGACAGTTGATAATTATCGAATTAATGTCCACTACAATGATTTCCTTGCAGAACATTTCCAAAGCATCTCACCCCCTCCACCAGCTTGTCTTCTTTCCACATGTGCCCAACCATCCACATGATGTAACAAAAAATGTGATTCATTGGACAACATAAGATTCCTCAGTTGATCCAAAGTTCTGTTCATCTGCCCTGTGTCCCTATTGTAGGTACTTTTGATGGTGGACAGAGTTTAGAATAGGCACTCTGACTGGTCTGGGGCTACAAAGTTCCATATGCAGCACTGTGTGTTGTTTCACATTACATCATAGCCACTATCAAAATTATCTGCAATTTGTGCCAAAGTAGCCATTCTTTTAATTCATACCAGACAGAATAACCTTTGTGTACCTCTCACATTAATGAGTATCAATCACCCAGCACGCTGTCGGTTGTTTGTAGTTTTTCCCTTCTCGGATCACTGTCGGTAGGCACTCATCATTGCTGAATGTGAATGCCCCACAAGCCTTGTCATTTCAGAAGCAATCTCACCCAGTTGTCTGGCCATAACAATCTTGCCCATATCAAAGATACCAAAATCTTTATATCTGTCCATATTGTCTGCATTCAACATGTCAACTACGAGTACCTAACGTCAGCTTTCCGTCTAATATATTTCTGATCTTGACATACGCCATCTTTACGAGACAGTCAATGTCCTTCGCTTCATATGGGAAAAGTTATAATAATATGGCTCATTAATGCATAAGTCCTCCCATACTGCTGAGCTCCTCACCCTTTGACTGAAAGTGATCATAAGTGAGGATGAGGTTAGGGTTAGGGCTAAGTTTCGGGCTTTCATTATCATATATTTAAAGCTTTGTCCAAGAATTTAGATTCTACCCTTTTGGAATGATTTGTCTTTGAATATTTTTGACATCTAAAATTTGTTTTCTGGCAGCTGTCTGCTTGGAAATGATGTGTCTATCTGCTAAAACTGTACGAAACCAGTTTTTCTTTTTAATACAAGGTTAGGAATCTCCTAAATCAAAATTGACAATACCAATGTTACATAGAAATGTTCCATGAGGGAAGACCCAATAACTCCCAGAATTGGTCAATGACACATCAGAAGGCTAGGTATTGTATGCCTACAGTCTTCTTAATAAAGGCTAGGTATTGTATGCCTACAGTCATTAATAACTTTTCCAAGTTGTATCATGCTGATTTGATCTAGTGCTAATTTCTGAAATTTATTCTACAATTATCAATTGCATAGATTTTTTCCTCCAAGCCGAAAAAAATCACGTCAAGTCATATCAAACATCAAGACAACAATGATTGTGCTTTTCAGCATCGACTGACTTGATAATAAATAGATTCCCAAATGAACAGACTGTTAATTAGCAACAATACACTGAACTGCTGAGGTGTCTGTGGGAAAAAGCATTAGGAAGAAAATGTCTGGAGCAATGTCGTGTGCAAAACTGAAATCTGTACCATGACAGCATACCTAGTCAAAAGGTTTTGATCAAAAACAATATGGTTGTCTTTAATTGCATCATCCCGATTCCTCAGATCTCACTCCCTGTGAGTTATTGCTGTTTCTGAAATTAAAATTGAGACTGAAGTGAAGACGATTTGCTACTATGGAAGAAATTCAGGAAAAAATTGTAGGAGGCTGTAAGATGAGTACAGGAAATATTTCCAGGAATTGAAAAAGTGCTGGGACAAATGTATTGCCTCTTAATGGAAGTATTCTGACAGTGACTAAATTGGAATTGCTGTAAATTGTATAATTTAAGATTTTTATTAACATTTTTTATTAACAAATTGGATTCCCCCTTGTAGATACCAGAATACCTAATACAGGAAAACATGGAATGGCAAGAAACTAAACTGGGAAAATGGAAGGGGAAAATATCCATCCATCCATTTTCCAACCCGTTGAATCCGAACACAGGGTCACGGGGGTTTGCTGGAGCCAATCCCAGCCAACACAGGGCACAAGGCAGGAACCAATCTTGGGCAGGGTGCCAACCTACCGCAGGACACACACACCCACACCCACACACCAAGCACACACTAGGGACAATTTAGAAAGGGGAAAATATACAAATAATAAAGTTAGAATTATATACAGCAAATGGTCTATGTTGCCTAATTTGTACAAATAATAAACAAACTAAAATTATTTTGCAAAAAAAAGTTCTCCTACTAATTTGCTTCTTTAATACATACATAACCTGACTTCATTACAAATCCGCTAAAGTAGTCATGCCCAGGGTTTGTTTCCTGCCTTTCGCCCTGTGTTGGCTGGGATTGGCTCCAGCAGACCCCCATGACCCTGTAGTTAGGATATAGCGGGTTGGGTAATGGATGGATAGTATTGTTCTCTTTGGTGTAAGTGTAAGCCCTTTATCCATATGGATGTTTTTATACCCCTGAGCGAAGCTGCTATCAGGGAGTTGTGAAACCTAAGCTGGCAGTGTATCCAGGTAAATGCATCTAGTGGAGAACCCCAGGTTTACACTTGGGACACTGCAGACATGGCTTGGGTTGAAGATATTTGAATGCTTCTTAGCAGATTTTCCCCATTTACCCCTTCTATCTTTAATTTAATAAGATCTAGAATGATGCTTCATAACTCAGCCATTGGATGTATTAGATATTGCTTGGTATTTACAACATATTTTGGAGCATGGTAAGAAATCAGTGGATGAGAATTCCTCTACTTACCATTTTAACCTTTCACCTATCACATGAATTTTCGTGATTTCAAAATCGGACTGTTTGCTTGGCCTTTTCACTTTATTTTGTAACCTGCATAACAGGAAAAACCTCACTGGAAGGTTTGTAAATATTTGCTGTTTTTAATCAATGTGACTTTGAACAAACTTACAGGTTTCCACAGGGCAAGGACATTCAACATGACAAGACATGAGGGCTTCTTTTAAATGAATGTTCGAATAAGAAAAAAAAAATCATTTAAAAAATGAATATAATAAAATTACTTATTATTACCTTAAGCCATAAACATGCACTCACTTCAGTGAAATTTATGATGTAGCAGTTATCTAATAAATGGTATTCCATAGATTAACTTCTATAGAATAACAAAAATTCTCAAACCAACTCAAACCATGTAAGGATTGTGAGGAGCCAGAACCTATCCTGAAATGTTTGGATGAAAGTCAAAAACCTGCCTTCAGCAAGTGTCAGTCCTTTACAAAACCATTAATGCAAGTTGATGATTTGGAATTTCCAATTAAACTTCCACGTATGTCTTTGGTATTTTGAAGAAAAAAATGGAATTCTCAGAGAAAACGTTCACACAGAGTAAGGAGAGCATGCACACTACAGATGGACAACAACCAGGTACAGGACTTGAACCCTAGATGTTGAATTCATGACATGGCAATGCTAACCACTGAGCCAACAGTTTTACAGACTATTACGAGCATATAAGATAAGGTTTTGTTATAAAATTGCAGACAGGGTGTCGAACATGACAATTAAAACAAGTTTAGGATTATTCAAATTATTGATAATCTGGCCCCAATGCCACAGATCTGATTATTCTCTATGTAGGTATAATGTTAAGTTCAAGTGCTATCGGACAGATGGTAAAGAACACCCTAAGAAAGTGAAACTACAAACTGGACAATTTGGAGAAAACAAAGCTGGCCCGAATTATCCGAAGTGTGACGTAACACTGTCCTTTCACCTTAGTCAACTGTATAAAATAAATCATATAACTTGGTCAGCCAGAAATACCATTTTTTGGTTGAACTGCACTTTGAATGAAGTGACACACATTTAATATTTATTTTGCTCTTTATTTCCACGAAAAATGCTGTTTATCTTTAATTGCATTTTTTGTAGACCAAGTACCAAATCAACAGCAACCTTGGATTGCCCCAAATAACCCAACTGGAAGGCCATGTGAACACACTGAACACACTTGGAGCTCTGAATAGTCACAGGGCACATGACTGCAGCATAAGATTTAAAGTCTCCTCTTATAGTAATCAGCGACCCTCTGACATCTTTGATAAGTAGTCCCAACTCAGAATTTACAACAGTATTCTAAATTTTTGTCTATAACGATAGTGTAGATCAGTTATCTCAAACTCCGTTCCTGGACTGCCACAGTGCCTGCAGGTTTTCATGCTAACCCTTTTCTTAATTGATGACCCATTTTTGCTGCTAATTAACTCATTTTCCTTTCATTTTAATTGACTTGTTTTTTAAGATTTGTTCCTCTGAATTGCTTCATTTCTTTCCTTAAATGGCACCCAAACAGAAATGAAATGTGAAGTGAGTGAGCAAACAGAAGACCAACTAGCTCAAACTCCAACCAATTTCACTCCAACCAGCTGCTTAATGAGGTGTTGATTATTTTGTGGTTAATTAAACCTGTTCTTTAATTCCATGGCTTATTGCTGCTGTCATTATGTCACAGCATACATTTTGATTTTCTCTTTTCTAAGACCACTGCTACATTGTTTTAGGAAACTGAGAAGATCAACATTCCTGAGACCTTCATCTTTGTTTATTTTCAGATACTGTATGAGGGATGCAGTTTGCTGGTCATATTTTGGCTCATTTTGTATCTCATTACTGTTTTGCTGCTAATTAAAGAAAAAGAAACAATTAAGGGGCCTGAGTCTTCAAGACCAAGACAATTAAAATTAATTCAAAAGAAGTTAATTATCAGCAAAACAATTAATCACTAATTAATTAATGGCTTAATTAGTCACTAATTAAGAAAATGGTTAGAATGAAAAGCTGTAGCCACTGCTGCCCTCTAGGACCAGAGTTTGAGACCACTGGTATAGATGATATATTAAATCTGACACCACCAATTAAGACCTAAAATAGACAAAGCTTCTTGTTGATTATAAGGCATATCTGAAGTGCTGGAGGCCTGGATGTGAGATGAGGCTAAGAGCTCCAGGTTTAAGTAAATAAATGTGACTTCTGTTTAGACCTAAAAGAGGCCATCATTTGCAAATGTACTGCAATGTACTTAACCATGTTAGGAACCTCAAAGCCCACTGCATTATTGATTATTCATGTGATGTCTTCAGAACCACCTTATATTACACTGCTTTTTCCTATTCGCTGATATCATAAAAGTCTATCCAGATATTCACTTTCAAACCCGCTAAATCCAATTAAAGATTGAAGGCCTACTTTAGTAGAATTGAGCACAAGGTGGGGAACCAGGGAGGAACATGGAAAGGGTGCCACTCCATCTCAGGACAAAAAAAATATATATAAATAAAAACGACTATTCATATTTCTAAATAGCAGCATTAAGAATCATTTATATATGGAATGAAATGAAGAAAATAAAATGAATCTGAAAATTCAGAATCTACATTCCTGCATTGCGTCCATTATTACCAGGAGAGGTTTTCCCTTGGCATGAGACTTTAGAATTAGGATTCCATTTACTATTTAAAAAGCACATTCAGGAAATGGACTGATGCATATATTTCCAAATTACTGTGGCTGTGCAGAGTGGGAGGTATTTTTTAGCAGATGACACAGAATTAATGTGATTTTCCATTAATAACATAAACCTTAAAATATACTTTTTAATTTTCAAAACAGTTTTAATAAACTGGGTGAAATTAAAGTGCTCATTGCTAGAATGAAGGTTGCATTAGATCACATTCTTCAAATGTTGAGTCTCGTGTATTCTATATTTGTTTATGAACAAATTCAAGTGGCCTAAGAGGGTCTGTTTAATTTCTCATAATTCTACACTCTCTCCTTTCTTATTTTTAGTTTCTTTGTAAACAAGATTTATTTTTTATGTTGAAATTATCTAAGCCAACACTAACATGTCATTGCACTATGAGATAGCAGCCTGTCTTCCACTCTCTTCTGTAAGAGCACTTGACAACTAATGTACCTTTCTGCACAAACTGCAATTGTTTCTAAGAAAGCTAAACTCAAAGTCAAGGCTTCCCACACCCCCACACCGGCACCCCCACCCCCTGCAAATTTCTGTATCGCTATGTTTATAAAACTAAAGCTGCCTGGATGTAATGTGAGTGGCTGTTCTCCAAGTTACATCTGCCTTAAAATACTCACTTTGTAAAAGTTTAAAAGTACTAGCCAAAAAACATTTTTTGGCTGCAAAAAAAAAAAAATCCTCACCCTTGAAATTCTCAAAAACAGTGATGGGCTTTTCAAATTTGCTTTACACTTCATATTTTAATGCTTACGGCAAAAGTTGGAATTGGAGAATTTGGCATCCCAGGCTACAACTGATTATCACTTTACCCTCTTTATCATTTATTTATATGTACATTAAGAGCAAGAGGATATCGTGACAAATATGCAAAAGTGATATAAACTACTCATAAAAATTAAAGGAACACTTTGAAAACACATCCGATCTCAATGGGAAAAAAATCATGCTAGATATCTATACTGATATGGACTGGGTAATGTGTTAGGAACGAAAGGATGCCACATCGTTTGATGGAAATGAAAACTATCAACCTACACAGAACCGAATTCAAAGACACTCCAAAAATCAAAGTTAAAAAATGATGTGGCAGGCTAGACCTTTTTGCCAAGCAACTCAAAATGGTACTCAGAAGTTTTTATGGCCCCCACTTGCTTGTACGCATGCCTGACAATGTCCTAATGACACGACGGATGGTGTTCTGGGGGATCTCCTCCCAGATCTGGACCAGGGCTTCACTGAACTCCTGGAGGCGTCGGATGGACCGAAACATAATGTTTATAGGGGTTCTATTGATAATAATTAATAATAATAATTGTTTACATTTATAGCAATAAGTGAAGCCTGGCTAAATAACAAAAATGGGGATGACTATAACATAGATAGCCACATATGTTTTAGGAAGAATTGACAGAAAAGAAGGGGGGCTGCTATTTATGTGAAACAGAATTTAAATACATGTCTAGATGATGAGCTACATCTTAGGGTTGGTTTATACTTCACGCTCATAATGCGTACGTGCAAGCATTATGGCTGCCATGCATTCCCAGCATTCTTTTGACGGAGCCTACATGCACGTTGTCAGAAATTAATAAAACACATTCACAAGTTGTAGCACCAGCAAAAATATGGGAGGCATGTGAATTCAAGTTTTGGTACATGACATCAGCATCGTTATTTACTATTAACATGTGACAGTAAGCTTGCAGCTCCAACTTGATCAATGTGTATGCTTCGATGTTTGATGAATGGTTTGATGCGGTGAAGCAAATCATCAAACTTAAATGCTGACATGCAAATGTCTTTATAGTGCTTTTCAACAGCATCAGAATGCAAAGAATTTTTACTTTTAACATCTTTCTTCACTCAGCTCACAACACAGCAAAACCGGATGTTGTTTTCTCACTGTGATCATTTCTTACACCACCACCTAGTGGTATCCTCCAGATTTAATTAAAGTACGCGCACAAGTTTAGTTAGTACACCGCTTGCGTAGAAGCAGCAACCTGAAGCTCACAGGTCATGTATCATTAAGTATATCACCACCACAACTGAGAACATCTGGATTTGTCTGGAAAGCATTAGGTTTAGAGGTCTTATTTTAGGAGTGTATTTTAGGAGACCATCCCAATGCAGACAGTAATTTCCATGTTCATCTTTTTACTAATATTAAAAAGGCAAGTTTACAGGGGAATATTTTAATCTTGAGAGAGTTTAACTACAAGAATATTAACTGGGATAACCTTGCAAATAGAAGAGTACCATAGCAGGAATTTTTAATCATAATCAGTGACTGTTTTTTAACACAATATGTTAAAGCATCAATGCTAAGGGAAGCCTGTCTGGATATAGAATATTGTAATAATCAGGACAGAATTCAAGGTGTAGAGGTGATTGAATTGGTAGGTTCAAGTAACCATATTATTATACAACTCTCAGTGTTTTGTCAGGACATTGCTGCTTTTGAAGAGATGCAGCAAAGTCTGATAAGGACATACAAGGATAAGCATTTAAGTGTAGAAACAGTCAAGGAGAAGTGGAACAGGTTTAAAAACATTTTACATATTAAACAGGACAAGTACAACTCAAAATATGCAATAATAACTTGCATTTTTCTGAAGTCTTCATGTGTGAGAAAGTGGATAACCTCCCAGTGTTAAAAGGGGCTACTAAGGAGGTACTGATTTATTTGGAAATTGTAGAGAGAGAAGTGCTGCTCAGATTAAATTGACTGAAGTCAGACATACTGTATCATGGAGACCAGATAATATTTATCATTCAGTTCTTAATGAGGTTAGCAAGTACATATATAAAACTTTGACGCATATTTGTAGGAAGTTACAGAGAAGGACTTTAAAATGGTAAATATCATCTTGCTGTGTAAAAAGTGTGATCAAGCAGATACAACCAACTATAGGCCATTAAGCTTAATCTGCATCACAGATAAATTAAAGGAAGAAATTATTAAGGAAAAGATTGAGCAACACATGGCAAGAACAGGAATGTTTAGGAGCAGTCAGCATGGGTTCAAATGAGAAAGGTCATGTTTTACTAACATGATAGAATTCTATAAGGGATCATGATATGATCAAAGTGGTACATATGATATTATTTAACTTGATTTGATTAGAGAAGGTACAAAATAACAGGTTGGTCATCGAACTAAAAGAAGTGGGAGTTTTAGGTTTGTATGTAAATGGGTGCAGAAATGCTTAAAACACAGGTTTTGTTGCAAGGAACCCTATCAGAATTGGATGATATTAACAGGGATGTCACTTAGAGGTCAGTGCTAGGCCTGCTGCTATTTTTTAATATATATAAATGACTTGGATAGGAAAATAAATAATTATGGTTAAGATATCAGGTGATACCAACCTAGGCGGATTGGCAGATAATCTTGAATTTGTGAATCATTAGAGACGGACTTAGAGAGCATACAGGCTTAGCCAGATTTGTGGCAGATGGAATTTAATGTAAGTAAATGTAAAGTATTATGTGTAGGAAGTAAAGTAAGTAAGTGGGAGTTCTGAAAACTGAAAGAACTAATTATGAGAAGGATTTAGGAGTTATAGTGGACTTGTCAGTATCAAATTCCAGTCAATGTTCAGAAGTCATTAAGAAGGCTAACAGAACGTTAAGCTATAGTACGATGTTTAGAGTAGAAGTCTGAGGAAGATATGCTTAAGCTTTATAACTCAGTGGTGATGCCACATCTGGAGTACTGTGTATAGTGTTGGTCTCCAGTCTATAGAAAAGACTCAGAAGTGGTAGAAAAGGTCAAGAGAAAAGCAACTAGACTGTTTCTGAGTCTATAGAGGATGAGTCATGAGGAAAGACTTTAAGAGCTGAACCTTTTCAGTTTAAGCAAAAGGAAATTAGGAGATGACATGATTGGAAAGGTAAAATTATTAAAGGAATTTGTACAGTGGATGTAGACATTTACTTTAAAATAAGTTCAACAAGAGCACATGGACACAGTTTGAAACTTGTTAACAGTAAATTTCGTCCAAACATTAGGAAGTTTTCATCATATACAGAACCATAGACAGATAGTATAAGTTACCAAGTAGACAGTAGGACTTCAGAGACCTTCAAAACTAGACATGATGTAACTTTGGAGGAATGAAGTAGATAGGACTGTTGTGTTTTGTTGGACTGAATATCTTGTTCTTGTCTAAATTTTTCTAATTTTCTCAGAGCAGTGGTTAACTGTGTTGCCTCACAGCTCAAAGATCTTAGATTCACCTCCTTGAGTCATCAGTGTTTGCACATTCTCTCCATGTTTGATTTGTTCTTCTCTTAGATTTTAACAAATTCTGTTTTAGGTTAATTGATTACTCCAAAGTGACCCTGTTTGAATGTATGTGTGTGAATGTTCATTGTCATTGTCATGGGCTGGCATATCATCCAGGCGTGGATACTTCTGAGAGAAATTGTAAAACTCTATGCTTCTGTCATTGAAAAATGAATGTAAAAATATCAGCACAGATTGAGAATATATTAATTAAATTAAACTTGTAACCTAGTATTCTGGTTTTCCAAACACATTTCTAAAGACATGTTTATCAGGTAGGTATGTGATTCTAAATTATCCCTGTGTGTGTGTTCAGGTAGAGCCTGTGATGGACTCATACCCTGCTGCAGGACTGGTTCCTCCATTGTGTCTGATACTTCCAGAATGTTTGCTATCTTGTGACCCCGACTTAGATTAAGCAGGTTTTGAAAGTTTTGCCATCTGATGTTATATACTGTACATTATAAATGTCTGTCCCCATCAAACAAAACAAAAAAAGATTTACTAAATTTCATTTTATTATAATTACATTTATAATTGAAGCTCTGCAGTTTCCATTACAGGAAAAAAGGTTTTGTATGTATTTTATTGAAACATTTATAAAGTTTCTGCTTTTGCCTTGACCTTTCTTAGGGAAATAGGATAAACTAAAGTAGTTTCAAATGATTTTTTACAGAAAAAAGTGAGTTAAAATTTGTGGAATATTCTGTCCATCCATCCATTTTCTTATCTGATTATTTACTTCAAAATGGCTATCCCCAAATCACTGGGAATGAAGCAGAAACCAATTCTGAAAGATAGCAAGTCCTTACAGGAAACACACACATCTGTGAAAGGCAAATGTAAAGTGACCTATTCACCTAATATTTGTCTTTTTTATTTTTACAGCACTTAAGGCAACTTTACAGTTTGAAGCAATAGCTAAAAATAAAACACCAAATATGAAAAGAGGAAATGGACAGATCTCAGACAAATAGTGATAATATAGAGAGGGTGTTATTTCAGGGTGAAAGAGTAATTATACAGTTGAGCTTTGAATTATGTTACGCTAGCACACTACATTATTATACATTTATGTAAATGTCTGGCGATTATTGTGAGATGTAAAAGTGATCAAGAGATGACATTCATAGGCAAAGGACATAGTCAGGACAGGCAAGAGGTCAGAACTGAGAATTAAAAAAAAAACACAAAACCAGGAAAATCAGAAGGGCAAAACAAAAATGGAAAGTTGAAGGCAAAAGACGTAAAAAAACAAAAACACAACATGACATTAGGGCCTACTTGGAAAAACCAACTGAACTAGGGAAATTTTCAAGACATCATGAACCCACTGAGGGATAACACATACTGAAACTGCTGCCATATTTATAGAGACAAGTCCATGACCTCATTAGCAGTCATATGACACATCCAAAACTCATTGCATGAATACAAAAAATAAGATGGAAATTAAATTTCATTTGGTCAGAACAACTCAAAATGTAAAATACGAGGTGAGACACAAAAATAACCAAAACCATCTGGAAGTCGGTCGAACGTGAATCATAGAACTATATCCCCTCCTACACGCCCTCTCAAACTGCTGACTGGCTAGGTATATGCTGTGAATAGCCCAGTCAGTATTTGCACAACAATTGCTACACAAGTTGGCGGGTGTGTAATGTCAAGTGAAAAAATCAGCGAATCAACATCAAATTTCTCGCGAAATTGAACAAAACAGCCACAGATACTTAAAAAATGATAAAAACAGTGTACGGTGATAACATTTTTTTCTCGCACACAAGTTTTTGATTGGCACAAAAGTTTCAAGGAAGGACAAGAAAAGGTGGAAGATGAGGTCGAGAGGGGGGTGGGTGCTTCACCAAGACAACGCTCCTGTGCACAATGCTTTTTCCATAAAGCAGTTTTTGACCGACAAAAACATTCCTGTCTTCGATCATCTTCCCTATTCGCCTATTAGCTCCCTGTGATTTTTACTTGTTCCCGAAAATCAAAAGTGACCTGAAGGTAACACATTCTGTCTTCAGTGGATGAAGTGAAGACAGAAACGGCAAGCCTGTTGAAGAGCCTCAAGCAAGAAGACTTCCAGCATTGTTTCAAGCAATGGAAAATACATATGGAGTGGTGTAGAGATCGGGAGGGGGAGTGTATAGAGGGTGACAATGTTTAGAATGCTGTAATTCATCAATAAATATATATTGTCTTTACCAATCCGGTTATTTTTGTGTCTCACCTCGTTAACCTCAAAAACTAAATCCTGCTACAAAAGAACACAACACAGACCAAAATACACATAAAAATGGTTTGTATATTACAATAAGACATTGCCGTATGTGTACCTAGTGTGTGGTTGGTGTGTGAGTGTGTTTGTCCTGTGATGTACTGGCACCCTTTCCAGTATTTGTTCCTGCCTTGAGTCATATGCTAGCTGGGATTGTCTCCAGAAACCCCGAGACCCTCTTCAGGACTATGTGGGTTATAAAATGACTGACCTTGGGCCTGTAGATGGTTGAATATTTATCCAAGGGAAGCTACCTCCACACTAGTTAAAAATAATCACTCAAGTCTTGAGCAAAAGTAATTGCTACCACACTAAAAAATAATGAATGTAAAAGCATTCTTTAATTATCTTACGTATTTTTGTTCACTTTCTTTCTTTCTGATCCTAAGTAATGCAATTCCAGTTAGATGTAAAAGTGTACCACTCCAGAGAGAGAAAAAGCAAATAGTTGTTGAGTGACTGATCAGGAAGAAACTGCAAAAGTTCATTAAACTTCATATGGGGGCTTCAAATGCCCCTTTAAACTTACAAGCAAGTTATCATTTCATGTCAAATTATTCATCAATAATTGTCACTGAAAACTAGCAAGTCTGTTTCACATTATCGGAAAGCTGAAATGGGTAAGTTAGTCTTTTTTTTTTTACTTGTACTTGTACTACCAGTATTTTTGATGATAAAAATCAGTTAATAATAGAAAATTAACACTGGTCTAAAAAGTTGCTGCAATAAATTAAAACAAAATGTTGTAGCTTGAGGGAGTGTTAAAGGGCATAAGATTATAGTGAAGTTTCAGTACATTTACAGACCTAGAGTTCACATGGAATGCATTGGACTCTGCTTGACACTTGACCTTAGGCTTTACAAATGACCACAACCCCTGACCTACATTAAATCCAGAAACACTGGAAAAGGATTAAGCCGAGATATGCAAGCTATTCAGCTTTGTGACATGAAAAGAATTGATGTGGTTTAAAAACTTGTTAACATGAAACATTTATCATAAAAAAAAACAAATGCTCATAACTATAATGTTAGCTGGATGCTCAGAAATATTACAAGAATTACTTTTTTTTCATTTGTATCAGACTTGGGTGCATGCGCATGAATTTATAAATATTTTTTTTCTCCCTGGTAACATTATGTCCAACTGAGCCAGCTTTGTCTATCACAGAATTATGGTGAAGAACTTTAGATATGAGAAATGAATCTGGCAGTGGAACGGATGCTGTGGTAGTATGAGGTACACTCACTCACACACCTTCACACTTGAGAGATAAGGCCAAAGTGCCCAGGAAAAATCTCAGTGAACAAAGGGAAAAAGGGGAAAAAGACAACCTTGCCAGGAACTGAGCAGCATTTTGGGGGAGTAATGCTACCTGTTGTCTTAGTTTTATTCCTAATAAGAAAACAACAAAGTTAAGTAATCATCCATTGTTTTAATAGTCTTCTTCAGGAAGAATTCTTGCTTAAAATATGTTAACAAAAGTAGAATAATGAATAAGGATTAACATGGATCCTTCAAACCATCAGTCCCTTTGCATAACTTTCATAATACAATTTTAGGGCCATGGGTAGAACAAGACCGAAAATAGCCATGGATAGGGAATACTCAGGCACACATACTGGGCCAGTCTAGAGTCATCAGTGAGACTAACACAGATGTGTTTGGGTTGAGGAAGCAAATAGGGGACCCAGAGAAAATATGCATAGGAACAAGGAGAAACGACTAACTATACAAAGAAGTCAAGCAAAATGACACCTTTTATTGGCTAACTGAATAGATTACAATATGCAAGCTTTTGAGGCAGATCAGTTACAATTACATCAATTACATCTTGCCTGAATAAGTGGCCTGAGTTGCCTCGAAAGCTTGCATATTGTAATCTTTAAAGTTAGCCAATAAAAGGTGTCATTTTTCTTGACTTCTCACTACATTCATAATGGTTAACACAGTACAGTACCCTAGTACTACTAACTATAGAAAAAATGCTAACTAGTCTGGAATATAAAGCATTCAGTTACTAAACTAATGTTTGAAGCATTCCATGAATACATAGTCTAAGCATGATTTTCTCATTGAAGGAAAGTGTTAGCATCGAATATAAAGCAGGAACAAACCATCACCAGGCATTGCCACACATGTGCATCGGACGACCTCCTCGCAGGTTCTGTTGAGGTATTAAGTAACCGGCTGATACAAGAGAGTGCGCTGCCACTAATATTGTCACTTCCTTCTTTCCCCATTGTGCTGAGAATCCACCAAATGAGAGCATTTGTCCCCACCCCTTCCGGTCCAGTTGGCATAAAACCACCGGAAGGAGGTGCCACTAGATGGAGCTCTGCTAACAATGACTAAAGCCTTATTACATAAATATCTGCACACGAAACACACACCTGTTTATTTCCTTTGTCCATGGACAATAAAACGGACGAACCGGTTGGCGCCCCAGAATTTCTTTTTGTCTGCAGAACTGTCATTCCTGCACCAGACCACAGCATATTCACAAGGGGACAATGTAATCATCTAATTCTGTACATCTATGGAAGGTAGCCAGAGAAAATTATCCATCTGGGAAGCAAATCCAAATTAATGGATCAGGAAGAGAGAATTACTAATCATGGGGCCATTGCCAGGATGGGGCATATTAAAATACCTGTTAGATCTGAATAAAGTCAGCAGAAATACATGTTTTAATGGAAACACTTTTAGTGTAGCTTATCTGTATGTAAGAAACAGACTGGCATGGGCACTAAGCTGTAGTCCATTTGGTCGTTGGGTCATTTCCTACTACTGGCATACTGTGTGAACAAGCACTCTAAGTATAGACATAAGCCACCAACTACAGTATATACTTTTTATTTTCAAGTAGTATGTCTTTAATAAATACATGTAAATAAACACTGAAGTAAATTCAGATCAAACTTTGGATTTTAAGAAGTTAGTTATTGAGTAAAGTAAATCAACAACTTTCGGCAAAAAAAAAACTTTCAAGACAGAAATTGGAGACATTCCAAAGATCCTAAGAGCTCGACAGTTGAACTGACAATAGATGCTGACTTCTCACAGAGCATCTGTAGTTAAGAACCATCAGTGTCCCTGTTTTAAAGAAATTCAAAGACTTTTGTGGAAATTGGACACATTCTTAAAAGTCTGTTAGTTAAGATTATCACAGCAGGCAGTTTTCGTTTTGTATTGTACCACACTGTCAAGCCAGCTTTTCTTGAAGTGAAAGTAAAAGTATCCTACCTTCACACAAATGAATGGAGACAAACTCCATTTCTGTGCATACAATGAATCTTTGTGCACTTCATTTTTGTTAGCCCCTGGGCACTTTAAATCAACTATATCTTCTGTTAGTTATATCTGCTTCTATCACCCCAGAGATCCAACCATAAAAATCTAATGAGCTTTAAAATTTTTGGAGGTTCAGTTTTTGAAAAAAGAACCTTTTCAAGCCTTTTTCTCAAGCATTTTAAAGAGTCATTGTTAAGTGTCTGTCAAATCCATGCATTCTTTTCCTGATCAGAAGATAAACGCTTGTCTTGGTCCCAATCTGGCTGTCTCTGTGATTTCACACGTCCATAGCAACTTCACTGTCTCTTGTATGATAATAGGTACTGCCAGACACCACAACATTTTTATGCAAAAAATGCTAACAAAAGAATCTAAACTATTTTTTTGGATTAGAAGAATACATTTTTTGTTTCTATTACAACATAGTATGCATACAATTGTTCAAGCATATTCAGCTATTTACAATGGAAAAAATGCTTCTGTTGTTCTGCTGAGAGGCTTTCTTAAAAAAAACATTATGCTAATTTTATATTATTACAAGTGACATGGTATTATTTAAAAATAGGAATTTGAAGACATCCAATGGCACATTTATATGCTTTACAGAAATGTAAGCTCTCTTTTGATTCATGGCTGTAGTGTACAGAGTTTGCTTGCCCACTCCATATACACATATCTGACTCTGATTTCCATTCCCTGGTTAAAGAAATCTAATAAAACTAATTGGAAAAATCAGTTTGTGCATGATGGTGTCTATCAGTGTTTGGGTGATTCTTGCTTCAAATTAGGTTTTAGCTCTCTATTATTCAAACATGGACAGTATAAGAGGGTCAAAAGAGAGACAGAATACGAATTTGCACGGTTAAGTGTGATATTAATTAAGGATATTATGTAAACTAAATATATCTGCTATCAAATGCAAACCATTAGATGGTTATCACTCTGGTGATAACGAAAGTTATCAACTTATTCCAAACCCAGAGGAATGGACCATCACCTTCTGAGCCTACAGGTAATTGTAAGAGATGTCTTTTCAGGGATGTAATTATTGATAACAATTCTCAGGCACAATAACATTATGATGCTATAAAAATAAAATGTATTATTATGATTATTAACTGATTTCTACATATATAACACCCACAGGCCACATATATTAAACGTTCAAGTGCGCGAGAATGAGATTTTAGAAACGTTTCCCATAAATCAGTCCTTAATCAATTACTTATTTAACGTGTTTAATCCAGAGTAGAGGTTTTTTCTGCGTACCCTAATATATATTTTTTGCAACATGCTGCATTTTACAAAGTAGTGGACTGAATTAGGATTAGTTCATACAGCTACACATGTAACTGTACATTAGTCCATACACTTTTCTTACATATTGCACAGAAAAAGCATATTCGCTAATTAACAATGCTTTTGCTTATTTGTCTCTGAATGCTTAATCACTCTTTATGTATATGAGCATTGTCGTCACACATTTAAATCATTGACCAGGAATGTTCTAAATGTACTAGCAGGCTCAGTAGGTACCTAGTGCCTCAACATAAAAACTGATAAGACTCATTCTGAAATGCAAGAGCACTCATTTCATGCGGCACTTGTAAATGTATCACAGACAAAGGTAGCATTACCATGGAGAATCTAAGCACACAAAAGAGCTAATTGTTCAATTTGTTAATAGTTTGCTAAACTTCCTGAAAGAGAATATAATCTGTTTCTGTTTCATTAATGGTTACAATCTTCTGGCTTGTTACTCCAACATTTTCTTTGTAGTACTGAGGAGGTTGTTTTGCATACTCGGCATTCAGTGAGAAGAACTTTACATGCCTATAAAAATAAAACACATTTCTGGACATGGTTAGCTTAACATGTCATTTATCAATACCCTTACTTATTTTTTATATACAGTTTATATACTTTCACCTATTTTCTAAACTACTTTTGATTACAAGCTAATGGGAACCCAGAGCCAGTCTTGACACAAAGGGAAAGCAAGGAAGTATTTCTGTAATGGATTTCTCTACAAAAGAGAAATGTAAATTGCATGCTTCAAGATTTTATGAGGTCTAGGAAATTGAAGTAACTAAACTAAGTGAGGTCGACAAATACAAAATTTACACAATTTACAAAATTTTACAGTAATCCAACTCTTTATTTTATATTTTAATAAGTGTAAATGTGAAGTGAAGCATATGGTAAAATGAAGTTCAAAACACAAATGCGAGTCCATATCAGAATGACTATAAAGTTGAAGTATGTGAATGGCCTAGCCAAAGTCCAGATCTAAATTCAATAGAGATGCTGTGGCAGGAAATGAAACAAGCAGTTCATGCTTAAAATGTATCAATGTTTCTGAATGAAAGCAGTTTAGACCAAGAAGACTGGAATAAAATTCCCCCACAGGCTGGAAGCTATGCATGTATAAAGATGATGTTACACACAATGAATATTGGGAAAAGAAGAAGCCACCAATGTGAAGGAGCAGTTTGGTTTTATGTCAAGTAGAGGAACAACTGATGCAGTCTTTTCGTTGAGATAGCTCATAGAGGAACATCAAGAATAACAGAAAGGTTTGCATATGATGTTTATTGATTTGGAGAAAGCTTATGATAAACTGCTATGTCAAGAGGTCTTGAGGTGCATAAGAGAGAAAGGAGTACCAGAAACATATGTGAGATTAGTCCAGGATATGTATGAGGGAATGAGGGCTCAAATTTAAAGCACTTTTTGGGGTAAAGGACAAGATACTAGTCTGCACCAGAGATCTTCTTTAAGTCCCTACCTCTTTGATCTGGTTCTGGATGTGTTGACTCATGGGTGAAAGACCAATTCCATGGTGCATGCTTTTTCTGATGACATTGTGTTGTGTAACACTAGAAAGGAGGAAGTGGAGAGGAAGTTGAAAGAATGGAGAAAGGCTATGGAAGATAGAGGATTGAAATAATAATTTTTGAGGTTTAGCAATGATCAGTATTTAGATGTTAGCCTGCAGGGAGAGGTATTGAAAAGAGTGGATAAGTTTAAATATCTAGGATCAGTGGTAGCCTAAGATGGAGAATTAGAAGCAGTGTAGATGGAACAACTGGAAGAAGATATCTGAAGTATTGTCTGTGAGTGAGAATTAAGATGAACGTTAAAGGTAAGGTTTTTAAGACAGTCGTAAGAGCAGTAATGATGCATGGAGATGAGACATTGGACTAGACATTGGATGGGGCAAACATGCAAATGTTGGGAAGGACATACGGAATAGCAAAAGAGGACAGAATAAGAAATGAGACAACAAAAGTGGGAAAGATATCTAAGAAAGTATAGGAAAGTAGGGGTAAGTGGTATGGATGTGTGATGATTGGGATCAATGAATGCTTGAGCAAAAATGTGATGGAAATGGAAGTACATGGGGGGAGAAAACAAGTGAGACTGGACATGTGGTTGATGGTGAAAGTGAAAAAAAAACTTGAAGGAAAGGGGTTGCTGGGGAGAAGATGAAGGATCAACCTTTAAGGAGAAGGTTTATCAGGCACATCGATTCGAAAAAGTGGTGGGAAATGAAGAAGAAGAGGCTTCTACTGAATTACAAGAATTATTTGGTTGTAGACATTGCAGCCAAAAGTGGAACACCCAGTTATTAAGTGAAAGGGAGCAGTGAAAACATACATAAGAACATAAGAAATCTGACAAACAGGAGGAGACCATTCAGTCCATCAAACTTGTTTGTTTAGCTAATAGCTAGGCTGACCCAATATTTCATCCAGATACCTATAGAAAGTTGTCAAAGTTTCTGCTTCAACTACATATATCAGTAGTTTGTTCCAGATGCCCATAGCTCTTTGCATAAAGAAGTGCTTCCTTGCTTTCTAAATGCACTTCCACTTAATTTCCACTGGATCTACTTTATCAGTGTCTTTAAGGACTTTGAAGACCTGGATTAGGTCCCCATGCAGTCTCCTCCTCTCAAGAGTAAACAGGTTAAATTCACTGAGTCTGTCGCAATCTGAGAATCTTCATTCTCAGGCGCCGCCGCGATTGGCAGTCTTTTCAGCAGCTCTGTGTACAACTTTATTTTTTCTACCTTTTTCTCTATTTTACTGATCACTCCTATCACTTTCTTTTATGTGGACTCGATCCCTGGACACTTTTCACTACTTTTTACTACTTGGACATGGATTTTTAAATGCCCTAGACTCTTCTATTCAAGTAGTCAACTTCAAGCTCTGAGAACAAATGCCCACGCCAATGTGGTTCCATATTTACCTGACGAGGTAAGAAGGCGGTATCGTGGCAGCAGAGCCGGAGTTAAGTTAAAAGCCAAGCAACTAGCAAGAAAGTGGTGCTACAAACCTTCGGTGCCTTCTGAGATCCTGGGAAATGTGAACTCACTACAAAATAAGATCGCCAAACTGGCTGCACTGGTGAAAAATGTCAGGACCTACAGAGAATGCAGTTTGTTGTGTTTTTGTGAAACGTGGCTAACAACTAACATCCCAGATGCTAATGTGGAGCTACCCGGGTTTAGCACAGTTAAAGCGGACAGAGACGCAAGTGCCTGCAGGAAGTGGAAAGGAGGAGGAATCGCTCTCTATGTGAATACAAGGTGGTGCAACTCTGGACATGTAAATGTTAAAATCTCCACTTGCTGCAGGGACATTGAACTGTTGGCTGTAAGTCTGCGTCCCTATTACTTGCCCAGAGAGTTTGGAGACATCATTGTTGTTATTGTTTACATCCCTCCTCGGGCAGACGTGGAGATAGCGGGTGACATCATCCATTCCGCTGTTGCTAAACTACAAACACAGCACCCCAAGGCACTTGTGCTAATCTCTGGAGACTTTAACCATGTGATGCTGGACAAAACATTACCTGCCTTTTCCCAGTATGTGGATTGTAACACCCGGGGAAATAGGACTATTGACCTACTATATGCAAATGTTAAAGACGCATGCAACGCCAGATCATAACCTGGTTCTGCATCAGCCTCACTACAAACCAAGAGTGAGGGAGCTACCTACAACCACACGCTCAATCAGGAAGTGGTCCCCTGAGACAGAGCAGGCTCTGAGAGACTGCTTTGGAACTACGGACTGGGATATCCTGCAGGGATCTTATTAGAACATTGAGGAGGTTGTTGACTGTACTACTGACTACATCAACTTTTGTATGGACATTGTAGCTCCAGTAAGAACAGCACGCTGCTATGCTAACAACAAGCCATGGATTACAAGTGACATCAAAGGCCTTTTAAACCAGAAGAAAAGGGCTTTTAAAGGCGGTGATCAGCATGAGCTCAAGCGTGTGCAGAAGGAACTCCGAGTCCAGCTCAGGGCAGCGAAGGAGCAGTACAGGAGAAAGCTGGAGCAGAAGTTGCAGAATAACAGCGTGAAGGGAGTGTGGGATGGGATGAAGATCATCACTAGCTGCAGCTCAAAGCGGGGTGCCACCATCGAGAGAGAAGTGGAAAGAGCAAACCAGATGAACAACTTCTTTAACAGGTTTGACCACCCTAACCCACTCTCACCTCAGAGTACTGCACCCTCCACCCATCCTTCAGGCTGATACCAGCATAGGAAAGAGTTTCCCCCCACCCACAATTACAGCAGTCCAGGTAAGCAGAGAGCTGAGGAGACTTCGTGCCAGCAAAGCAGCGGGTCCAAATGGAGTATTGCCACGACTGCTGAAGGCCTGTGCGTTGGAGCTGGAGAATCCTCTACAGAACATTAGAACATTAGAATATTCTAGACGAGAACAGGCCATTCAGCCCAACAAAGCTCGCCAGTCCTATCCACTTGTTTCCTCCAAGAAACAGCACATCTTTAACCTAAGCCTGGAACAGGGGAGAGTCCCAAGGCTTTGGAAAACATCTTGCATCACCCCAGTCCTAAAGGTATCACGTCCTAGTGAGCTGAATGACTTCAGGCCTGTCGCCCTGACATCACATGTGATGAAGACCATGGAGCGGCTGCTGCTTCACCACCTGAGGCCACAGGTCCACCATGCCCACGACCCTAAGCAGTTCGCATACCAGGAGAAGGTGGAAGCGGAGGATGCCATCATCTACAGTATATGCTACACCAATCCCTCTCCCACTTGGACAGAGGCATTGGTGCTGTAAGAATTATGTTTCTGGACTTCTCTAGCACCTTCAACACCATCCAGCCTCTGCTCCTTAGGGACAAGCTGACAGAGATGGGAGTAGATTCATACCTGGTGGCATGGATCGTGGACTATCTTACAGACAGACCTCAGTATGTGTGTCTTGGGAACTGCAGGTCTGCCATTGTGGTCAGCAACACAAGAGCGCCGCAGGGGACTGTACTTTCTCTGGTCCTATTCAGCCTATATATATTGGACTTCCATTACAACTCGTAGTCTTGCCATGTGCAAAAGCTTGCTGATGACACTGCTATCGTAGGCTGCATCAGGAGTGGGCAGGAGGAGGAGTATAGGAAACTAATCAAGGACTTTGTTAAATGGTGTGACTCAAACCACCTACAACTGAACACCAACTATACTTCCTTAGAAGGCTGGCGTCTTTCAAAATCTGCAATAAGATGCTGCAGATGTTCTATCAGACGGTTGTGGCGAGCGCCCTCTTCTACGCGGTGGTGTGCTGGGGAGACAGCATAAAGAAGAAGGACGCCTCATGCCTTGACAAACTGGTGAGGAAGGTAGGCTCTATTGTAGGCATGGAGCTAGACAGTTTGACATCCGTGGCAGAGTGATGGGCGCTGAGCAGGCTCCTGTCAATCATGGAGAATCCACTGCATCCACTGAACAGGATCATCTTCAGACAGAACAGCAGCTTCAGTGACAGACTGCTGTCACTATCCTGCTCCACTGATAGACTGAGGAGATTGTTCCTCCTCCACACTCTGCGACTCTTTAATTCCACCTTTGGGGAGGGTAAACGTTAACATTATACAAAGTTACTGTCTGTTATACCTGCATTTTTATCACTCTTTAATTTAATATTGTTCTTTATCAGTATGCTGCTGCTGGAGTATGTGAATTTCCCCTTGGGATTAATAAAGTATCTATCTATCTATCTATGCATGTATGTATGTATGTGCTGGGATGCAGAGCTTCAAGTGCTGTATTCCAGAATTTGTCTCATCGGTACATTATATAGTCTGAGCTGACACTTTTTCGCAAAGTGCCAGACCAATTTAGATAATTTTTACATTAATTTAATGACAAAAGTAAAACAAAAAGTTTTATTTGTTGACTAGGGTGAAGACCTGGAAAAATTATTTGTAAAAGAATCAGAAAGAGGTCAAATACTCTTCTATGACACTATATTAACAAAAAACGTACATGGTGCATTTTATATCTTCAGACTTTCACAAAGCTTGTCAAATTGATACAGTATTACAAAAACAAAATTTCACAATTCAGTCTTTCACACAATATTGGTTTTATTTAATTTTAGAAAGTCTGTTACCATTTACATAGATGTTGTATTATTTAGAAGATAAATTAATGTTAGTCTTAGCTCTAATAAATTAAGCATTATTTTAAGTTAACAACCAAAGCAAGCTTTTTTGTTTACAACAATTCTAAAGTGTTCTATCAATTAACTAATTACTGCTCTACTCCCTAACAAGTTCTTAGATATTCTTTTAGCTGCTATGAAGCAATATGTACAATTAAGCTGCAGAGGGTTCTTCTGATCAATAGCTATTGACTATAGAGAAAAGTCAAGCAAAATGACACCTTTTATTGGCTAACTAAAATGATTACAATATGCAAGCTTTCGAGGCAACTCAGGCCCCTTCCTCAGGCAAGATGTAATCAGTTATTACATCTTGCCTGAAGGAAGCTTGCATATTGTAATCTTTTTAGTTAGCCAATAAAAGGTGTAATTTTGCTTGACTTTTCTCTACATTCATAATGGCTAACACAGTACAACACCCTATTACTATAGCTATTGACTATAAATATTTATATTACATGTGGGAAAAAAGCATTCTTAAGGTCACTAAGCAAGCTTTCTACACCTTTTAATGTTTTCCATGTGTTTGTTGTATGTGAACTGTCTACAGGAAGTGATTTAACATTTTGGCAGTGAAGCAATTAAAAAGGATTTTCCTGCCACCCCAGATGGGCCCAGTGGAACTGAAAGACAGCTTCTTTTAATCCTTTACTAAAAAAAAAAAAAGCCAGATAGTTTCTTGTGTCTGTAGTGCCTGTTTTCCGGTTGACTAAACTGCCCTCTGCTGCACGGCGCAGAGTAATAAAATGGAAGAAATGCCTGGAAGTAATGTTATCCATACCTATCTCAATAAAAATTTATTTTTTCAGCAGTACAAAAATGGTAATACATATTGATTAACGTAGCTTTTACTAAAAAACATAAACGTAATTAAATTAATGCAAGTAAAACAGGAGAGAACCAACTGAAGCAACACTGGAGAGGACAGAGGTCAGTAAAAAATCATCTCAAAGCAGATTAACACACTTACACTCATTTTAAAATCAAAATGTATCAAATTTAATAAAAGATAACATTTATCTTTGTAATTTAAGGTAATGTATATGTTTAGATTAGATTAGATTAGATCAGATAAACTGTAAAATTCAATGGGGAAATTCAGATGAATACAGCAGCAGAGAAATAAAAAATAAGGATACAGACTCACAGGACAAATAATACAGCCAACAAATCAATCAACCAACCAAACAGGTAAATAAATAAATAAAATATACTTAACGATTACATTGGGTGGAAGCATTGAACCGCCTGATAACAGTAAGCAGAAAAGACTCCTAGTGGCGTTTTTTGCATAACTGTGGTGGAATGAGCCTGCTGCAAGAGAGCACCTATTGGAGGGGATTTTTTGTGATGACATCCAGTTTTGCCATCATCCTCTTTTCCACAACCATTCTCTTCTCCACAACACCTTCCAATGTGTCCAGGGTTCGCCCTGTGATGGAGTAGGCTTTGCTAATAAGTATGTTCAGGCATTATGCTTGTTTTGAGCTCAAGTTGCTTCCCCAGGAGTCTGCTGCATAGAACACCACATTGGCTACTATGGATTGGTAGAACATTTCCAGCTGGTTGCAAGGAGTCTTTATAGCAAGTACAGTCTGCCCTGGCCCTTCTTCTACAGAGCCACTGTGTTCTCAGACCAGTCCAGTTAGTTATTCATGTGAACCCCCAGGTACTTGTAGCTCTGCACCACTTCCACATCTTCCCCCTGAATGTTGACTGTTGTCAAAGGCCTCTTGGCATGCTGAAAGTCCACCACTTGTCTTGGTGTTTTTGAGTTGCAGTTTGTTGTTCCTGCACCCCAAGACAAAGTCCTCCACAACCTTCCTGTATTTTGATTAATCTCCATTGTTAATGCAGCCTATGATGGACAAGTCATCTGAAAATTTCTGTAGGTGGCAAGCGTTGATATTTTGCTGGAAGTTTGTTATGTAGAGGATAAACAGGAAGGGACACAGGACAGTTCTCTGAGGTGCTCCAGTATTACACACCACCATTTCCGACACGCAGTCACAGAGCCTCACAAACTGGTGTCTGTTGGTCAGGTAGATTGAAAGCTTTGAACTTTTTCCCCAGTTGATGAGGCAGAATGGTGGTAAAAGCTTTATCCTTCTATGCAGGATTCTATTTTCTTGTCCATTGCGGGTTTGCAGAGAGCTGTTACCATCCTTTACTCTTCATAATTTCCCATTATAAGATATGATGGTTCCAGCATTAATGTAATTTTTACAACTAAACAAAGCATGGCATGTAATGATAATAGGGCTTTAGTACTTTTTTTGCTTGAATAGCTAATGTACAAACAAAAGGAGTTGACATGAATTTAACTTATCCAGTGATACATAAAACAAATCATGTACTAAGCGCAGACATTTTTTATTTTCTGGATGATATGATTTTTTTTTCCAAATAATGACATCACTTCTCTCTAGCGTATTTCCTATGAAGAACCTGGGAAATTCTCAGGAACTGAATGGTATTTGCGTGTTCATGAATAAACTTTCCTAGGTCAGTAAGTTCACACATCAGCCCTAATTAAGAGGGTCAGGAAAGATTAAAGTTCCTTAAAAATACTGTTGTTACTGAAATTACAGTTATTTTTATGTTTGCCTATAAACTGAATAAACAGCGAAATTCCAAGCAAGGGGGATTTCAATTTATTGTTTACTTGAGAAGATACTATTGCATCACTGCTTCCTGATTGTTCCCCTTCCCCTAACATTGAAGAAGCTGTGTATGGTTGGTAACAGGATTAATCCCGTGGCAAAAACTCTCCTTATTTCAAATAACAAATCTTGCAAAATCAACAAAGATATTTGGTCATAAAGGTGTATGTGTTTTGCCTGATTAATTTTATATATCTTATTATTGGTTAATTTGTACTGACATAGGCTTCCGTAACACTCCAGTAACACTCTGCACGTTTAACCTTATTATTTTACCTTTTTTTTTAAAAAAGTGCATCTGACAAATTCCTAAGAATTATATTAGATCTTATGCTGGGCAAGACCAGCATCAGTTTTGCTGTTATGCTTAATTCCAGTTACCAGTTACCAATAAATAACTGCATGTGCCAAAGTGGCATCTTCCTCATACTCCATTTTCATATTTAGTGATGTATGGAGAACAAAGCTTATCCTGACAGCAATGGGCACAGAACAGGGTCTCACCCACACATATAGAACATGCAAACGTAATCGATCATATTAGGGTGACACTGGAGGTAACCAGGAAACCATGTCTTAATACTGAAGGAGGAAGCTGGTCACAACCTATTAAAACGCAAGGAGAACATGCAATCACTATAAAATGATTTGCAAGGCTTCTTTGAAGGAGCTCAGTGTGTTTAATGAGAACACATCTCACAAAAATACACCTCCTTTAACAGCCTACAACTGGTTGGACACATCTATGGATTCTGTTTTTATTACCACATCCTGTTCTGTCCCTCAGTGTGAATCTACAGAAACCAGGATTCATCAAATTAGATGATACAGTTCCTAACATAAAGCTTCCAGTTTTATATTCTGTCATCCACAGCAGCTTTACACATTTGCTTTTACTTACAGAAATCAGTCATAATTTGCTGGCTGCTCTCATAATGTGTGATGAGTTATGTGTTCTGATATGGCTCTTTTGGACTCACACTTCTTCTAAGCTTGTTGTTGATTGATACAAATCCATCCGTCATCATGTACAATTTGTGCCAACTGATATTGGCTTCTCTTTCATCAGCAATTTATTCTCAACCAAAGGATCCTCATTGATTGATGGTCTATTCCTAATGTACCCCTGACACTTTTCATGTGTAAAGACATAAACAAATATGCTATTTCCAATATACTTACACCAGCACATTCAATATCACATAATTATTTTAGTGGACTCGTCTAGAGGAATTCTTTTCCTATTTCTGTAACTCCTATAGACATCTGACTTCTCCCAAGTCTTTTCTGTGGTCTGGCAATAAGAAACCGTGGGCCCTCTTTGAATAGAGTTTGCTTCTCTGAACTTAGCCTGGAGGAAGGTCATGAAGGTCATAATTTAAGGAATCAGGATGTAGTATATAGCATAAAAGAGGGTCATAGATTATCCATATCAGAGTCCCAGTGAAGAGTCAGAATAAGAAATAGACAACATGGCCGTAAAGCACCATTGGACTCACCCAAAGACCCATGCTGTGACCTAACCTGTCTATTGTATAATAAAACATTATTCTGTGTGTGCGTGTGTATGTGTGTGTGTATGTGTCAAGTCCCTCCGAGTAATCTGATTGGTCAGTTTGGCTTTGCCCTGATTTGTCAGTTTGGCTATGGTGACGCAATTGAACGAGGAAGTGCCAGGTATGGGAGGTTGAGGCACACAAGGAGGAGTAAAGATGTAGAAGTCATGCTGAGAGTTGCCTTCAAAAACTGAAAAAATAAAAAACACCAGTAACAGTGCACTGCACGATAACGTGCAGTGAATACACTTGACTTAAGCATTCATACTTTTCATCCTTTTTCTCTGTACATTTAGCATTCGTTTGCTCAGCGATTGATGCGCTTGCTGCTTCCTGAGCTTTTCTCCACCATAGCAGCCCACTTCTTCTCTTCTTTCATCTGAATCTTTTCACGTTAAAACTGATTAAGTCAATGTTTGTGTTGCAATTACTTAGTACATTTTCGTTAATTTTTTACTTAAGCTGGCACTCAAGTCTTCATTCTGCCTCAAGAATGATTTAAGATATGAAGAGGTAAGGGAAGTGACGGCGAAGGTGGAAGGGATGAGAATAGTGCCCATAAGCATGCCCTGCTGGCTGCTGCCGAGAGTTGATTCTACAATAAAATAAAATAAAAATAAGAAGAGGAATAACCTTGAAGGTCAATCATCACACCGAAAGTGGATAGTAAATGTCACGTAGTATATGTGTACCAAATTTCAGGTCAATAGCTCAAACGGTTTGCGAGCTACAGGTGATTTAAAATCCTGGACAGTAGTGTATTATATAAGAAGATACAGTAGATGAGCAAGGCACCTTGAAATGTCTGAGTCTGAGAAGCAGGACCTTACGGGAATTGGAACGTGCTTGAAAGAGGGAACGCCAGGCAAGAGAGGTTCAGACACTCAAGAATACCAAGGGAAGGTGTATGAAGAACACTCAATGTACAGGTAAGGCAAGAGATATCAAATATCAGATATTTTTAAATTTATTCTATGTCTTCAACAGGTAATGTGGCTAGTTTATGATAATGATTGATGCTTGAAACCAAAGTAATCCAAAAGTATTCCAAAGTAATGCATCTTTATTATGTTTTCTAAATAAAACATTCAATCAATATAAACTTCTTAGCATTTATTAAACTTCTTGATACGCCTTTCAAACAGTTACTGGGTTGCTGCTTCTCTTACGTAATGGGGAAAAAACAAAAGTATAAATCTGTTTCAAGAAAAAATAAGTATTTTGAAACATCTTGAAACAAGTAAAACATACTTTTCATCCTCCAGGCTTTCTAACTGTTGCGATGGTTAACCATGTGAAATACCAGAAGTCTTCAGGGACAGTTAAAGCAATTCACTGTTTTACCTGGTCTTACAAAATGTTCCTGCAGAATTCTCTGTCACTTTTGTTGATAAGCTCTCTCTGTTAACAGCAGTTTTGTGAACATCTGCCACTAAGTCACTACCAGCTTTTTTTGCTGCTGACACAAACATTAAAGGTCTACAGACAGAATATTTGAATTCTATCTCAATTCATCCACTTTGAAAACATTTGTTAACTTGACTTTATTACACTTTCATTTAGGCATATTTTAGACCTTCTACTAGGAATTCAATTAGCTGATCTTCCTAGCTGTCAATTAAGTCAAACTGCCATACATCGTTTTCTTTTAGCAAACTCCTCCATGTTTCCTAGAGCACCTGTGATGTAGTATGCACAGTATGAAGTTCAAAGCATTTATCGGTTTTGCATGGACCAAAAAAAAAATGTTGGCCTATGTTTGGTCACATAATTTGGATAATGAACAAAAAGTAATGTTTTAAGAATTCTATAAATCCCAGTCAGACTGGTATTTTAGAATTCCAAAGGAAAAATGTATGAGAAGAAGAGATAATGTAGTCAATTTATTGGTGAGTGTGTGTTGGTATGAATGTAGGAATCAGAGCGAATGGACCCTGCATTGCATGGCATCTTGCATGGGAAAGCACTTGCACTATACACACTGCTGTCAGGATAAGATCTGACTACCTACACTCTGTTCTGAAGGGCACAGAGAAGTAAGGGACATATAAGAATCTTTTTGATTGTCTACATTCACAGAATAACCCTTAACCCCCTAAATTTTCAGCATTTTGTAGAACCAAAACACCGCATATAACATTAGAATTAATTTTACAAAGCCATGCCAAAAAATTGTAAGTCCGTTTCACTCCCATTTTAAGACTGACCAAAATTCCAATGTACAAGACTATATAGAAGTTTCTTGATTGTCATTTTTTTAAGAACAACAGAATTCCTAAACAAAGCTTGATGTGCTTCAACATGCACACAAAGCCCCATTTCATAATTTATTTGTTTCCTTTGTCAGCATTGTAATGTTCTTTCACATGAAGCAAATATGTAGTCTCTGAATTTGTACAGCTGCACTTATAATGTGTACATATAAATGAGATGACTCAAAGTGCATTCCAACTGGGGCCACTTTGAAAGAATTTTTTAGTGAATTCAACTTTAATAATTTAACTCTTTCCGTGGTCAGCCATCGTAGAAACATGAAAAAACAGCAGATGAATATGGCCTGCTTGATGTGGTGTTTGAGGCATTGCTTTGAAATGCAAGAACAATAATAATAATAATAAGAAGAAGAAGAACAATAGCACATTTATGATATATGGAATACCTTCCCTATGCTTAATGGGTTTAAAATCATTTAAATGAGAACAGTAGAAACAGCCCAACACTGTTAAATAAATCATCACTGAACAGAGACAATGTATGAAAAGTATTATAAATTAATTCAATTAATAAAAGAAGCTGCACTTGTAAATCAAAGGAATTACTCTTTAGTAAATAAAATAATGAAATACTGCAAAACAGTGAATAATGAAGAAACCTAAAAATAACATAACAGGTCTAATAAATCATCAGTGAATAGAGACACCATATCAGAAGTATTATAAATTAATCCAATTAATAAAGAAAACTGCACATGTAAATCAAGGCAATAACTGTGCAGTAAATAAAATAATGAAATACTGCAAAAAGCAGTGAATAACGAAGGCACATAAAAAAACACGTGGTCAGAGAGAGGTGTTGTTGGGCAACGATGCATTTCTTGTGGGGATTAATTTTAAGGGGAAGAACTTGGTTGTATGATAATATAGCAACTTATGCTCTCAGAGATGAAAACAGCATTTTGGTTGACAACTAGATGCCCCACTTGTTACCACGCTTCTTCCAGATCTAAACTATATCTGTGTCAAAATGATGCCTGTGACTGATGTCATCAGGGACCTCCATATCTGGGTCATAAGTTTTAAAAATGTCCCTTGCTTAGACCATATATGAATATGATCTTTTTTTATTAAACATACAGCTTTGGAATCTCAGTAATCACTAATCCAGTCACAGCCATATTTAGAGTCATATCTGATGATAACTCACACAAAGGTGCTAGCTAATCATCCTATACTGAAAGAACTCTATGACACCTTCAATAACACAGTACCAAAAGAACAGTGATGTCTTGGTGTGGTGTCTTCAAAATTTTAGTATTAGGACAAGAAGTAAGACAATAAGATTAAACTAAAAAGAGAAATTAGCAAGATATTTTAGAACAGCTCTGGCAACTATGCCTTTTTCATTCCATTTTATTCCAACAAAAGACAATTAGACATAAAGAAACTAAATAATGAACTATTTTATCATAAAAATATGAACAATATAGGCCACAAAAGAAACATCCGAACCCCTATGGGAAAGTAGGAAATGTTTCAGAAATTTTTTCAAATGTATCAAAATGATCAAAAACTTAAATCTCTCATTAACTGTAAATATGCATTCAGACTCTTTACTGTAGCACTCCAAATTGTGGTGCAGTGCACTCTATTTGCTTTAATTGTCCTTGAGACGTGTCTAGAACCCACAATTTATACTGCATGTCAGAACAAAACCCAAATAGTATACAACTGTCAATGTTGAAATAATTGAACTGCTTAAATTAAACGAATACTATTGGCACAAGCAGTTCAATATCAATTAATTGTAATGAATCCGTGTATACTTAAAAATAGATTAGGTAAACTTTATTGGTAGCAAGGGGACATTTCGATGAATACAGTAGCTGAAACATAAAAAAGGATACAGACTCACAGGACAAATAATACAACCAATCAATCAATTGATAAATAAATAAAAGCATATTGTGACAGAATTTTAAAATAAGCTTAAAGAGTATGTCTGGAGGAAGCATTGAATTGCCTAATAGTAGTGGCCAGAAAAGATCCCGAGAGGTTCTTCTTAGCACATTGTAGTAAAATAAGCCTGTGGCTATAAGTGCTTCAAAATAGTGCTTCCTGGATGGGATGGGAGGGATTTTTCATGATGGCGTCCGGTTTTGCCAATGACTAATAAACAAATGAACTAATTTTAAATAGTACATTATATACATAGAAATCACAAAACAAATCACAGCCATTTAGCCACAATGCAGTAAGAATCAATTTAATCACCCAAGTTCATATCAGCAGAGCAAAAGGAGAATCAAACCCACTGTTGTACAGTCAAAATGGATAACAGAGGACTATGACACTGCAATCCACATGGAATCCTCACCGATAATGTAAGTCCTTCTTTAGAGCTGTAAAATGTTTTGTAATCCTGTTGGGGATACACCTATATGTAATTGCCATAAAAACAATAAATAATTACTATGTTTTTGAAGAATGGCATTCCCATACAATATATTGAAGTGATGAAAGTAATACTAACACATTTAAACAACTTTAAATTATTCATGTGATCAACCAAGGCAAGGCAAACCAGATTGCTTAAGGTAGATCTCTGGTTAAAAACATTTGTAAATGCAAGTTAAACTAAAGGACACATATGATAAAAAGGGAACATAATCAATACTACTAAGTACTTCACCCACACATACAGGGTCTGACAAAGTTGACAGAAAACAAAAAGAATTCTTACAACAGTAATGCAGAACTAAATCTTCTCATTCCTCTGTTCAGAGGTAACTACTCACTTCAAATACTTCATTGAGCCCATCTGGAGTAACTAATAAATCCAGTATGCCTCTCTCCTTCATAGGATATTGTTGTAATCTCTGCTGCTGGGGTTGTGGCTTTATTTTGTGATGCATGAGTCACTGTTCGGCACTCAAGATAAGACTTGGAGTCTGAAGATTCAAGAAAACCAACTTTATTCCAAACAAAACATGAACAGTCAGGGTATTTATTCAAACGGGAGCTACCACTTCATTGCACACAGACACAGCAAATGAGCAGGGAAGCGGCCAGTTCAGTGGCCAGGTTATAATGTTTCCTGTATCACCCATTGGGCAATGGACATGTTACATGGGGAGGCTGTGAACTTGTAGTTGTCTCAGTGGTGCTGCAAACCTGGGGTTGCCTCTGCAACAGACAAGCAACCCTTGACAGACGCGTCAATTGCATTTCGGTGTGCAGCACCATTGGGGAGGGTCTCAAAAGAGTTAAAAAATTTCACAATTCGCCTATTAGATATTGTTATGTATACACAGATTTATTACAATTAATTATTATTGAACTGCTTGTGTTAATAGTATAGGACAAAAACCAAGCTATGAAGTCCACAGAACTCTCTGCAAACCTCTGCGATCAAATTGTGGTGAGGCATAGATCAGGGCAAGGGTGTAAATCTATTTTCTAAGTTTTGCGTATTTCCAGCACTTCAACTTCAATATTTGTGAAATGGAAGAAGTTTGGAAGCACTGGGACTTGTCCTAGAGTTGGCTGCTCAGCCAAACTGACTAACTGGGCAAGAAGGGGCTTGATCAGAGAGGTGACTGAGAACCCAATGATCACTCTAAGAGAACTTTAGAAGTCCTCTAATGAGAAGGGAGAACCTGTTGGAAGAATTATGATCTTAGCAATACTTCATCAGTCAGATGCTTGTGATAGGGTGGCTAGATGGAAAGCACTCTTGAGTAAAAGGCATATGACAACCCACTTTGAGTTTAACAGTCAGCTTTTAAAGGACTGTGAGAGCATGACAAGAAAGATTCTCTGGATTGATTGGACAAAAATTGAACTTTTTGGACAAAATTCCAAGAACTATGTCTGGTGACAATCAGGCACTGCTCATCACATGCTTAACATCATCCCTAGGGTGAAACATGTTGGTGGCAGTATCATGTTATGGGCGTGTTTCTCAGTAGTGGAGACAGGGAGACTGGGCAGAATTAAGGGAAGAATGAATGCAGACAAATACAGAGAGGTGCTTGAAGGAAACCTTCTCCAGAGTGAACGACACCTCAGACTGTGGAGGAAATTCACATTTCAGCACTACAATGACCTGAAGCATATAGCCAAGGCAATGCTGAAGTGGCTTCAAGACAGGTTTCTGATGGTCCTTGACTGGCCTAACCAAAGTCCAGACTTAAACCTTACATAACATCTGTGAAGAGACCTGAAAATGGCAGTGTACCGACACATCCCACACAGTCTAACCGAGTTTAAGAGGATCTGTGAGGAAGAATGGAATAAACTGGACCAATCCAGTTGTGCAAAGCTGGTAGAGACTTACCTAAGAAGAAGAATTTCTGGCAAAGGTGCTTCTACAAAGTACTGAATTGAGGGTCTTATACGAATGAGAGATTTCAGTTTCTGATACTGAATAAATTTGTAAACCTTTCTGAAAACATTTTTCAATTTGTCATTATGTGTTATTCATGAGCAAAAATGGCAAATTTATCAGTTAAAAATTAAACCTCTAACTTGGTAAACAGTGCAGAATTTGAAAGTGTCTTAATACTTTCTGAATTCACTTTATATAGTTATCTATTTTCCTTTTTATGTCAACAACTTGTTTTCTTCCCATTTTAAAATGGTGTGGCACACAGCAAGTGAACATCACTTGAAGGCCTTCAACATTTCTGTATTATTCTCCTGGTAACCATGTTTTTCTCCAGCACCCCCATTTAATTCTTTTTTTATGCTGTAGTCTAAAGTAAAAAAAAAACTATTGTTTGCAAACATACTTTTTGCAGCAAGTAAGGGTTAATAATCACGCTATTGCACCAGCCAGCTAGACTTCCAAGGGCAAGGCACATTTCTCTGACACAAAACACGGTGGGAAAGAATTAGGAAGCTGGCCTGGACAACACTCTTTGGCCTGATAATAATGATGCTTGTCAAATGACAAGAAATCCTGTGGAGGCACCACAAGAGCTGCCAGAATCAAGTAGGGCAGAGAAAGCATCCTGTGCCGTGCTGGGACAAAGTTCACAAAATTAGAGCAGGTTTTCACCTAAGAGTTACAAATTCCAAACGCCACACAGGAATGCCATACTGCCAATAAGTAAAAAAAGAACAACGTACGTTTGAAAGAAAACTAAAGGATTCGTTTCATATTAGTTTTAGCATTTCATTTTGGACATTTTCTAGTACCACTGCATTATGCTTGAATGATATTTTTAAAATGGGTTAATTGTTTATAATATCCTAGAAATGAACTCTCCTTTTTTATATAAGCAGTATAATGTTAAAGACATATGTTCTAGCGAGATGTCCATATAATGAAAAACTTGAAATACAGCACTATAGTTGAACTCTTAGCTCATGGTTGGGGAAAATGTGACAGACTTTGAGAATGCGGTTCTCTGGCTGTGGTTGGCAGAGCACACTTTATTGTGTGTCCGCATTTGAAGGCTGATTAGTAATGACAGACCCAAACATTAAAACATTAAAAATGAATCACTGGAAAGAAGGATATGTTTAGGCTTCTGAAACCTCAGTCAACATTGGTTGAAAAGGCTTTGTTATTATTCTTAGATGTAACCACCTTTAAATGGAGCCCTATGAAAGGAATAAAATGTTCTGGTGGGTAAGGTGGGGCATTACTTGGTAAAGCTTCAATCTCTTTCCCACCTAAAGAAGCCATCAAGTACAGTCAAGTAATGAGTAATGGGAAGATTAGCTATTCAAACAAAGAAGTAGGCATCTCGGGAAAAATGATCTCTTCAGTGAGAAAAATTTACTGTAGTTGTAGAATACCACATTGATGTGCATTCTGGCAAAGTGAAGGTTACTCTGGAATTAAGAGTGAAACAGAGGGGAACAGAATAACATTCCTATCAGACAGTGGAAGAATGATAACTTGAAGATGACAGATAGCGTAACATTTGTAAACCCGTTTTATTTAAATCAAGTTTGAAGGTGACCAAAGACTCTCCCAACAAAACAAGGGGTACATAGACAGGAAACAGCACTATTCCATCATTAGGCAATCTCATGAACCCATCCATATGGGCAAATTTAGAATCACCATTTAACCAATCTGCCAAGGCTTTCAGCATATGTGAAGATGTCAGGAGGAAAACCTGCACATTGACATGGAGAAAATGTGTCAACGCCACATAGACAATCCCATAATAGTGAAAAATCAAAAAAGAGACCTCCTTAATATCTTTTTGGATTCTCCTAGACAACAATGAAATCAGAAAGAAATAAAACACAGACATTTCCTTTAGTCTCAAGCTCATCAGATTTTTCTCCTGAGAAAAAATAGGAGTATCTCCTCTTGCGTTTCAGGAAAGTCACTATGTGCTCTGATTTTCCAAGTAGTGATATGACATTTTTTTTTTTTTTGCAGTTTGAAAATATTTGCATTGTGTGCTCAGTAATATATAGTGAAATGTATGGGCAGTTGTTTGTGGTAATAAAACGCTTTACTATAAATTACAAAACTGTAGTCCTTGCTTTTGAATAATACTTCTGATTAATTTGTTGCTCTGATTTATATTGTTGTATTCCAATAACATCATATGCATTCTGGAAGAAAAGGCAAGCAGTTTGACATAGTGGTTAAGACTGTGAACTTCAAGTCCTGAGGTTGTGGGTTTAAATCCTGCTACTGAGACAGTGTGACCATAAGAAGGTAATTTCATCTGCCTGTGCTCCAACTGGAAAAACAAAAGAAGTGTAACCGATTGTAGTTCAAATGTGACACCTTGGATAAAGGTATCAGTCCACTAATAAGTAAAAAAATATGAAGTCTTCCAAGAGATTTAAACAAGACTAGAAAGACCTCCCTGAATATTCCATGCTCTTCAAACCAAATTCTCAATTTTGATTCTTTACCTCAGTTGTATCTCATGTCTTCTTTTGCGGAATTTCAGAAGAAATATCTGTTGCAAAGTTGATTCCCAAATGAAACATAAATGAGAATTTCTTTGATGTCTCATGAACCATCTAAGATCAGCCTTTGAGCACTACAGTTTTTCTATGGGATAGGTCCAAGTGGACACTTGATTTGTAAGGCAATAGTCTAAACACCATTGCTGTCCATGAAATTCTTCATGCATTTACCACTTCAGCAATTAACACTAAGAAGACCTTAATATTAAAATGTCCCAAAGGTAATTATGATTGGTTTTCTTTTGTCTTGGTGTGCTTATCCCCCTTTTGAGTTTTTACACATCAAAGTCATTGGTGTCCTTCCATGTCAGGTGTCTCAATGTTACCAAGGCACCAAATGTTACTCTAAAACCAATTACTTGCATGCTGTACATCGGCCCTTAGATATGAGTATATATCCAAGCCTAGATAATTGCAATTTTGGAATTACCAAGCTACTTCAGTTCATTGCAATGCAGCAACAAGATAATAAATCTTGTTAAACCTTATAAGTTGGAGTTTTCTAAAGGATTTCTTCAATTTTGCTCATCAGACTCTGTTCTGCAATGCTTTTTTGTGCTTAATTATAGCTATTTCTCATTTAAATCAGCAGGACCACTGTTAGTTATGTTGTTCCAGTTTAAGTTTAAGTGCAATTTGAAAGCCTGCCTAAAGCAAAATGTTATATGAATTATTCACTGTGACTTCCATTACGGAGTCCTGGTCACATATCAGCACTTTTTTGTGACATGCCCTTTCATTCTGCTTCAAAAATGTTCTAATTGTAGACAACATCTCTGAAAAGCCACATCACCTTTGTACTTTAATAACAAAATAGTCCTTTTTTCCATTTTCAGTGAAAAGAAAAGAAAAAGCATGAGGTAACTCTGAGGCACACTTATTAAGACTTCTTCTAGTTCAAATCTGACACTTTCTCTTGTTTAAAAAAGATTAAGGAGATACTAAAAATAAAAACATGTCAAGATTTTGGTGTATGAAAAAATTATTTCCAGAATTAGTTGGCATTTAACATAGATAGATAGATAGATAGATAGATAGATAGATAGATAGATAGATAGATAGATAGATAGATAGATAGA
>JANRMT010062821.1:28902514-28923843 GCA_026402145.1 Polypterus bichir lapradei | reverse complement strand
AGATAGATAGATAGATAGATAGATAGATAGATAGATAGATAGATAGAATTCACTGGCAATATTCATAGCTGGCACCTGAAATGTACAACATAATATACTGCTTAAAAATATTAAAGGGACGCTTTGAAAACACATCAGATCTCAATGGGAAAAAAAAATCATGCTGGATATCTACACTGAAATGGACTGGGTAATATGTTAGGAATGAAAAGATGCCACATCGTTTGATGGAAAGGAAAATTATCAACCTACATAGGGCTGAATACAAAGACACCCCGAAAATCAAAGTGAAAAAATGATAAGGCAGGCTAGTCCATCTTGCCGAAACTTCTTTACAGCAACTCAGAATCATACTCAGTTGTTTGTACGGCCCCCAAGTTCTTGTATGCTTGCCTGACAACATCGTGGCATGCTCCTAATGAAACGACTGATGGTGTCCTGGGGGATTTCCTCCCAGATCTGGAACAGAGCATTACTGAGCTCCTGGACAGTCTGAGGTGCAGCCTGGCGGCGTCAGATGGATCAAAACATAATGTCCCAGAGGTGTTCTATTGGATTTAGGTCAGGCAAGTGTGGGGGCCAGTCAATGGTATCAATTCCTTCATCCTCCAGGAACTGCCTACATACTCTTGCCACACGAGGCCAGGCATTGTCGTGCATCAAGAGGAACCCAGGACCCACTGCACTAACACAGGGTCTGACAATAGGTCCAAGGATTCCATCCTGATACCTAATGGCAGTCAAGGTGCCGTTGTCTAGCCTGTAAAGGTCTGTCACTGACCCACCACCAGACCGGTCATGCTGGATGATGTTACAGGCAGCATAACATTCTCCACGGCATCTCCAGACCCTTTCACGTCTGTCACATGAGCTCAAGGTGAACCTGCTCTCATTTGTGAAAGCACAGGACGCCAGTTGTGGACCTGCCAATTGTGGTATTATATGGCAAATGCCAATCGAGCTGCACGGTGCCGGGCAGTGAGCACAGGGCCCACTAGAGGATGTCGGTCCCTTAGGCCACCCTCATGAAGTCTGTTTCTGATTGTTTGGTCAGAGACATTCACACCAGTGCCTGCTGGAGGTCATTTTGTATGGCTCTGGTAGTGCTCATCCTGTTCCTCCTTCCCCAAAGGAGCAGAATACGGTCTTCCTAATGGGTTAAGGACCTTCTATGGCCCTGTCCAGCTCTCCTAGAGTAACTGACTGTCTCTTGGAATCTCCTCCATGCCCTTGAGACTATGCTGGGAGATACAGCAAACCTTCAGGCAATAGCACGTATTGATGTGCCATCCTGGAGAATTTGACTACCTGTGCAACCTCTGTAATGTCCAGGTATTGCCTCATGTTACCAGTAGTGACACTGACCTAGCTAAATGCAAAACTGGTGAAAAAACAGTCAGAAATGATTAGGAGGGAAAAATGTCAGTGACCTCCACCTGTTAACCATTCCTGTTTTGGGGGGTTGTCTCTTTGTTGTCCCTCTAGTGCACTTGGTGTTGATTTCATTAACACCAAAGTAGCTGAAACTGATTAACAACCCCCTCTGCTACTTCACTGACCAGATCAATATCCCAAAAGTTTCACTGACCTCACACTATACTCTGATTAAAAAGTATTCCTTTAATTTTTTTGAGCAGTATAGTTCTGGATGATGCTTTGATGCATGCAGTATCTTAAATGAAAAAGGGCATACACCAAAGGAAAAAGTGCTTACTTCTATTCAGGAGCTATTATAAAATTATAGTTAAATTAAGCCAAAGCCAGTCTTGGTAGCATTAGACACAAACCAAAAAATGGATTAACAAGGTGCAACTTCACCATGCTCACATCCACACTTTGGCCAATTTAAAATCGCTAGTTAATCTAACAAGCACTTTTTTTTAGGGATGTGGGAGTAAAACTGCACTCCCTGGAGAAACCTCATACAGACACAGGGAGAATGTACAAACTCAACATAGATATCGTCCAGGTACTGGGTTCAAACCCAGGAGGCATGTCAGGTGGAAATGCTACCCACTGAGTCACCCGCATTTATAATAATGAATATAGAAATTTGCACACACATTATAGAACAGTCTGTTTATACCCAAGGTTTACTATGTACACTGTGCCATTCTCATCTGCTATTATTTGTGTAACCAATACCCAGAAGATATGCTTTATAATAGTGCAACCCAAATTCATCATACACTCTTAAAAATAAAGGTGCCAGAGTGGTTCTTCATAGCAATGTCATAGGGGAACACTCCATCAACGTGAAGGTTCCAGAAAGAACTATGCCATATGTAGATCTGTAACAGGCTTCATAAATATTCATAAATAGAGGATAACAGATTTGTGAAACACCAATGATTCGTAATTTTAAAAGGACTCTCACTGCATACAATAATGCAGGCTACGTCCAAGTTCTCTTAATCTGGTAGTATCCTGCTAGGTTGCCTACAATACAAAAAAAGTTTTTTTGTTGATATTGGGAACTTTTCAAAACACAAAGAAACAATTTCATTTGTAAAAAATCCTCCCCAGAATAAAACGCCGCTTTGTTAAGCATTGGCTCTATGAGGAACCACACAACCCAGTAAAGAAGCATATGATGCCATTAGAGAACCAGTATTTTTAAGAGTGTACAGCCAAATTCAAGGGAAGGTAGCTATAGTCCCAAAGGATTGTTTAGTGGGTGGCAAAAACAGGATCCTGATTATCCAGTAAAGATTTACCACAAGCAGTAATCAGGGCTGAACTTGGACCTGTTAAACATTCTAATTTTAATGAAATGGGGTGAGAACATTGCAAGTGGTCATATAAAATATTTGAAATTACATACCAGAGAAGTCACTAATCTGTAGTTATAATACCACATGCAGCCAAGCCCTGGGAATTTACTGTGAGTGAACAGCAAGTGGTACAGATTTGCAAGTATTTAAAAAAAAAAAAAAACTTTCTAGAGAATATATATGGTGTACCCTAGGCTTTATTCCTTAAGAAACAATGGGTTTACCATTAGGTGAATCGGTTGAAGACTCAATATTTCAAAAACCAAAAACAGAACAGTGAGCATAAAACAACGAATGAATAATTATCTTATAGAATATATTAATATGAGTTATTTTAAATTATTGAAGTTATTTAGTCTTATTATTTAGGCAGTCCTACTCATATAAAAGTTTGAACATACACAATTAAATATAAGACGTACTGTCACAAATTTGACATATAGTGAAAAATATGTTAACGGCACACTAATTAACTTAAACACACTAATCAATTTAATGTATTCTGATCAACATGCAGTTCATCTCACAAACAGTTATGATCATAAAACTTGTAGGACAAAATCATCAGTTCATACATTTGCCATCACAGAGCTGCAGATGACTCAGGCCTTCCTAAACACAAAGCAGAAGACAATATGAAAGAGAATGCACAAAAACCTAAACTGTCAAAGAGCTTAAGTTAAAAATTAGTATGCATTCCACTTAAATTAGTCTCCACAGAATTACTGAGGCAACAGGATTTGAATGCAGTCTCACAGAGCAGTGACAGTTTTGACAGTCTCTTTTCAGTTCTATAAGAAACAGCTCCAATACTTAGAAACATTTTTCACTATTGGTTGTCTAGTACAATCATTACCAGGGATCAGATTTGTAAAAATTCCATATGCATAAAAAGAGACCTGAAATGATGTGTACACAACTATCATGCAAAAGTTGTGATTTATAAAAGAAAGTTTGAAGGGAGAACATACACATATATATGGCAACTCTGACACGTACTGTATATACACAAAATTTCAGAGAAGGTGGGAAATGACGACACCCTTGATCAAGTAGTTAAATGACAACTCACATGTATAATAAGGCATATCACCAAGCCATCATTCTAATGTACGTTGAAGTGTCAAACATATTAAACCTCAAAAGTGATGAATATAATGTGCAAACTCTATTTTAGTTCCCGTTGAAGAAGGACAATGCCAGTTTATATAGACTCCTGTTGTTACTCTTTAGGGAACTGGCCAACAGGTCAGGAATATGTCAGATAAGCTTCAGCTTGTCAAACCTGGATTAAGATCCTCACAGGTTTATGGGTGATTTAGCTCCTTAACAGAGAGTTGACCATTCTTTTATGAAATTTAGTACATGGACACCTGGTAGTTTAATATTGTGCAGTATTTGCCACTCTTGCATTTGGCGTGCTTAGACACGATTACTTTATTAAGTGAAGGGTGGGAGAACACCCCTCAGACAATCATTTCATCGTGTTGGTGCTGGGCAGATTGGTGAAAAGGACCCATGCCATCAAAGACCCCTGGAGATGCCCTGCTTGCTGTGCTGAAAACTACATTCAGCTTCCGTATGGTGTGGATGTACAGTATATACGTAAAACAACATATTTCTGCCAACATAAATATGCCGTTTGCAGCAGTTTCCAGTTTTCCTAACTTAATCAAGGCAATTGATTGCACTCATATTGTAATAAGGGCACCTAGTAAGAATGAAACTGCTTTAGTTAACCGTAAGCTATGACATTCCATTAAAGCACAAGTCATCTGCGATGCCAAGATGTGGCTGACAAACATCATGGTTCGGTGGCCTTGGTCAACCCATGAATTATTCATTTTGAGGCAAAGTCGAAGTGGAAAACAACTTTCTGATGGTTCTGAATGTGATGGTTTGTTGGTAAGGAAACTGGCTTAAGTCTCAGTGTTTCAGATGACTTATATTATTAATTGTAACAGCAATCCTTTCACTACATGTGCCAGGTGATAGTGAATCAGACACTGGCATTTTACACTTTTCCTTTACCTCAAGAGCACAAAGGAGAGGCACTACAATCCCCATTCATGCTCCTGACATGCTCAGTTTTAGGGTGCACCATAGGACTTTTCAAATGTAGGAGGTGGTATCTGGATACGTCAGGTGGGAGGCTGTTCTATCAGCCAATGAAATTCTGAAGCATCTTGATTGAAGTTATATGAGTCTGATTAGCATAGTCCTTATATGGATGTTTCAGGGTGGCAACCAGGCAGGTTTTGAGGTGCATTCACATGCACACATTAACAAGACAATTGTGATTTAAAACGAGAAAATTGTAAAGTTATGCGCATACACTAGGTTTAATAAATGTTTTTTTTTTCATCATGCATTTTCCTGTTTTTTGGCATACATTCCTGCCTGAATCCACACAAAGATTTATAAATGAGACCCCAGGGCTTTGGTAAGCATAAAGATAAAGTGAGGTGTTCAATGTCCAGTGTTAACTCCTGAACACTTTAAGAGTTTGATTGTGAGATCATTTCTATGTAGTTCCCAAGTACTTGGCCTGCCAAGTCTGCTAAGTGTCATTCAACTTGAATCTTCATTGATCATGTTGTTGTCAGTCAGTATCATTTAAGGCATAATGTTATTACCTATTGTAGTTCTGGAATGTGATCGGATGTCCTTACTCTTTCTATTCTTTTTGGTTGGGGATAGAGGATCTGCATGTGATTTTATTGTACAAAACTGCATTTAGTATATATGAAGAATTCTCCTTAGATAATTTATCTATATATTCTATGACAGTCTTTTGGATTTTTTTAAAACTTAAAATCTTATAGTTTTAATTTCTGATGCACTTGCTGTCTCCCCTTAAATTAGATTTTTTTTCATGGTGGTCTGTAAAGTGTAAGATGCTTGTAAGATTGTAAACATCTACAGATGGTGTACCCTTAGTTCTGTTTTTTTAACTGAATGTTTTTAAAAAGCGTGTTTTCATTTCAAAGATTTTTGAAATGGACATTTTTAATTGTTTGCTTTTTTGTGTGTTTTGAGACTTATTTGATTCTACACTTTAATTACTCAAAACTTTGAACTGCTCTGCCTGCAACCGTTTAAAACGTAACTTTAAAACCTACAGGGTGAAACAGTGGTTACTGCAGTTGCCTAATAGCTTTACTGACGCAAGTCCCAGCATAATCACTCCCTGTGTAGAATTTGCACATTTTGGGAATTCAGTTCTCTCCCACATTCAGAGTACGCATATGGAAAGTCAACTGGCAAATTCAAACTGATACTATCTGGCACACTGGTCACTTTAGGAAACGATTGGAGGAATGCATTTCTGGAGAGATGTTAACCAGAGGTAGATATTAAAAAGTTCAGAAGGCCATATCTTAGCTTTAAAAATGATATTCTGCATCTGCATTCAATAAAGTAAAATTAAATATAGTTTTCAGAAATAATAAACATATATATATAAATGAAAGACCTGTGCATTGGTATGGAGCAGTCCGCTCTGGTCATGTTCAACACAGCCACCAGATGGCGCATACACATACTTTAAATACTTTTTGGTGCTTGGAACAATGATGTCATGCTAATGACACAGATGAAAAGACACAACATCAAAAGGAAGCAAACGCCATTGCTCAACAACGTGCAAGTGAAATACCTCAGCCTGCCTTTCTTAAGTAAAATCCTAGAGAAGGCAGTCATTATGCAGATAAATGACCACCTCAATAAACATGCTATTCTTGATAAATTTCAGTCGGGTTTCAGAACAAATCACAGTACAGAAACTACACTCGTTAAAGTAGTAAATGACTTGCGGGTAAGTGCAGACAGATGCCATTTATCTGTTCTCATCCTCCTAGATCTAAGTGCTGCATTTGATACCATTGATCACAATATTCTTAGAAATCGCCTTAGTCAATGGGTGGACCTCTCTGGTAGTGTCTTAAATTGGTTTGAATCATACTTGGCAGGTAGAAAATTCTTTGTTAGTTGTGGTAATTACTTGGCAGGTAGAAAATTCTTTGTTAATTGTGGTAATTATACTTCAAGGACACATGATATTCTATATGGTGTTCCACAAGGCTCTATCCTGGGTCCGCTGCTCTTTTCGATTTACATGCTTCCGTTAGGTCAGATTATCTCAAGGCATAACATGAGCTACCAGAGCTATGCTGATGATACACAGCTGTATTTATCAATAGCGCCTGACAACCCTGACACTCTTGATTCACTGACACAATGTCTTACTTATGTTTCTGAATGGATGAGTAGTAATTTTCTCAAACTAAATAAAGAGAAAACAGAAATTTTAGTGATTGGCAAAAATGGATATAATGATGTTATTAGAAATAAACTTGATACATTAGGATTAAAAGTCAAGATGGAGGTAAAGAATTTAGGGGTGCCTATTGACTCTGACCTGAATTTTAAATCACATATTAATCAGATTACTGGGACAGCATTTTTTCAATTAAGAAATATAGCAAAAGTTAGACCTTTTATAACATTGCAAGATGCTGAGAAATTAGTTCACGCTTTTGTTTTCAGCTGAATAGATTACTGTAACACACTCCTCTCAGGACTACCCAAGAAAGACAATAATCAATTGCAACTAGTTCAGAATGCAGCTGCTAGAATCTTAACTAGGAAAAGAAAATCTGAGCACATTTCCCCAGTTTTGATGTCACTACATTGGTTACCTGTGTCATTTAGAACTGATTTTAAAATTCTGCTTATGGTTTGCAAAGCCTTAAATAATTCACTCTGTCTTGTATTTCGGAATGTCTGACACCTTACATTCCAAATAGTAACCTTAGATCTTCAAGTGAGTGTCTGCTTAAAATTTCAAGAGCTAAACTTAAAAGAAGTGGTGAGGCAGCCTTCTGCTGTTATGCACCTAAAATCTGGAATAGCCTGCCAATAGGAATTTGCCAGACTAATACAGTGGAGCACTTTAAAAACTGCTAAAAACACATTACTTTAACATGGCTTTCTCATAGCTTCATTTTAGTTTAATCCTGATGCTCTGTATATTCAATTAATTATCAGTATCATTCATGATGGCTCCAAAATCTGTACTAACCCCTACTGTCTCTTTTTTCGGTTTTCTGTGGTGGTGATCTGCGCCACCACCACCTAATCAAAGCACCATTATGTCCCTACACTGATGGATTAAAAGCCAGAAGTCCACATGACCGTCATCATCGAGTTCTTCCTTGAGAACCCTGAATACCATGAGGGCTGATTGAGGTCATTTATGTTAGGTAGAATGCCTAGAGGGGGCTGGGTGGTCTTGTGGCCTGGAACCCCTGCAGATTTTATTTTTTTCTCCAGCCGTCTGGAGTTTTTTTTTTTTTTTTCTGTCCTCCCTGGCGATCGAACCTTACTTTTATTCTGTGTTAATTAGTGTTCCCTTATTCCCTTATTTCTCTTTTTTTCTCTTTCTTCATCATGTAAAGCACTTTGAGCTACATCATTTGTATGAAAATGTGCTATATAAATAAATGTTGCTGCTCAGCAACGGAGGGCAAGGCTTTAAATTTTCACACAAAACATTGTCTATCTGGGGGTATTTTCTTGAGACAAAAATTAACAGGACTCATATGCCAGAGATACAGCTAAGACATGGTATAGCCAGCGTCTTCTTACAAAAGCCAGTGGGGCAGCAAGCACAGGTCCACGTCTTCTGCACTGGGTAATTCTTAAGAGTTAGCTGACACTTCTCCCGGTTCACAGATATAGTAAAACTGCTAGGGAGTCTTTTGGTTGTTTTTTGTTGTGAAGACCACACACAGTTAGTAATAATAATAATGAGAAAATATGAATATACAATACACTTAGGCATGGCCACCCTGCATACAGCATTTATACACATCATTTAACCATTTTGTTTATTTATTAGGTTAAAGAGAAGGATCCAACAGCAAACCAGATATTTAGCTATAATGAGACAATGAAGGTCAAATATACACAGCACCAGACTTTAAAAAATCAAATAAAACAGAGGCAAAGGTTCCTGAGAAAGCAGTATATTACTCATAACTATTTTGCACTTTTTTATACACTCAGTCTTTGGAGGTTTGACGTCTTAAGAGCCAACAATTGCAAAACCAAAAGTCTCTGGTTTTCTTTAGTAAAGACAACAGATAGACAGTCATCAAGTGCACAATCAATTCCACAGACTTTCTCAGCTACATCAGGGCAGCTTGCATTTGGAAATGCCTGATGGTTGTATTGGCAGGTAGGGCGACGGAGGTGGCAAGCACTGAGTAGCAAACAACCAGCTGAGAGCATTACATCAGCAGTACTTTCTCACGCAATAAACATCTTATTCTCACTCCTTTCCTGTTTTTCTGCTGCTTTCACAGGCTTCTAACTGGAGTGTTTCATAAGTGGTCCACATCTTACCTGTTGTCTACTTTCTTCCCATGTGGTATTATAAGTTATGCATGGCCCTGGACTTAAACATAGAGGGAAAACAATCTTTTTGTCCATATGTAAATTATCTTTCCAATTAAGTGAATATAGGAGATTAATTGTGCAGGAAAACTAAGATAGATAAATTTGAGTTTTTCCCAAAATGTCTTGTCACAGTTGCACAAAGTACATTGTCCTGAACTTGGGAGCTCAATTAAACAAAGTCCCAAAAGCTGCTGCAAAAACACCTATAAGATTTATAATCCTTAATGTTCTGTAGCACAAAAGGTCCAAAAAGCAGAAAAGTCCCAGGAGGGTTTGTCTTAGCATAATAGGCAATCCACTAGTGAACAACTCCCAAAAATACAAATCCAAGGTAAGGTTGGGAAACAGGTCAAAGAGGTCAAAAATCCAGAGAAACAACAAAAAATCTAAGGAATATTTACAAAGAATTCACCAGTGTTGTTCAGTTAGTGAACTGGCAGATACATTTTTCAGCAAAAACTAGGAGATGCACGTAAAATAAAGAAAAAAACAAAAACAGATATAAAGCATAATAAAACTGAAGCCCAATATGAAAGACAATATTCGTGATAGTGAGAACAAGAGGGTCAAAACTGAAAGTACACACAAGATAAACTTTGAACACTTGAGAGATTTGTTATCCGCAGATCAGATAAGGATTTGCACTCACAGCCGTCCTTTTATTCTGCAGCATTGATTACACATGGGTCCTGACCTCAGAAGCCACACCCCTAGCAACACTGGAAGGCCACCTAACAATGGGAATAAACACTGGTGGCTTTTGAGGACCTTTAATTAAACCATATCATGACAAACGCCTAGCATACAGAATGTACCACAACCCTTTATAGGGTTGCGGGCAATCCCTTGATGAATACTGACAGATGGCCGTACCACTTGAAGAACCACCCTCAAAACACATGGAACATAATAGAGTAAGCATAGACACATAAAACTTAAATAATATACAAAACTAATAAAAAACACAGAATAATGTAAATAATTAACATGAATAACAATATTAACATAAACAAATAAATTGCACATGAGCAAAAAAAAACAAAAAAAGGAACACCAGCAAGGGGAGGAACCCATTTTGAAACATAACATATTTTTCCAGTATATTCTCATTATGCCCAATCATACTTTATAAAAACATCAATATGACCAACTGTATGCAAAGTATGATGAGAACAGTGTGCCACTGACAACTTTTCATTCAACAGCATTTTAATAAGACACATACACCACAGAAAAAAGATTAACATTTATTATCCTTTAAAACATTACAAAGTTGACTAGATCACTAAAATGAAATATCCAAAATAATAACAACACATCACTGACCAATGTTACTGAGCTTTCTTTGAGTGACATTTAAAGAAAACTTGTACTATTGGTTTGTGAGTTTGAAGGCCTTTATGTAATATAACAGACAACATTCCTAAACCCAAGTACAGTAATCCCTCGCTATATCGCGCTTCGACTTTCGCGGCTTCACTCTATCGCGGATTTTAAATGTAAGCATATCTAAATATATATCACGGATTTTTCGCTGGTTCGCGGATTTCTGCGTACAATGGGTCTTTTAATTTATGGTACATGCTTCCTCAGTTTGTTTGCCCAGTTGATTTCATACAAGGGACGCTATTGGCGGATGGCTTAGAAGCTACCCAATCAGAGCATGTATAACATATTAATTAAAACTCCTTAATGATATAAGATATGCTTCCCGCGCGATGCTTGATTGTTTGCTTTTCTTGGTCTCTCACCCTCTCTGACATTCTCTGCGTCTGACGGAGGGGCTGTTTGCACAGAGGATACGGAAGCTCCTCTACAAAATGCCGCTTTATCGCGGAGCTTCCGTACTTCGGCATACTTAAAAGCACGTATTGATTTTTTGATTGTTTGCTTTTCTTATCTCGGGCTCTCTCTCTTTGACATTCTCTGCTCCTGACAGCGCTCCTTTGAAAAGAAGATATTTTTGCATTCTTTTAAGTGAGAAAGAACTGCCATCTCTGTCTTGTCATGGAGCACAGTTTAAACTTTTGACTAAAGAGTGTTATTTCATGTCTAGAGGGCTGTAATAATGTTAACAGTATGAGAGAGTTTATAAGAGCTTAAAATATATAAAAATAACCATACAAACATATGGTTTCTACTTCGCGGATTTTCACCTATTGCGGGGGGGTCTGGAACGCAACCCCCGCGATCGAGGAGGGATTACTGTAATCCATTTCAGGACCATGAGGGGCCTGTAATCTTACCCTGACAGCACTGGATACAATGTATGAATCCATTGTAGGGCCCGCTCACACACATACATCCAGAGGGTCAACCTAACCAGCATGTCTTTGGAGTACCTTGAGACAAACCTACACAGACACAAGGAGGACACACAGATTCCCTACGGACCAGGTAGGATGCTGGATCTGTGAGATGGCACTGCTACCAACTATATCACCATGCTGCACAAGGCCTAAATGTAATTAACCAAAACATAAGTGGGATAAGAGAAGAACTATAACAAAATTGGGTACAAACAATCCACATTTCTCCCAGATTAAATACTTCAATGAGACTCAGAATAGGGAATTGATTTCAGTTAAATACATTGGCTGTGTGTTTTCATTAAGTAAGTATGTTTAAAAACTAATTTAGCTGATGACACATAGGACACAGTTCTTCACTGAAAACATGAATGTGCTTGGGAGAATGGAGTCAGAGTTACACAGAGATTAGACTTCAAAAGTCTATATTTGTTCCAGTTAAGCTTATTATGATGTGAAGAATTTGCAGTCAGAGTTTGGAGCTCAATGGGAAAAGCCATCCAGCAATGCACATGTTCATCTCTAAAAAACATAATTGGCGTTCAGCTTTTTGCTCTTAATTGAATTGTTATCTGAAGATTTATTCAATTCCAGTGGGCTATTCACATTTCACAAAGATATTTGAGGTGATAAAACAACAGTTCCTTCCACTACCAAACCTTGATTTAGAATGTTGGTTTAAGTATCCATTATAAACCAGCTATCAACAGTCTATAACCTTTAATCAACTATGATATTAACAATAAAATATTATCATTAAAATAAGTCTATTAAAATATGCTGCTGCCATTTTTCATTGTTTTATATTAGATTAAAAAATTGCTTATAACATGCATACAGTTAATAAACACTCAGTGTGGATATAAACTAAAGCATTACCAGCTATTTTCTATTTAATATAACTTGCTGCTCAAGATACATCGAAAAGGTTCAAAAACTCCAATTTTATGGAACGCTGTATGTGTATCAAGAAATTAAATGAAAACAATGGCTCCAATTATGTCCTCTTAAGACCTGGTCATGAATGAACACATGACAGTTAAGTCACTCATGAGCTGGTTACATTTCTTTAAAAATATTGAAATAGGACTACGTTCAAAAACGTATGTAGTAAACATTACAAATTATTGTTTCCATGTAATTTAAATGGTGATTAAAAATAGGGTACATAAATATGCAATTTCTTTGTCAAAATTTAAATCATAAAATACCTCCAAAATTTTGCATTAAATTAATCTGCGGTATCTCTCTGTTATATAAAATAATCCTGAGACGAGACGAGACTTTTTTCAAGAGAATTATTCAAGTCCCACGAGACAAGACTTTCACCATGAGATTTTTTCAAGTCACACCCTCCTCTCAACCATATTCAACCATACACACGGTCCTCTCACTTCTCATTTGTGTGAATGCTTTTGATAGACACAGTTCCTGTTCTCTCGGCTCTTATAAATTTAAACATTTTCCTCACTTTAAGTTCCCAATTAAAGAAGACGTATTATGTCCAAATCTTATTGAAGAATTTCATCACGAAGGGTTATCACCAGAAGAAATGAGTACATGGGCAATCCTACCTCCGAGAAACGATGATGTCAAATGAATTAATGCGAAAATTGTCGATTAATTACACGGAAAATTGGTTAAATGCCTATCAATAGACTAGGCTGAAACAGTTGGTGGTGATCGTATGGAAGATGAAAACATCAACTTACAATATCCCAAAGAATATCTACAACCGTTAACACCGTCTGTACTGTAGAAAGAAGGAAGCATCCAAGAAAGGTAATGTAGTACATCTTCCGCAGATAACATTAGACAACAAAGGAGATCTTGATATGCCATTTGTACTAAAACATTAACAGTTTCCCGTTAGAATAGCTTTTGCAAAGACAATTAACAAATCTCAGAGACAAACCTTCGAGCAAACTGCACAGAGAGAGGATAAAATACAATGAAAGCAAATAAAAGTGAGTTAAGCATTTAAATCTATAGCAAAAATGGAAATATTTCTAAATGTCATATAAATGTAAAACCCATGCCTCTGTGCTTTCTTAATGTAGAATAAGAGAAGAGAAAAAAAATACCAGCTATTTAATTTCAGATCAGTGTTATCAGTTGTCACTTATTATGAATCTAGTTGAAGCAAAAACCTGAAGCCACAGTGGGCACCCTGGACCGAGTTTGAGAACCCCTGGCTTAGTACATTTTAATATATATACAGGGTGAGTCAAAATTATGTTAACACTAATGGATTATTTTTATCTTGACTACACCTTTCCAGGTCGATCAATAAGTTGTGGTTGACCATTGCCATGGCCTCTACACTCCCCTCGTTTGACACCCTGAGATTTCTGCTTATGGGTATGGTGAAAGAGCGCGTGTATAGCAGGAAAGTTCATGATACAGTATCAATGACCTGAATAACAGAATATGGACTGTGGTATTATCTATCCCCCGTGAAATGGGTGTCTGGTCTTTAAATGGTACTGTTGCTCATTGGTTTTTGTGTGTTGAACATGGTGGCAAACAGGTTGAGACATTCCTGTAAATCATCTTGCACATATGAAGTATGTTTTGTGAATAAACTGTTTCTGCCATTGAAATGTTAACATAATTTTGACTCACTCTGTATATATATTTTTTACCAAACTTAGTTTTCTAATTTCTACATTGTTCCCAAAACACAGAATCTGGGAATTAGCCCAGCTCACTTAATTAGCCCAGGAGTCCAATTAAAAACAAAATCTGGTTGGAACAAAAACCTGCAGCCACAGTGGGTCCCCAGGAATAAGTCTGGGATTCCCTGTCCTAGAGTATACTTTAGTTACAGAAAGTGAATGATTGATATTTCATAATGGTTTAATATTTAAGCTATTTTACTCATTAATTTTCTGATTCATCTAATTCCAGCACAGGAAAATTAAGCTTATCCTAGAAGCATTGTGGGCATTAAACCACACTGCACAGAATTCCAATCCATTACAGTGCACACTCGCACGGAGCTAGTTTATTTTTGCTCATCAACCTACAGTTTTAAGTTTTTGGGATATGGGATGAGACCAAAACATGAGGAGAAAAACCAAATGAACAAAGAAAGAATGTGTAAACTCCACAACAACACAGGCCAGAGCAGGAGTTGAACCTAGGTTAAGGTAAGCATCCATTATTTGGTGTTTTGAATTAGGATTATTCTTAAGCAAAGTTTACATTTTTGAGAACTTTGAACATTAATTAGTTCACTTTTTTAGAAAAATTAATTTAATTTTTTACAAATGTACTAAGTACAATGTTTTTTTTTTCAATTTGGCAGTATTAGAAATAAGGGAAATTATTATACGGGTGTGTAATAGATAGATAGATAGATAGATACTTCATTAATCTCAAGGGGAAATTCACATAATCCAGCAGAAGTATACTGATACAAAAAACAATATTAAATTAAAGAGTAATAAAAATGCATGTAAAAACAGGCAATAACTTTGAATAATGTTAGCGTTTACCCCCCCGGGTGGAACTGAAGAGTCGCATAGTGTGGGGGAGGAACGATCTCCTCAGTCTGTCGGTGGAGCAGGACAGTGACAGCAGTCTGTCACTGAAGCTACTCCTCTGCCTGGGGATGACACTGTTCAGTGGATGCAGTGAATTCTCCATGATTGAAAGGAGCTTGCTTAGCGCCCGTCGCTCTGCCACAGATGTTAAACTGTCCAGCTTCATTCCTACAATAGAGCCTGCCTTTCTAACAAGTTTGTCCAGGTGTGAGGCGTCCTTCATCTTTATGCTGCCTCCCCAGCACACCACCGCATAGAAGAGGGCACTCGCCACAACCGTCTGGTAGAACATCTGCAGCATCTTATTGCAGATGTTGAAGGATGTCAACCTTCTAAGGAAGTATTGTCGGCTTTGACCTTTCTTACACAGAGCATCAGTATTGGCAGTCCAGTCCAATTTATCATCCAGCTGCACTCCCAAGTATTTATAGGTCTGCACCCTCTGCACACAGTCTCCTCTGATGATCACGGGGTCCATGAGGGGCCTGGGCCTCCTAAAATCCACTACCAGTTCCTTGGTCTTGCTGGTGTTCAGGTGTAAGTGGTTTGAGTCACACCATTTAACAAAGTCTTTGATTAGCTTCCTATATTCCTCCTCCTGCCCACTCCTGATGCAGCCCACAACAGCAGTGTCATCAGCGAACTTTTGCATGTGGCAGGACTTCAAGTCGTATCGGAAGTCTGATGTATATAGGTTGAACAGGACCGGAGAAAGTACAGTCCCTTGTGGTGCTCCTGTGTTGCTGACCACAATGTCAGACCTGCAGTTCCCGAGACGCACATACTGAGGTCTGTCTGTAAGATAGTCCACGATCCATGCCACCAGGTGTGAATCTATTCCCATCACTGTCAGCTTGTCCTTAAGGAGCAGAGGTTGGATGGTGTTGAAGGCGCTAGAGAAGTCCAAAAACATAATTCTAACAGCACCACTGCCTCTGTCCAAGTCCTCTGTCCATTTGTGCAGTAGGCAGATTTTTCAGGAAGAGTTAATTTAGCGACAACATACTATAGGGCTGTAGGCAACACAGAATACTACACTATATGGCCAAAATTTGTGGACACCTGACCGTCTCACCTATATGAGCTTGTTGGATATTCCATTCCAAAACCAGGGACATTAATACAGAGTTGCTCCCCAGGTACCAATGTTGGATGAGAAGACATGGCTTGCAATTCACATTTCAATTCAGTTTTGAAGTTGTAACCTACCCATCACAGATAGGTAACCCAGCTAGTTATAAATATATTTAAGCAAAGGTTTCCACCAGAAATGTGTTCTTCAGTATGACATCTACTGCCAGTGTTTGCCAATGGAGATTACATTACTATGAGTTTAATTTTATTGTTATGTTAATGATAGATGTGGCTGAAACACCTGAACTCAGTAGTTTGGAGGGATGTCCACATACTTTTGGCCATCTAGTGCATTTTCTCTGGTTCAGAAAAATGATAGGGAGAGCATGAAATTAGATTGGGAAGGGTAGACTACTGCAAAGAAAAAACAATGGATTTATTCAAATACCTCATGACATCATATTTTTAAGAACCTTTCTCGGTTTGCACAAAAGACTTTTATGTTTTTAAAAAAGAACAATGGGTGAAGAACGAATAGAATGACACTTTGCATGAAGGACAAATCATTGGATATGGTTTCAGGCCAGGAAGATGAAGCAACTATAAACAGTAAATGGTGTGTTGGAAATGGTGATGTTATGTCAGCAGCAAATGGTTAAGGTTAGTGTGAAGGCAAGAGTGGCAACAACTCTGCTGTGTATTTAAAGCATTCTTCATTGTCTTCAAAAACAGCGCACAATGCCAACTTTCTTTTCCAGCTCTGTCCTTTAGTGACTGCAGAGACTGATTTTTGAATTTGAATTTGAAAAAACATTTTGTGACAATTCACCCAGGTAGTTGCACAAAATGTATAAAAAATAATATAGAAATCAACAGTATATCAACATCAGAGCAATAAAATGAGAAACAAAGAAACAGGCATTTCTATAATACTGGAAAATCTGAAGAGGAATTTCTAAAAAATAACTGATAATTTGTGTTTGATTTTGTATTGTTATCACTGCAACCTCTTAACTTCAGTCCAAACCCCCCCATCATCAGCTCAGGACAGGTACAGACGTTGATCAACCAGTCATTTCCTAATATGGCCAACAACGTCACAAAAGCATTGGCCAATGCAGGGAACATTTGCTGCATAAATTGTCATTCAGCAGTAAACCGATCATTTCAAGATGATGCCACACACTGGAATGATCAGGACCTCAACAGCCATTTCAGCTTACAGATGCTTAAAATGGACCCAGTATATAACATTTGTATAAAGTACAGGATACTAAATCAGGAAGTATCAACTACAACTGATAATGCATCTACACTTAGGGGAACCTTTGCAGTTTTTAAAAAATGACACTTAAATTACTAAAGAACAAAAACTTTGATGAAGCAAACGATATCCTGTTATTCACAACTACTGAGTGTTTGAATTATGGTCTGGACAATGCCCATGTGGAGTTTTTTGTTTTTCCTACATCATAAATTTTAGAAACTCTAAACCACAGGGATGTCAAACTCCGGTCCTGGAGGGCCACAGTGGCTTTAGGTTTTCTGAGGCTAGGGATCTGCACTGGCAATCGGAAGGTTGCCGGTTTGAAATCCCGTAAATGCCAAAAGGGACTCTGCTCTTTTGGGCCCCTGAGCAAGGCCCTTAACCTGCAATTGCTGAGTGCTTTGAGTGGTGAGAAAAAGCGCTATATAAATGCAAAGAATTATTATCTTCTTCATTAGTGACCAGTTTTTTCTTCTGATTAACTTCTTTTGCCTTAGTTTTAATTAACTTCACTCAGGCTCCTTAGTTGTCTCTTTTTTCCTTAATTAGCATTCAAACAATAATGAGACACAAAGCAAGCTACCATGTGACCAGCTCCCCTGTGCCCATCACACAATATCTGAAAATAAAGAATAGTGATGGTCTCAGTGAGGTTGATCTCTTAGGTCGCCAAAACATTTTGACGGTATTCCTAGAAACAGAAAAATCAACAGTTCTGGAAATGTGTGCTGTGGTAGAATGAGAGCAGCAACAACCCATGGAATTAAATAACGGGTTTAATTAACAGCAAGAATCGACTTCTCATTAAGAGATTGATTGGAGTGAAATTGGTTGGAGTTTGAAATCCCAGTTTAGCTGGTCATCTCTTGGCTCGTTTCACATCTCATTTGTTTGGCTGTCATTTAATGAAGAAAGGAATAAATTTGGAGGACTGAATCCTTAAAAACAAGGCTATTAAAATGAAGGGAAAAGAAGTTCGACACCCCTGCGTCTAAACAGAGTCAATGTGTGTGTAATGTGACTTTGATGGCCAATAGGCCAGTTACGTGTCTAGAGTTATGTCTCAGCATGCGCCAAATTGTGCTATATCCTGAAATGGATTTATTAATTCTACATATTAAATAGAGCAAAACAAAAAAGCTAAAATAAAACAGTTGACCAATGATTACTACATGTAATATAATCACTTGTATAATGGCTACTTTGTATTCTTCTTGAGCTACAAAGAGGTGCAATGGTTAGCACTGCTACCTCTACATTTAAAGACCAGCAATTCTAAGCCTGCTTATTGCATGTATACAGTCTGTACATTATTGATGTGTTCATGTGAATTTTCTTCTGGTGTTCAAAATCAATGTACACTAAGTTAATTGGAAACTTTAAATTTAATGTTAAAAATGAGTTTGGATGTATGGGTGAAACTGCCTTGTGATGGACTTGTGTCCCATCAACAGTTAATCCTGAGCTAGTGATGTCACCAAACTTGATTATATAATAGTTTGGCACCGGTTGCCCATTTAAAATCACAGGCAGCAATGGCATTTTTGACTATAATGAACATTCACCATTTTTCCTCATGAGCTTCATGGATAGCATTGTTTTCCAGGTTGAGCAAATTCTTATGTTTTATATTTAGTGTTATAGTTTTGCTTTCTTTTATTATAGCAGACAGAACAGCCTGTCTGATACAGAAGTGTTTTTGATGTATTATGGGAAAAAAAAACCTCAAAGAATTAAAATTTTCAAGCATTTATCTTATGAAAGTCCATATTCAAATTTTTAAGTACATACAAAAAATTGATATATCCTCAATTTACACTCAAATCTGAATATAAAACTAATTTGTGAAACTTATAGTTTCTTGTGTTAATAAGAAAAAAAATGTGTTAATCTGAAGAAGAAAAAAATGAATACCCACTTGTATATTATAACCTGGGAAATTAAAGTATTAATTTGCATTGCTCAGTATCAGTTATCTGGTGTCTGTAATTTATATTAATGTCAGTAATTTTTAGTGCCTAGCACTAAATGAATGAATGAATATCTTATCTTACTATCACAGCTCCTTCAGGCACAGTGGCCCAACCATAATATTTGATATTTGAAGCAATCATAACAAAATGAATCATCGACACTTGGTTTAACATCCAATTACATAATTAAGACATCTGTGAGAACACTTGCAACAAGTTTCAAAAGCCAAGTGAAATTTATCATTCAGAAAAGCAGTAAGTTGTTTTAGTATATTAGACTGCTAGTAATATCAATAATGGCAGCAGCCCAAGTTATAACACAATAGGAACAAGGCAGCAGTGCCAACTGAGAGATTTGTTTATGCAATCATTATAACTTGCAAGCCATGCCTTGTTTGTATTTTTAATTTGAGATAATGAGCAGAGATTGAATTTTTTGACAAATGTCTTGTGTTACTACTGCTATGGTGAGAGAGTGCCATGGGCCAAGTATTTCAGACAAAAGAACAGCTTCAAAAGCAATGTACAGAAATACAAAGAGGTCCAAAGGAATTGAAAAATTAGTATTTGTTCCCCTCTGAAATGCTGTTTTTGTTAAGCAATCTTTAAAAAACTTCCATCCAATAAAGTACAGGGTAGTCTACAAAAGAAAAGGACTCCAGCACATGAAATTCTGCTAAGTACTTGTGTTTTGGGGAGAACACATTCGAACATCATATTTTGATTTTGGAGTAGTATATTTGTAAAAAGTCTCCTTCAAGATGGCATACCAGGGATCCAATTGTGAGTACTCCTGTAAAATGCACAAGTCAACATTTGGTGAAAAGTAGCGTGCTACAGGTCCTGTGAACAATGCACCATAACCAAGAAATACTTCTGCCTGTAAGTTAGAGGTTGTCACCAGCATTGTGGATTGCAAGATGTCCTCCTAAGCTGACAGATGTCACAAAGGTCATGTTACAGTGTACCAAATGATTTGCAGGATACTTTTGTAAATTATCCCTTGTAAACCCAGGATAATGTTTGGCAAGATGCAATAGAAGTACATGTTGTAACTGTTGATGACTGATTTCATTTGGTGATTATGATTTAATTTTAGCATATATAATTTTAGTGACTTATATAATTTTTTTTGTACGTTCAGTGTAATTATAAATTGTTACACTTATTTTGTAACTGAAGTAAATTCTGTAAGCAAATATTTTATATACCTAATTGTACACATACCCATACACTGCAACAATGCATAATTACACTGTAGTACCATAAGAAAGGGCAGAGCAGACTGATTTTATTTAATGTGAGGAGCGAAAACCTTTATATATTCTACAACTCAGTGATGGCCAGTGTGATTTACAAACATAGTAATAAATATGTCAGTGCACTTCAACTATACATAGCAAAGACTTCTACTTTAGAAATATTATAAAAGCAAGGTGACACAAAGCATACATGTTCTTTCCTTCTGTAATGCCAAAATGCTTCAGCTAAATTTATAACATGAATTAGGACATTAAATTACCCCACTTCAGCTCTTAAGATCTGCCTTCTCACATATTAAGTCATAAATGGTTTGACTCACCTTTACCTTACACAATGTATCAGTGCCACACATATAGGTATGGAAGATGCTCTGAACTATATGCTCCAAAGAGCCTGCTCCCACTCAGACAAAGCCAGCAGCATAATGTTCTTTGATTTTTCCAATACCTTTAACACCATTTACCAATATATATATATATATATATCCATCCATCCATTTTCTAACAAGCTGAATCCGAACACAGGGTCACGGGGGTCTGCTGGAGCCAATCCCAGCCAACACAGGGCACAAGGCAGGAATCCAATCCCGGGCAGGGTGCCAACCCACCGCAGTATATATATATATATATATATATATATATATATATATATATATATAT